>CM021734.1:36478511-36831898 GCA_011075105.1 Heteronetta atricapilla | reverse complement strand
GCTTCGCCCGCGCGCCTGCCCGCGGCGGGAGTGGCGCCGCCCGCAGCCGTGGAGCTGCCCTCATGCGGCTCTGTCACCGCCAGGTCCCCACAGGGCTCTGGCGTTTTATTTTAAGGCAATTTTATTTTAATAAAAAATTAAAATAACACGAAGTGAAGCTTGATTTTTTTTCTCTTGCTGTCTGTATCTTGCTCAATCTGGCACTTCTTGCTATTCGGTACATCGTTTCCTACAGTATTCCTATTGCTTTCCACACACGTTAGTATATATACCATCTTAACATTCGAATTTTTTCTCTTTACCAAAGGGCTCAGTGGTCCCATACAATAGCCTTCCACCCTACTCCTGTGAGTTGGTTGACATTTAGCTTTGAATTGGTGCTAGCAAAACTGATCTTACGTAGTGGGGTGGCTTCTGGCTCATCGGCCCAGGCCCCTCCTGGGTTCCCATTCCTGCTCCGTGGACCTGTGAGGGTACGAGTCTGAGAACTGGGGAGATGGAGGGTGTAGTCCAGGCGACATCATTTTCTCTCCCTTTCCTTCTAGTCTGGTACTGTAAGCCTAGGTGAGAAATGCTTTTGTCTTTTAGGGAGCCTGTACAACAGCATCTGTGTATTTAACTGTATGAAGTAGAGCAGGCTTGATTAACACACATTCCTTAGGGTGGACAACAGGTGTCAGCAGTGGTCCACTTCTATTTCACTTCCCACACTACAAGTCCAGCGCTATCAATGCCAGGAGTAGGCACAGGCAGTGAGATACAGGGGTCTAAAAAGGTGGAAGGCCTCATGGTGCCTGATGTCACAGTGGGAAGAAGGTATACTCTGAAATAAGTATATGTTACTGTGCTGTTTCTTTCCCTCCCCTGTAACTGGCCAGTAGTCATGTTTGAGATCCAGGGAAGAAATAAAATCTTTGCAGATAAAAGTAGGGGATAGAAGAAGAAAAAAAAAATAGTACTAGTGCTATGTGTTTCTACCCAGCTGAAATATCTGTTGCACATCTCTGTTTAGCTCTGTTCTTAACTTGGGGATGTGAAGGTATCCGTGAGGACGTGCTATTGGTTTCTGTGTGTCCCGTGTGTTTGCCATATTGAAATCAATTGCAGGCCTAAGCAGGATGGGCTCTTTAGCAGTGTGTTGATGATAAACTTTTTGCTGCTTTGCAGTTGGTAATTCTGTGTGTTTCTCAAATTCCAGAAGAGTTTGAGGAACACAGAGACTCTTCCTTTCTTGTCTCTTCCTTAACTCATTATTGTTTTATGTTTTGATTTGCTATTCAAAACATAAGGTTGGGAGGTAAAGGTCTATGGTCTAAAATGAAGTGTTACTGAAACCTTGGATAACTGTTACTGGAAAGTGGGTACTTTCCACCAGGGTATTTGAAGACTTAAAAGTAAAAAGGAAATTTTTACTGCAAACTGGGGAAACTAAACATTTCAGAAGTAACAATCTCTGCTACAATTGACAACACAGTTCCAAATATTAACACTATTATTTTCTTATACCTAAACACAAAGGGATTGATTGCTTTTGCTCTTGTTTCTAGTTCTTATAGTTGCAACATAGTTTTTCATTACAGAATCACACAGGATCTGTTGGGTTGGAAGAGACCTCCAAGATCACTGAGTCCAACTTCTGACCTAATACTAACAAGTCCTCCACTAAACCATATCCCTAAGCTCTACATTTAAATGTCTTTTAAAGACCTCCAGGGATGGTGACTCAACCACTTCCCTGGGCAGCCCATTCCAATGCCTAACAACCCTTTCAGTAAAGAAGTTCTTCCTAATATCCAAACTAAACCTCCCCTGGCATAACTTTATCCCATTCCCCTCATCCTGTCACCAGGCATGTGGAACAATAGACCAATCCCCACCTCAGCCTCCAAACCACAGCCTCCTTTAAGGTACCTGTAGAGAGCAATAAGGTGGCCCCTGAGCCTCCTCCAGGCTAAACAACCCCAGCTCCCTCAGCCACTCCTCATAAGACTTGTTCTCCAGACCTCTCACCAGCTTCGTTGCCCTTCTCTGGACACGCTCCAGCACCTTGATATCCTTCCTGTTGTGAGAATATTTATTCAATATTAGACAATTCTGCTGTTGCAAAAAACTTAGGTAACTGAGGCAGAAACTGTAGGAGTAAATTAAAATTTCTAAAGCATCGGTCAAGTAACCAAAGCAAGTTGAAATCAAAAGATCTAGCCAAACTCATGTCAGCTCCGTGTTCTTAAGACAAATAAATATGGCAGTTGCTCATGTTGTGTTGAATGTATTTTAAGAGAACCTTTAACTAAATGTCACTTATAAGCACAGTATGCAGGGGAAGACAAATTGTATTGCTTATGCAAGGACCAATGTATTACTCTTTCAGAACAAAGAAGCCATCTGTTGCTTTTCTGTGACTGAAATCTTGCAAAATCAAAAGAGGAGAAAAGTTTTAGAATGATGAAGGCAGGTGTTAAGGAAGAAGAGAAAAGGTTTAATCAAAATAGCTCTTTGCTGGTAAGTTACAAATTGTTCTGTGAAAAATATAAAATCCATTCTTTTTGTAAAGAATAGTGGCATAATATTGGTATCAGAAGTTAGTATCAGCTACATAAGCTGTGCAAGTCTGAATGGATCAAGTACCACAATTACTAAAATAAGTGTATCGAATCTTGGAGAGAAGGAAATGTTTGGGAGACCATTTCCAAGACACAATGGTGTAAGGTGTTCAGTATATCTGAGCACTGTACAAAGGGCCTGACCAGCAAAGTAACCAAGTCTTAACAGTGCTCGGGCTGTTCTCATTTCAAGAAATTTCTCAATTTTTCATTACAAAATAATTCAATAAAATGCAGAGATAGGATTGGGAGCAGATCTGAAACTTAGAACTCTAGCTTGTTCATCCCTTCCCCAGAATTATTGCACTTTGGAATTGTGTTCTTATGCACTCTTTGATGTATTAATCATGCGCTCTTTTTGTGCAGCATCAGCACTTCTACAGGATTGATCCCAGTCAGCAGCTCAAGATGGTAGTCTTCTGAGAGAGAGCGGTATGCAGATAAAGATTAAAATAAATGTCATCAGATATTAGAGTAAATATGGCCATGAGCAGCAGCTTGTGGAATTTTCATCCCTGTTGCAAAAGCCCCCTTTCAGTTAGCACCTCTTCTGGCTGGGCCATTTTTACAACTGATGTGGGAAGACTGTAACTAAAGTCTTTCTGGACTGGATCAAAGGGTTTTTGTTTCTAACCTTCTTCTCACCTCTATTTTTTCATTATGGATCTACACAATATGGAGAATTCCAGGGTAGCCAAGCAGAAATTTTCACTTTTACCTACATTCCTGTTCCTAGCAAGAAAATGTCAGGTAACTTAAAATTTCCGATTTCAGAACAAACTTAATGTTTTATAACAGTGTCTCATTCAGCTGCACAGGGAGATGGGACCAGATATTCTTGTCTCCATAACCAACCAAGTATGTTTTGGCACCCAACACAGTTCATTTTTGGCTCCTAGCAGACTTGCTAGTGCCCATTCCATGACATACGCAGCCATGTAAGGTAAAGTCCTCTCATGCATCACTGGTTTAGCTGAAGCTTTCACTCTTCAGTGTGCTTTGCATTCTGTGGCAAGAAGCATGTGTGCTACTGATCCACCTCACTCTAGTTTGACCTCATTCCCTAAGTCAGTTACAAGTTCTTCATCACCAAGTATTTTTATATCTCCTGTAAAAACACCAAGCAGAGGCTGTCATGCCTCAGCCTGAGGAAAAGAATATTTTGATAGCTCTGTCATGATGATATCATTTAACTGATACCAATTTTAGTGGATGGAAAAACCTTTCTGATATTAATACTAGCCATGGGTGTCTGTGTATAGTGACCGTGACATATGCTCGTAGTATCTACCCTAGTACCGTAGTATCTTCCCTACCAAGTTGTGAAATTGACTTAGTAGTTTCCTTTTATTAATACCATTCATAGGCACCTGAAATACACTTTACACAAAAAGGAGACAAATGAAAGCCACTTTTACTTAGTCTAGAAGAAAACCTGTCAAAAAAATGGGTATGAAAGAAAGTGGGTATGAAGTTAAAAGAAACTGATGATTTCACTTTTTTAGAAGCCATTTATAATAAAGAAAAAATAAGTTAAAAGGTGAATGAAAAAATAAAAGACTGTAGTGTAGAATGAAATTTAGTAATTATGAAAGTTTTAATACTTTCCTAATAAAAGTTTTAATAGTTTTATAATAAAGTTTTAATACTTTTATAATAAACTCATAATTATGAATGTTTTTAGTGACAAAAACCATTCACAACTCAGATATATTATCTCAAGCAAACTTTTCACTTTAGAATAATTGACAATCATCTCATCTTGATGACGTAAATCAAAGGTCTCACAGACAGATGATTTTCTATAACTATAACAATCTATAACTAATGATTTTCTATAGATCCAAAATAGTTTAATAAATCTGGAAAGTATTAATTCAAATAGCTGAGGTCTGTCTAAGCTTCAAGGTAGCAGAGAGGCTTTAGTTACAGTTGCAAGACTGGTCTTTTGAAAGCAATCAGCTGAAACAAAATTTCTGTCAACCCTATTTTTTAGATATATACTAACTCTACATGTGATAAAACCAAATCTTCACATCATGACTGTTCTAGTATTTGAATGTGGCTGATTTGTTTATTTTTAAATAGACAGCTATTTAATAAGAATGTGACATTGTGCAGTTTAAGGAAAATATTAACTGTAAAAACTCCAAAAATGTCATATTCAACCACATTAATTTAGATTAATAGAGGGTGGTTGCACTGCCTACTAGAGAAATAGCAAAATTAGGTCTGTCAAGGTGGTTCAAAATATCAAACACATATTAGCTGTAGTACCACATACCTAAGGAAGAGGGCAAATTAATTGCAGAATAAGCAAGCTGTGAAGTTATATATATATGGTTGGTAATGAAAACATTTGTTTGGACCCCAAAAAAGGTTTCTATGAAAATAGGAAAGAGTTATAAAATGAGGATGAGAAAACCCTTGAAAGGCTCATTGATATAGTCACATCACTACAGTCAGCTGTCAGAAATTATGAGTAAGCTTATTAACAGGTGGCTTGTACGTGAGTTTTGACATTACTGTCCTGACATAGTCTGTGCTACTGTTCATTAACTGGAGGTTACAATCTCTGTAGCAGAATGGGTGGTGATGTGTTTTTCACTGTGATGTCCAGTAGGTTGGTTTAATGAGCAGTTAAAATTAAATTGCCACATTTTGAACTGAAGTGGCTAAATATCAATACAAATTCCTTCCTGTTGATTTCCAGGAATGGGCAGCTGGAGATGGTAACTTTTTAGCAAGTCTTTCCCCACAGGAATTTAGAATTTATCTGTCAACAATATGTGTGTGCCTGCCATCTGACATGCTTCTGGTTTTAGTAATGCCTCCAAGTACGCACATGACTTCTCTTGGAATCTTCTGCTATAGAACTCTTAACAATTGGGTTGTGGTAGCTGCCTCAACAGGACTGAAACAAATAGCATAGGACAAACTTAAAATGTTTAACAGAACTGACTGAAGATTGAATTTATTTGTAAGCAGGTCAGTTGTATCTGCTTCACTTCTGTAGTGTAGATATAGACTTTACTGTCAGCAATTAGATGGAGTGGTTACGCAGATCAAGCATGCTCATATGATAATGTTGCTGATAGCAGGGATTGTTTGATACTAGACTTGTAGTTGAAGTGGAATCTATCACCATTGTGACAAGCAGCTATCCAGTGGGTGTATAACAAAGTGATATGGCTTTAAAACTTCTGTATATTCTTTCAAAGAATTGAGACAGTTAGAAAAATGAACTTCATAATCACTTTTTATGATTTTAAATATATGTGATATAAAGGAAACCTGGAACATCGAGAGATACCTATTTATATTTAAATCCTTGAGAAATAATTCCATTCTCAGGAAATCCAGATATGCAAGTCTGTATGTCAGAACTATTTTCCAAAGCCAGGAGTAGTATTTTTAACAGTCAGGAAAGACAAAACTCCCAGATAAAATAAATTTAAATTCATCAAAAGTTATCAATAGATTAAGTAAACTTTTCATAATGTTACAAATGCAAGGTTGCATCATTCATGGGATTCAATGCTGGAAGAGCTTGATTCATATAGAACCTAAACTGTATCAGAGCACTGCTTCTAGAACAGTGGAGGGAAGCAAAAGTATGATCATATCCACCCAAAGGCATGAATCTGGACTTTCTCTAGCAGTTCGAGAACCAGTAAAAATAATGTTCTACAGCAAAATATGTAGAGAAAATACATATCTAATAAAACTTGGAACATTTGTTTTTTTTATGCGTTAAAGGTTTTTAAGTGATCTGGTATGTTTCATAGTCTTATGGGAGAAGAAAAATGATGTCTAAATACTTAGCCCTCCAGTGGAGTATGTATCAGACATCAGAGCATGACTATTGAGGGAAGGGTTTTATGCTTATCCTGATTTTCCCCTTTTGCAACACATAAGATATCACTGCATGGCATTATCTGGACAAGCAGGAGACTAGTATAACTTATAAAAACTGCAAAAATCTGAAAGAAACATAGCTCTGGATATCAGTTACAACTTCACATTGCATTGTTTGTGTAGATTCTGGATAGACGTGGCATTAAGGTACATCAGGATGAAAACAAGCTGTAAAAAGGAGATGTAGGCCTTTAATTTGTTTATTTTAGCGTTGCTTCAATTGGCAATACAACTCTAAGGCTTTTGTGTGGACAATCTAGCTTTGTCATGTGGTCTGAAAATTTTTTAAAGATAGCAACAGGATGCATTGAAAAAGCATTGGGTCTGAGTCAAGCTGACTTCTCCAGACCAAATTTTGTGTTCTCTCACTTTTCTTCTTTTCATTCCCCCAAACGAGGAACACTAAATCTGTAGTTCTACTACCTCTTCATATTTTACAAAGGTTGTATGTACTATGGGGCTTCATTCCTGTCTGGAAGAGGACCCAGTAGCTGTTTCATGTCCTCCAATCACTCCAGTTTGTGAACTCCCTCTAGCTATAAGATAAATGTGATTTTGTTTGTTTGTTTTTCTGTGCTTAAGCTTGGATGTGTAATATTATTACTAATTATTATGGATATTCCTGAAAAAAACATTTCATATTTTTAAAGGTTTAATTGTATGTGTGTCACTTTTTGCTTTACCTTAAATGTCAACATTTTGCATAACAACACATGTGAGCAAATGCCTTTTTAAAAATAGTTGCTTTATGTCTAAATTTAGTTCAGTTGCTTTGAACAGGAAATTACAGGAAAATAATGCTTCAGAATATATATTCAGGAGGAAACGACAACATTCAACAGCTTTAGATGAGTCAAATAATTTTTTTATCATTGAGGATTAACATTTCATACATCTATTAAAATACAAGTCAGCAGGCCACTAAAGCAGGTAGTATTTCTTGCTGAATTAGATATTGTTTAGTAGCTCTAGCTTCTCTGCATTTTTGAGTCCTTCATCAATGGTTACATAAGAAACTTCGTAAAAGAACTAGTGACTTCTTACTAATTTTATTTTAAACTAAATTTTGAGGTCATTGTTTTTGAAGTTTCTACTGGTGGGTTATATATATTGCATAAAACAATGCAATCTTCAAAGCATCTAAGTGTTTTCCATTCCTCTCCCGGGTATCCTATTTCATTAAATTATATTTTGTTATATTTGGTATAAACCAAAAATTTCAAAACCAGCATGACCATCTTGTATATTCTTAGTTGGATCTCTTATATGTATGTGTAGAGAGAAAGGCATGCAGGCAGAGTGTCATACAAGTAATTCCTTATGCTGTATTGCATATTTCATCTTTAAAAAAATAAATAAATACCTGCTTTCAGATATTTAAATGCATTTCCAAAATACTGAAGTAAAAGTCTGTTAATAATTTGTATATAATTACTCTTCTACAGCATACATTAATCTAATTTAAAGATATTGCATTAAAAGATTTAATGAGAAGTGTATTTTCCAGAAGTAAATACACAGTATATGCTATGAAGAAATTGTATTCCTAAGTGTTTACTGTGTCTTTTGTATCTGAAGATACCTTCAAAGACTAAATATTATATCAGTTATGTTATTTTTCTTAACTTACTGAAAATCAAGCACACCACTCTTCTAAGTATTGAGAATTCCCAAAATAATGCAGAGTTCATTATTGTGATTATGTAATGAATTGTATAAGACAGAGCATACTTTTTTCCTAAAAGTTACTTGCTTAGATTGTGGGTAAATTGCACTAAATTTCTTAAACACTTTAAATTATCACATGCTGTTGCTAGAATGTTTTCTTTCTGCTTTTGGCTATTACTCGTTGATGTTATAAAGGGCAGTCTATTTTGTCTGGCATTCTCTGGCATTGTCTGGTATTCTATTAATCTGAGGACTAGAACTTGACATTAACCACTTTTACTGCCATTATAAATGGCAATACTTCTAACTGGAATATACTGGTTATGTTCTTTAGAAATGATAATGCAACAAGCTACATTAAAAATGAACTTAAGACCATGAAATACAGAATTTGAAAGATTTTAGATGGTTTTAAAATTAAAATGCTAGTCAATTGCTAGAAAGGGGGAAAGTGTACAGGAGAAATGATTACATTATACATGTTTTATTTGCTGAGAATATGCTAGCATGCCAAACAATGGAGATCCTTGTCTGTGATAGTGTTTTCATGCTCTTAAACAAAACAAAAAATTTAATGCTGTTTGTTTGCACTGTAGTTTGGTCCCATTTCCTTGTCTGCTGTGATAAACCCTTAAATGTTGGAATAATTTTACACATTATCCCTTATGTAATCATGAAACCAGTGATCATTCAGTACTTCACTCTCTTTAGGTTTGTTTCCAAATTTTGTATTAAAAGAAAAAAATAAGTACCTAATTAGCTTTAGTATTGTTTTCACTGTAATATCTGAGTGTTTTGTTTACAGCAATGAAGTAACCTTCAGAATCCTGCTACTAAGTAGTCCTGTTAAACCCATTTTCCAAGTGCGGAAGTGAGGCACTGAGAAATTTCATTTTCAAGTGCCAGAATTATACACAAAATATGAATGTCCAGATTAAATCACTGCTCTTTTCAAGTGTTTTTATATTTTTATTTTGTTTTTATTTTAATTTGTAGCATATTGATTATGCGTCCCTATTTGGAAGCTATCTGTATTCTGCACTGCTGCAGATCAGACTCCAATTGCTCCACATTGCCATGCAATAAAAAAACATTTACAGGCCATTTTTTTCTGCTGTTGCATAGAATCACAGTGATTGTTAATTTCTTACTTATGCTTCTACTTTCTGATTTCTGTTCCAACATCCATAGCTTTCAATTCCTGTACACCCAGTCTGCATGTGCTTGTTCTCAGTTATTTTGTGTTCAAGTCTTAGTATTCACATTGTTGATTCTTTCAAAATGCCACATGAATGTTAACATCTAAACTGTTGCTCTGTTTTCATGACTGCCGTGCCTGGAAGCATGAGTTTGCCAACAAGCTATAAATGGCAATTTCTGCTGAGCTTTAGAAGCCTTAGACTAGGGTAAACTCAGTTGTTCTGTGCAGTTGCAGTGTTTCCAGTAAAGCTGGAAATGTGAGAGAGCTATGGAGCTAGAGAAAGTAGAAATATTATTAGGAGAGTAATTTTGCAAGCTTCTTTGCATGTGTGAACTGAAATTCTCAAAACTTATTGTAATAATAGTAATAAGTTTTGTCAGTATATATTTTACTGCCATAGAAGAAAATTTATGAGAGGATGGAAGATGAGCTTTGATACAGGAATAACCTTTCTGCTCAACTTTTGTGCTATTTCTAAAAGCAGAAGATTTACAGATCAATGGGGATTTTTTGAAAGATCAGTTACAAAATATTATGTGCATCTGCAACCTCATTTTTGAAAAATGTTTTTGTTGACATTTTAAAGAAAAATTCAACCTGAAGAAGACACCTAAGAAATTTTTCTGTTCAGTGATTTGTCTACTGCAGTTGTAAGAAGTAGGAAACGCAACTGTAAGGGGAAGATTAACTCTGAGTGTTGCTGTTAACTCCATCTGTTATTTATAGTAATTGCTATTTGGATTTTCACCTCTACAAAGAAAGGCTGCTTTATTAATTAATGAAACGTCGGAGAAGTCCAGATGAGAAAGAACACTTAGTGGATGACACAATATGCAGTCAGGTAAAAAAAAAAAAATCTATAAAGAAAAAAAGTTTCCTATGAATAATTGATTCTTCCTTATTCTGCATGGTATATTTGCAAAAACAAGTACTTCAGGTGGCTTGGGAATTCCGATTGAGTTAGGCTCAATAATACACATAGAAATATGGAAGTCTGAAATTCCAATACTGGATATGTTACTAAGGAAAATACCATTTCTATTAATGATTGAAACGGAAATTGGCAGTACTGCCTCAGAACATAATGCCTATTTATCCTTATGGAAAACATGACACCTCAATTCAGTGTCAGATAACAATGTGCCAAATATAAAAAGGGATTTTCATTTGGCATTTTAAGTACTCACTTCTACTTCTAACTATGGTATGAGGAGAGCAGTTCCTATTCTAGCTAGATGAGAAAATGTCTATAAACAAAATGTAAGAGAAAATGTATGTATTTTTTCACAGACTAATATAATTTACAATGTAAACTGCCTTTTTATTGCCTTTTCTAGTTATTGTTTTGGCTTCTATGTGGATTAATTTTTTTTTTTTTTTTTCACAGAAAAAGAATGAATGTCTGCTTCTCTCAAGATAAGCACAGTCTAGTTCCTGTCTGATAAAAATCCTGGTATTTATTTCCAAGCACACTTTATTTTCTTTCATCATTGTCTTTTCTTCACTTAGAAGGCTTTATTTGAATGTAGTTTTCAGAAAACATTACAGTTTCTTACTGTAATATATTACTCATGGAGCCAGGTATATATATATTTGCCACTTTTCATTTAGAAATATGATTTTTTATCATATTGTTAATGTCTGCTATGCTGTTCATTAAAGGCAGGGGGATCTCTGGATGCAGTGACATTTGGATCATACCCACTGTTCCTCATGGACAGTTGCCAGTATTCTAAAATGTGTTTGTTGGTTTTTTTTTTTTTTTTTTTTTTTGACTATCAAACAAGAGAATCCAGAGTAGAATAGAAAGGGTGTTTCACTTTAAGATTACTACAGGCAGAATATTTTAAGTTATAAGTAAAGACACTATTTCTTTTTTATTTTAATAGGAAGTATAACGGAATTAAAATAGGACCCTCACCTATGCTGCCACAGTTATTTTAAGGCCATAGTTTACTTAGGAATCTAGTTCTGTTCTGTGGCTCCTCGGTTTGTATCATGTTATGACACCGTAATTTACTCATTAGTAATTACTCACACTAATGGAACAATTTGTGTGTGACTTCTGGTAACAATGAGTAATAAGCTTATGGTATATAAGCAAATTAATTCTTCAAAAATCTGAAAAACTTTGATTCCCCTTTCTAAAACTGGCCAAGAAATAAAACCTGCCACATCATTAGCTTAAAATAATATGAAACAGCACAATGAAATGCATATCATAAGCATTAGAATTTTTTCATGCTGCATATTTACTAGTGCCTTTATTTAAAATATTCTGAGATCTTTTTGATAAGCACATGTTAGAGTTTGATTCTTACCTGCTCTGAGTACTGTGGTTTTTCTGTTTGTTTTGTTTTGTTTGTTTGTTTGTTTTCATAATGCTATAAGCCATGCATACTTGCTATTTTCATTCAGCCTGAACAAAATAACAAGAGGCTGTCAAAGCTGGTCTATTTTAAAACCTATGTGTTTTTTTTAATGTGTATTTCAAGCAATTACTGATGTGGTTCTCTTCTTTTAAGAAAAATGTTAGCCAAACATAACATGAATTACATAAAAGAGCACTTGTACTTAAGCAGAAGAACTTATTTTAGCAGAAACTGACTTATTTACCTGAGTTAGCTGTTTTAGTACATGAAATTGTAGCCTATAATAATATTTTTGACAGTGTCTTTTTAAACGTGTATAAATATGATAAATCAATTAATTAGAAATGCAGAATCTGGAATGAAACAGACCTTTTAAGTGGAACAAGTACAATCCAGGCTCTTGCAACTTGTATCTGTTATATTCCGTCCCACTTGAATATCAACAGGCCAGCAGGAGTGGTAGTGAACTCAATACTATGTACAGTATAAATAATCCTCATATTTTGAGCAGCAAGCATCATGACCAGCTGATATTTTCTTTCCTCAGCACCAGTTGTTCCCAAGAGTGCGTAGCTGGAGCCATATGATCTTATCAACACATTTGAGAGCCCTACCCAAACACTGAGAGAGATTTTGCTGCAGCAATGACTGTCATAGAAGAAAGTCGCCCTTTTGCCCAGCAGCTATCCAATGTCTACTTTACTATACTTTCCCTTTTTTGTTTTAAACTTTTTGTGAAGATCAGCCTTGCTATACTCAGTCACTTCTACATTGTGAAAGGGAACCGTAAGGAAGCAGCAAGGATAGCTGCTGAATTTTATGGAGTTCCTCAAGGACAAGGTATATTTGTATTTACTATCTTATCACTAAAGTTTGTGTTCTTTGTTGCTGTGAGTTTTTTTAAGTATTATTTATTTATTTATTTATTATTTTCAGGCAATTATCTGCTAGCCTCTTTTATATCCAGTTTCAAATGATACGTAGGAGGAGTTTTTTTTCTATAGTTCTCTGTTATTTTTAAGAAAAATCTGAAGGAACACTGTTAGATTCTTTAAGCAAATTATTATTGGTAGTAGAAGTATTTTTTTGCACATTAATATTAAGTTCAGAATAAAACTTTAGTATTACAATCAATGTCCTATTAGGAGAGAGGCCTATGCCTAAGGCTGCCAAACACTTCCCAATTTAAGACATTTTTCTTTCCCCGTTGCTTCTAAGGTTGCCCCCACTTTAGCCACATGTGGGTAAAATTTTCCACACTTTGCATATTATTATTTTGCAACACTCTAATGAAACTAGTCCAGATAGTTCTGAGAATTATTTCTTGATTAGGTTAAAGTTATCCTATAGTTTATTTGAATCATAGAATGGTTTGGGTTGGAAGGGACCTTTGAGATCATCTAATTCTACCCATCCCTTCCTGGACACCTCCTACTAGACCAGGTTTCTCAAAGCCCCATCCAACCTGGCCTTGAATGCTTGGAGGGATGGGGAAGATAGAATCCTTCTGCACCTTGAATGAGCATCTTGGAATGTATCAGGAATCTTACTGTTTGTCAGGGTGAGCTTTTGGGCATCTGTGTGAAAACTTTACTGGGTTGAAAGCTCTTGTGAAAATTCCTTTTTCTGTTTGCTCAAGCAGAACTTTGGCAGAACTGGGCACTACTGTTCTCACAAACTCATCTTTGCTGAGCCAGTACCATTTTCATACAATACTTTTTCTGGGTCACAGAAAACAGAAATCTCTTTTCTTAATTGACCGAGCCATGCTTTTGTTCAGCATGGGATTCCTGCTGCCTCACTTGTCTTTGATTGCTCCTTGTGTTCCGAGATGACTGAAAGTTTGAGTTCGGCAATAAAACAGGAAGACTTGTCTTGTCTTTTATCACATTCATCATTGATCTCTAGGTAACATGAGTTACCTTAGAAATAATGTTAAATGTGAAGGGGAAAACTAGAAATATGCCAAAAAAACACAGCTACAAACCTGAAGATCTTTTCCTTCTTCAGTATTGGGACAAAGAAGAAACTTGCTTGCTTTGCAGAACATTTACTTGAGGTGTATTTATATCACGTCTTCTTTGCGTGATTTAGAGAAAGCTCTGAAACCCAGGTTTTTACATCTGAGTATATTAATCAGATCATATGAACTATTACGCATATGTGCTTGTGTGTGAATATATGTATAGATGTATGTGTGGGTGTATGTATGTACATGTGTTCCCTAGAGTGGGATGGAAAGGACTGACCATCTGTCCCACTGGCAAAAATACTCACAGAGTATATGGTAGGTAGCCCTTGCTTAAAATTGATAAGATCTTTTTGTCAAAAAACTTTCTTCTAGCTCTAAGGCAGATCTGTCTGTGAAGGCAGACACAAAATCTGAGTAAAGAATGAAAAGACTGGGGGAAAAGTAGAGAGAAAGGAATAAACTGCATCAAGATGAAAAGCAAAATAGTCTTCCCTATGTCATCTTTTGAATCCAGGTCAGTCATCAGATGTCTGAGATATAGCCAAATAAATGTATGTTCGGCCTTCTACTAGTCAGCCCATACAAAAGATAAAAACCTGTCACTCTTGCAGGTTGCTGTTTTGCTCACGTAGCAGACATTTATACTGATCTTAAAGGCTCACACATGCTGTGGAGTTTCTGTTTTTCTGTTTGGTTTATTAAAAAACAAACAAACAAAAAAACAGCTAATGCAACTATTTTGTGTGTAAACTGTATTTTTCACTGTCCAACCTGCAGTGTTTGTGTCTAGATTTGAAACAGTTCTAAGCAAGTGTTCAGCTAATGTTTCATAATCTACAAATTCAGCCATTTGTCATGATTAACAGTATTGGTCCTTGCTCTCTGAGATGCTAGTAAGACTCTTCAAAATCCTGATTTTCTCTTACCCTGTCTGCATCTTTGCTCTGTGTTTGTAGAAGGGGGCATGACACTGTCTTAGCTCACACCATGTTGTGGCATTTCGTTTGTTTATGTTTGTGAAGTACAGTATGGAGATACCTTCATAGAGTTTATAAAATACCGTGAACAAAATATCCTGTTCAAAGTAATATCTGGAAGATGTTCAATAAGTTATGTGAAGCCACAGCTCCAACCATTAAATAATAAAATTAAATACTGAATATCTAGCTGATTACCGATCCGGATATGGTTTTTTTAATTAGGCAACAGAGAAGTCTCAGCAGGAAACCTGCCCACAAAACAAAAAAATAGCCTATTGTTGCCTAATTGAAGTTTATAGCATCTTAGGAGTAGCTTCCATTAATGTTAGTTTTCATTTTCTAGTTTTAACTTGATTTTATTACTCTTAAAATCCCTCTTATGCTCGTATTTTCAGTTTGCTTGTAGTATTACAGAATTACTTTTTGCTGTTATAAAGGCTGGCTAGGATAGAGTGTTATAATTTTGAAGAAGAAAAGAGCCTTTGGAAATGTGCTACTAGCCACGGGCATTATTCTATATTTAGCAAATTGAGTTCTTGAGTTAAAATAAGCCATGCTTTTTACAAAGCTTTAATAATTGAGGACATTTTAGGTACTGAGCACTAGTACTTTATGGAACTCATTTTATCATATTGAAGGTGTATAGGTGAATACAGGATTTGAGGCCTAGGAACCACACATTTCTTGGCTGACTGCCTTAGTTTTCTGACTTTTTGCTGTTGTTGAACACAAGGAGACAGCTTTACTTATATCATCTACCTGTTGCAGTCTTCTTGCTAGATAGAAGTGAAACAGATGATGTTTTCTTCCTTCAGATTTCAGAAATATCTTCTCTCTTGTTTTCTTTGCAGTCTACTGTGTTAAATTTATCCTTTATATCTCACGTATGTGAACAGTTGGATTGGGACAACACCCATAATTACTTTTAAATTATTATGTGGTGAGTGTGGCATTGAAATATAAGAACTAGATCAGTGTCCAGCATCAGATAAGACCAGAAATGTGTGTATAAAATCTCTAATAATTATAAATTACAGTTTGTTTATGAAGATGAAGTTTGAGTAAAACTTTTCTTCTGTACAGCTAAAAAGTACCTTGAGAGGTAATATGGACCCTCTAGTACCAAATATACAAAGGTTGCGTGGTAAATATTTGTTTAACCTGTTTCTAAAATGCTCAATAACAGTGATTTCTACAGTGTCCTTATGCAACTGATGCCAATTTTTACTATTCTCATCACTAGAATGCTTCCCACTTAACCTGAGATCTACATAAATCTTATATAAGGAATGCTTTTATCAGTTTTTCTCCAAGTATGAAATTTAAAGACTACTAGCATACGTGTTCCCACCTCTGTAGTTTTTATCTTTTCTAGAATGAAGGAAAAAAGATTTCATTTGGTCTGTTCTCTTAAGTCTTGTTTTCAAGACCTGGAATTACTGTAGTTGCCTCTGGACTTGTGCCAGTGCATACGCACTTCACAGACATCTTTATTCATGTCTAATTCCTCATGTTAAATGGAGTGCTCCAGCTGACACTTTATGGGTGCACCCAGTGGAACTATCGGTTGTACAAAAGTGGGACACGTATGTCACGTGCCGTATATGTGATACTCCTGTGGTGATGCTTTTTTTTCCCAACAGTATAGTATTATGGATTGTAGCCAACTATAAACCACATCTTAAAACAGTGTCACCGTATTATATATTTGCTTCTTCCCCTTTAAGTATAATACTTTATGCTTGCCTTCAGCTAACTTCAGGCAATTTCTCCATTTTACTCAAATCTATTTTTAACTGTTTCCCTCTGAGCAGTTGCAGCACCTGCAGTTCAGTGTCATCCACAGATTTTAGAAAAAATAAACATAATAGTCTATCATCGGTATTTTCAGTATTAAAACACTGAATAGCACCAAATGCAGGACAAAACTAAGCAGTCTTTTACATTTGTTTAAAGTAGATTAAACACTATGTCTTAATAAACTATCAATTTTTATTATTATTATTTTTTTTCCTCTGGTGAAGTCAGTGGTATTACTAGCATAAAAGACTTAAATGAAAAAGGCATCCATTCTATTGTAAAGGTCCAATTTACTGGATTATTTTACTGGATCAGTTACTTTGACACTGATCTTGTAAACACTTACTCATATACATATGCTTGCCCCATTGAATTGAAGGGGACTGGTTAGTTATTTAGAGCTAAGTGCTTTGCAATCAGGCACTTATAGCTGTGCTATAAATAGATTATGATACCTAGGTTTTCTGTCTATCTAGCTTTTCTGTTTACCTAGATTTTGTGCTAAAATGAACATGTATTTATTAATTATTCTAGAAAAATATTTTTATTAATTTATTTTGTGGAAAATGTCATAGCACATGTATGTCTATTCAGTTCTGTGTCCTATAAACCGACCTACAAAAATGAACTTACTTGCAGATTAATTTGGGGTATAATTAGCTCCTTAATAGGCTATCTACAGTGACAGTGACTTGCACAATAAGATTAATTCTCTTACAGTATTTCCAGATCTGTGAAGAGTTAATAACTCAGGCTTTTGTATATCTGTTGCTTGACAGAAACCCAAAGATCAAAGCAAACTTTAGGGTCTTCCTACTATACCAACCAGCTGGTCATACCATGAAAGTACTCTATATATTCAAGTGCTGAGTTAGAGATTGAGCTGATTTTTATAGTTCCTTTGCTTTAGGATGAGGTAGTAGGCTCTGGTTTCAAAGTACGTGCATCAAATCTTCAGACATAACTAACTGTTAGATGTTCTGGGGACCGTAAGACATAAACTCTACTGGGAAATACTGCTGAGGGCTTGGCTTATATGGAAGAGTCCATAACATGATTAATACAGATAATGTAATAGAAGTTGGAGTTATAATTCCCATTCATAAACTTGTGTAAGGCAAAATATTATGTTTTCATAGAATCACAGAATGGTTTGGGTTGGAAGGGACCTTAAAGCCCATTCAGTTCCAACCCCCTGTCATGGGCAGGGACACCTCCCACTAGACCAGGTTGCCCAAAGCCCCATCCAGCCTGGCCTTGAACACCTCCAGGAATGGGGCATACACAGCTTCTCTGGGCACACTGTGCCAGCACCTCACCATCCTCTGAGTAAAGAATTTCTTCCAAATATCTAAACAAAACCTACCCTCTTTTAGTTTAAAGCCATTGTCCCTTGTCCCATCACTCTACTCCCTGACAAAGAGTCCCTCCCCAGCTTTCCTGTAGGCCTCCTTTAGGTACTGAAAGGCCGCACTAAGGTCTCCCCAGAGCCTTCTCTTCTCTAGGCTGAAATTAATTTTATCAAAATTTAAACTGATACTCAGTAGCTGTCAAAGTGCTTTTAGCTGCAAGCAGAAAATGTTAAAATAATAACTTGGCAGAAATTAATGTAAGCAACAAACAACTAATCATGTACTTACACAGGTATATGGGGTCTGTACAGAAGTACAATATGACCGTTGTACTGTACTTCTGACAACATGAAAAGTTTATTCTTTAATATCTTAATTTTAGTTATGTCAGCTCAGCAGAAATATTCATAGACTATCACTTTATGCATAACTATACTATTTTTAAGTTGTATTTGAAAGTTACTTGAAAGCAGAATTTGTAGTGTTTGAGTACAGTTTCTCAAAGCTAATTATACTATTTTTGTAGAACTGGAGAGGTGAATATGCTCTTGTTTCTTGTAGGTTAAAAAAATAAAAGTCTACTCCTGATACTCTTGAATGAACATGGCAAGATCTACGCTACCCTTCTCTGCTTTATCTGCCATGGCCACGCATAGTAGAAATGCCCAGTACATTACCAGTACATTAATTATTCCTAGTTATCCTAAATTAAGCCAATGGCTAGGATTATGCCATTTAAGACTGGAGTCCCCATCTCCTTTCAGGATATGGAACTGGTAAATAGTATTAAGTCTGTTGTTCCCTGTTTTTTCTTGTATGCTGAGCACTGCTTGGGCAGACTTAAGAAACCAGGTCCACTAAATGCAACTTGGAAATTGGAAATAATGCTATGTTACACTGTTAGAGATCCACTATTTGGAAAGCTTGATTTTTAAACTGTAGCAAATGATTAGAGAAGACTTTTCCTATTATTCTATTCTAACAAGTTGCAATTGATAATGTCACTCAGCAACAGTTGTTAGGTAGGGAAGACAGGCATGAGGCATTTTCTCAACTTGCATTCCACAGAGATCACAGTTCTATTAATAAAAGCTGTATAAGACCTCTAATAGCTTCCTGGATACAATAGAGATTCATTTAGTAATGATAGGAATATTGTATGGCATACCTATTCACCATAGCACTCAGTGTAAGGCACCACATTTAGCATTTGTTTTTCATATGCAGCACGTAAGCTAATGGTGTAAAAATGGTTAAGATAGTGAGAATGTTCTTTTTGAAAAGTTCAGAAGGGATTTTTTTTTGGTGGAGCTTGTCATACCCTCTTACATGTGGAATAACTTTGCCTAGTATGACAAATAACAGCCAAGGAAGTGTCATACTTAAAAATAAATCTCAAGATTCTACACACTTGCTTAGAGTGGAGCAAATCACACCAACACCTACAAGATACCAGAACCATTCTCCCCTGAAGAACATAATTTTGACACCTTAAATTCATTTTGGTGAAGGCTTCGTGATGCAACTAGATTGGCATGGAAATTCATGCAACCAGAGCTCTGACCTGTCTGTAGCAGCAAAAACCAAGCACAACTGTTGGCAAGCGTTGGCTCTTTCTCCACCTTAAAGAAAATCTCTGAGGCTACAGAAGGTTCCAGTGAATGTATCTGCTGGGTCCTGTTTGCATGCTTGCTTCCCTGAAGTGAACTATCCTATCATGTAGATTCCTTTGTGTTTTATTTTATTCCTGTTTGTGTTTATACATTAGGACCTCCTTGAGAAGACCATCACCACAGGCTGCATATTATGTATCAGTTTCACTCACGTGTCCTTCCTTGATACATGTCTTTTCTGAAGGTGGACTTTAACTGGTCACCATCACAGATCCTATTGGCATGCTTGATTTGTGTACTCCAAGTTCACATGGAAATTCCCTTCATCAATTGTTTTATTTTTCTGGGTGAGATGAATAATAAGCTTTCAATCCACAAACAAGTACAAATGAAACTCTTTGAAACTGTTTGAACATACAGACTGGGCAACGAGACGCTGGAGAGCAGCCCCAGAGAAGGATCTGAGGGTCGTGGTTGACAGCAAGTTGAATATGAGCCAGCAGTGTGCCCTGGCAGCCAGGAGGGCCAACTGTATCCTGGGGTGCATCAAGCACAGCATTGCTAGTCGGTCGAGGGAAGTGATCGTTCCAATCTACTCTGTGCTGGTGCAGCCTCCCCTTGAGTACTGTGTGCAGTTCTGGGCACCACAGTACAAAAAGGACATGAAACTGTTGGAGAGTGTCCAGAGGAGGGCGATGAAGATGGTGAAGGGCCTGGAGAGGAAGACGTACGAGGAACGGCTGAGGGCACTGGGCCTGTTCAGCCTGGAGAAGAGGAGGCTGAGGGGGGACCTCATCGCGGTCTATGACTTCCTCGCAAGGGGGAGTGGAGAGGCGGGTGACCTATTCTCCATAAACACCAGTGATAGGACCCGTGGGAATGGGGTTAAGCTGAGGCAGGGGAAGTTTAGACTAGACATCAGGAGGAGGTTCTTCACCGAGAGGGTGGTTGCGCATTGGAACAGGGTCCCCAGGGAAGTGGTCACTGCACCGAGTCTGTCTGAATTTAAGAAGAGATTGGACTGTGCACTTAGTCACATGGTCTGAACTTTTGGGTAGACCTGTGTGGTGCAAGGAGTTGGACTTGATGATCCTTATGGGTCCCTTCCAACTCGCGATATTCTATGATTCTATGAACTCCGATGTAGCTTAAACCTACAGGCACAGGTTTTAAAGGTGCACAGCAATAAGAGGAAAATATAATCCTTGAACAAATGATAGAGCAATCTACCTGCAAGGCCCTACAGGCAACTATTCATAAAACAAAGCCATGAGGAAGCTCCTGTACTGTTAAGGCAAGCTCAAATGCACCACTTGTATTTGGTCTTTTTTTTTTTTTTTTTTTTTTTTCAGCAGCAAGGCATAGGCACCATGGGGATACCAAAATAGCATAGCTCCCTGAAGGTGATGTTCCTTCCTGCACCCATAGACTTGTTATGGCCAAAGTTCTGCTATTCACACTCTTCTCTTGTAGGAGATGTTCTCAAACATTTGCAATGCAAGCAAGCAGCAAGTGAACTTCTGCCAGGGTTGGATTTGGATGATGATGGCTTTGGGGGAATGCGTTACGTGCCTAAGTACTGAGCTCTGTTTGTGATTGCAGCAATGCTGCCTGGCTGGTCATAAATCCATTATGGCATGCCCCATCTGTTGCACTAGAGGATGTTACTTTTCGCTATGTCTAGAGCCTTTCTGGCAATAGCTCTTATCTCCCTCTTTATGGCTCTCATGGTAATTGCCTGAAGGTTCACTCTGGGGTGTGCTGTACCATTCCCATGTGGATTATTGGTCTCATGCCTTGGCTCTTTACGCTCTCTGTCAGTATCTGAAGCCCACATTTGTTCTGGATTTCCAACTAAGAGACAATTATAATTCTGTAAAATGAAGAGGAGTCTGTAGTAGGATTGTTGGTTTTCTTTATAGTGGTATAGAAAAATAGCATTTTCTGGTTAAATAAATAGCGACTGTTTAAGCATTATCTACATATCTGCTGGCAGTGCTAAGATGTGGAGGACAGAGGACTTGTTGGTGACACCCGGGTAATGCCTAAACTTTTGCTTGACTGCTAATTATATCATTGGGTTGGCCATGAAATACGCAAGTACGAGCAAGCATCTTTTGTTGTTGTTAAAGGGGTTCCAGTCCTTTCCTGTCCTGCTGCTGCCAGTTTCTAGTTCTGTTCCAGGATATAACGTGGCAGGCTCCATGCAGTCACTGACTGATGATATTGCCCAAAAAGGTGGAGTGACCAATTCTAAAAGTACAAAACAGTTTGGTAAGCTAAATGCACATTAGTTGGCTTACTTAAGGAGAGCCGCACACAAAAAACCACCAATATGTGACATCTGAAAATAGTGCAATTTTGCCCAATCCTTCTTAAGATAAATTGATGTCATTGGAGTTCAGACTATACTGCATCAGGCTTCATTATGTGTTGAAAGGTTTCAGATTTTTTTTTTTTGGTTGTTGTTTTTATTTAGGCATCTTTTTGTTTGTTATCGTAGTTGCCTCTGCGTGGCCTTACGAATAGCCTTGAAAATAGAATGAATTACAGAATCACAGAATCACAGAATCACAGAATTTCTAGGTTGGAAGAGACCTCAAGATCATCGAGTCCAACCTCTGACCTAACACTAACAGTCCCCACTAAACCATATCCCTAAGCTCTACATCTAAACGTCTTTTAAAGACCTCCAGGGATGGTGACTCCACCACTTCCCTGGGCAGCCCGTTCCAATGTCTAACAACCCTTTCGGTAAAGAACTTCTTCCTAACATCCAACCTAAAACTCCCCTGGCGCAACTTAAGCCCATTCCGCCTCGTCCTGTCACCAGGCACATGGGAGAACAGACCAACCCCCACCTTGCTACAGCCTCCCTTGAGGTACCTGTAGAGAGCGATAAGGTCACCCCGAGCCTTCTTTTCTCCAGGCTGAACAAGCCCAGCTCCCTCGGCCGCTCCTCATAGGACTTGTTCTCCAGACCCCTCACCAGCTTCGTCGCCCTTCTCTGGACTCGCTCAAGCACCTCAATGTCCTTCTTGTAGCAAGGGGCCCAAAACTGAACACAGTACTCGAGGTGCAGCCTCACCAGAGCCGAGTACAGGGGGACGATCACCTCCCTAGCCCTGCTGGCCACACTGTTTCTTATACAGGCCAGGATGCTGTTGGCCTTCTTGGCCACCTGAGCACACTGAGCACAATTCTCCAAGGAAAGAGAGCAACAAAAATTTCTTGCCATTTTCATTCCCACCTGTTAGAACAGTCACCCCGTAGAGTAAACTCAGAGCTATTTGCTGGCATAGAAATGTTTGAAACTTTACTGACTTTAATTTTAAAATAAAAATCTGGATAAAAAACATTGTGAAGAAAACAGCTTTGAAATTTCCTATAACAGTTCTTCTACTGGGTTATAAAAGCACTAATTATAAGTGAAATGCAATGTAGTGGTTTATTCAAAGCCTGCCCATTAAATTAAGTCAGAATTCCAAACTCATCGGTAAAAATCTCCAGTTTCCTTATTTGGAAACGGTAATGTTTGCCCCTTCCTCTTGCAGTTTTTTGGATGGTTAGCTGCATTGCTCCCATGGGTACATGAATATACGAATGGACATATACATAATAGGAATACTGTCCTTACTTACTTGTGTACCAGGGCAGCAAAATAGCGGTCTACGTTATCTTCTCCATACATGAGTGTCTACTTAGATTTCTGTTACAGGTTTTGTAATGGATTTTGGAAATGTTTGTCTTCTATAGCAAAAAATAAATACATTAATTAATAAATAAAAATCTGAAGAACATAATCTGAGTACCAAACCTAAGTAATTTCAAGTAGTAGTGGTTTTATTACCTAATGAAGTTGAGAGAGAACTGATTTTTATTTTGAAGTTGATGCACACAGTGCATGGATGTCTCACTTGAGCAAGATCACATAGCAATACCATGTCAGGGGTGGAAATGAAATACCTAGTTCTTCAGTCTTAACACACAGTTTTAAGTATATATCCATCTTCTCTTCGTATCAACATCACAGGTATATTTTTAATACATTTCTAATTGATTTCTGATGTTGGTCTAGCTTTCACTTCAAAGCAAAAAAAAATCAAATCTTTATTTATGTACAGTTTTGATATGACTTTTGCCCAGAATATGAAGAGCTTTGCCCACTTTAAAGCATGAAGAAATAGCATATATTTTTACAGTGTTTTGATGTCCTTCAAAGTGTTCAAACTATGTTGGAATGGCAAGTGTCTATGGAATAGACATACTTTTGAAGCTGGCAGATTTTTGGGGTAGTCTACCTTCATTGATAGCTTATTGTTTCTTATGCAGTTTTGTGGAGGAGAATGAGCAGGTGCTGCTGACTCTCCAGAGAGTCTTCCTCTCTGAAGTCATGAAAGCTTTCTGTGTTTCTGCTGTTTTTCTTGCTACTGTGTGGTCACACCTGTGTGGATGGTGAGAATAATAACGTGGGGGTTGGAATATTTGTGGGAAGCAAGCAGTATGACCTGCGTCCATGTTGTTTGTGGCACTCCACTCAAAGGACTCAGCTTCATTGTCAGCTGACAACTTCACCCACAAAACTCCTACAAAAACATGTAGGTCTTGTCTTCCCAGCCCACTGTCAATCCGTGCCCTGCAGTGCCAGATGCTTTGCTTGATCCTAATCCTCACCACCTTCTCCTGAAAGTGCTGGGATTCCATTCCAAATGCAAAGGAAATGTAAAACTGAGATGAGCCTCTGAGCCATGCCAAGTACAGAAACTGTCATCACTTATTTCTCACCTGGAAAATAGTGCTGATATCTTCCTGACACAGACACATGTGTATACATGTTCTTAGTAAGGCTTCTTGTTAATTTGCTGTATTTTCCCATATTTATTTTCCTGAGGAAGATACAATGAGTTGACAACTAATTCTAGTATTAAGGTTATATGTAATGCCCATGCCCTTTTGCAGAAGTTCTATTCCAGCTTTTACTTGCAGAGTCTGATTGCTAGATGTATAGAGGTGCTTATCTCAGTTGGTGAGACATTCTGGCTGATTCAGCTAGATAAAATCTGAGGAAAATAACTTTCAAAAGGAGCACAACCTCTGGGAGAGCACAGTTTTGTTCTCTATTGTGAGAATAGAAGTAGCCCACCTACTTCTGTTCTGTAAACAGTGTAATACTGTTCCAGTAAGACAGTTCTCATGTTCTGTAATTTCAAGGTAAAAAATTGTGACTGCTCTTTCTTCTTCCCCTCGCCCCACCCAACTATAAACTTGCCTCTGATTTTCTCTTAAAGAAAAATAAGAGGGCTCCAGAAAATTTCATGAAATACATTTGTATTATTCCAGTATCTTAGGGATTCATTTTTTGTCAAGTAACTGAAAAGAACAGTACCAGCAAACCCCAGTAATGTTAATTTCCTTCTATAAAGTTTACAGATGGCTAGTTTTTGTATTAGTAGAAAAGGTTAGTGAAGGAAGTGTTAGGGGGTGGGGAGGCAGAAGTAAAGGCAGCACAACTTGTTACTATTAGAAAGAAATCACTTAGAAATAATTTAATCTTTGTTACTATTATAAAGAAATAGCATGCTGGAATTTTATTGTGGATTGCTTCTTCTTGCAGATTTCTGTTGTGCAGTATCAGTATGATACATAATAACAACAACAAAAAAAAGCTACTAGTAGGTGGTTGTCCTTGTTTTCATCATTTTTTAAGAAACAGCAGCTTTTGCTTGTCATGACAAGACTGCAGCCTTACTTTCATAATGGGATCAGAACCATTCAGATTAACTAGTGAAGTCTTTTTTGTAGTGAAATCATTTTTTTTTTATTAAAGACATAGTTTCTGGTTGACATCTGTGGGATACCTTCTCCCCTACTTGAGAAAAACAAACAAATAAACAAACCAGAAGTGTTTTATAATTTCACAGCTTCTTCTGGGTTCCAAAATCTCTCTCTTAACTGCAAATTACATAGGAGTAAGGCATGCTGCAGTAATAATTATTGTTTCTATCTCTTATTATAAGATTTGTCAGTGTAATAAAAACAGATGTAGTTTTCCTGTTTTAGATTGCTTGTTATTCAAGAAACAAAGCACTGAATACTTATGCTTTAACAATATGTTTCTTTTTTGATGTAGTTATTGAAAAATTAACACATTATTTCCTTTTAAATCATGTAAACAGTTAAGACTCATGCTGTAGCTAAGCTGATTCTTTCTCTGCTTTAAAAATAGAAAATGCTAGAGCAATCCTTCCCTTCCCCCGCTACGTACCCACTAGTCCAAGCTAGTAAATGTTACTGAATGGATTTCAGTGTTGTAGCTATTCTACAGTAAGTAACAAGAGCCTTTGTAAAAAACGAAAGGAGGAAAAAAGGTAGTAGAGATCCATTTGTGGATGTTCGTCAGACCGGAATACCTGCAGCAATGACAGCCAGACTTCCCTCCAGAAACAAACAATGACAACAAGCACTGCTGTTCAGAGGAGCCAGAGTCTCCCCAAAAGACGCCTAGAAAGTATAGGGGAGTATCCTGTGAAACGAAAAGCTAGCTGGGGTATTCTGACCAGCCAAGGTTAGTACAGCAGCCATTTCAGAAATTGTACTGAAATATGCTAACCTGACCCAATTTACCATGTTCTAGGTCTAAACTGTTGTTTGTTTCAGCTGTAATATAAATGCATGTTTACGTTAAAGGCATTCTGCTTTCTTGCATGGGTGAACTCAAGGGTGTTGAGGATATTTTATTATTATTTTTTTCTGTACTCTTATCAGGTGATCTAAAATACCCTTTCTTGTTTATCTGTCTTATTTGTTTTATGGAAGTGTTTAAGGCTTGACTTACCCTGACTTTTGCTGTCCGGACACAAGGTAACTGGATACTGAAGGCTAATTGTTTACAACAGCAAATTAGAGAATGAAAGGAGGGGGAGGAGTAACTTTATATATAAAGAGCAGTTTATAGGTAACAGAAAGAGGAGGCAATGGAAGAACTGGCAGCATTATTGTGTCCTGAACTGAGATATTAAGGACAAAGTTATAATTCTAAGGGTTAGCTTAGAAAAGTATTTATGAGGTAATTAAGTTACTGTACAAAGACCTTTTGAGCAGTGAAAAACAAGCTATATTATAAAAGAAGTGCTTAGGACTGATATTGCCTGAGACACGTTTTCCTTTTATTTCATAATACAAATGTGTACAAGGGAGCTTTGAGTAATCATGAGAGTCTACTAGGATATTATTTTAAATGGTTATCATAGTCATAAGGCTGTGTGAGGGGAAAAAAAAAAAGACAAAAAAATTGATATTGTTGATCATATATTAAATTTAAGTGTTTCAAAAGTGGAGATGTTAAAATACTCACGGAAAATAAGAGCATTAAAGGGACAGGAGACAGGAAAGAGAGACTTGATAATGTTGTGCATAACTATGAATTCACCATGTAAAACATAGCTATATGTTACAGAAATACCTTTGCTAATGTCCAGTACTGACAGTTCTAGAATTAAGCAATATTCAAGAATTAAAGCACGATTACCATAGCTTCCCAAATAGCTGTGTGAATGCAATGGTACTATTCACCATTTGGGCTAAGATTTCCTGATAGTAACTGTTATTTATGAACATTTCAGCTAGTTAAGTCAGCAGTCCCCCCAAAAGCAACTTTCTTCATCAGACTGAAAAGAAATTTTACAAATGTTTTGTCTATCAGTGTTAGCATTAGCTGCTCCTTTGCTAATCCTAAAACACATTAGCCCCAGTTAGCCAAGTTTTGAAAAGTTCAAAATCACAGCAAAATACGGAACGTAAATTTTTCTGAAGATTTTATCTTAACATGGTTCAGCTCCTTACAGCCTCTTTGTGACTGACCAGCAGGGTGTATGTACTTACTGAGTGACGCCTGAAGTACCAGGGGACTGCTGTTGTAATTGATGCTTCTGGTTGTTGCAGTTCACTTGAATTAACAAGTATATCTAATACTAAATCTGAATGAGGCATTTTTCTTACCTCTCTGTTCCTGTCTGTGGGAGTTACTGAATCCTGATTTTGTTCTCCAGGCACCCTAGCAGAACGAAGGAAGACGAAGTCATACAGCAATGCATAAATTACGCAGATTGGAAAATAGGCTAAAAGTGATGGGGTGGCAGGGGGCATATGCCAACATTAAGATTTAGTAGAAGGGAAAAAAATAGAGCAAGGTTAGAAAAACGTTTTTAGCCTACTGGCATGAAGGTCTATAACCAGGCTATTTAAGCAAAATCTCCTGAATGTGGCAAAAATCAGCACACACTGGCCTCAGCTTTGCTGGCCAGCAGGCTACTACCTTTATGGCTAGGAATTACACCGCATACTGCATGCACGCTGGCAAACTGGGAAAATACAGAGAATTCTGAGCACAGCTTGGGGAAAATTGCTGGCAGTCTGGCTTAAGGCTGAGACTGGTTTTGATTAACAAAATTACTTCAGGCAGAAATGCTCCAAAGCCCCATGTCAGCTCAGATTGCCAGTATTTCTCTTCTGTCAGCTTCTAGTTGGCAGTCCATTGAAAAACTTGTTTTAATAAAAGTCCAAGGAAACAATACTAGCCTTACAATATCACCAGCTGCTCCACATGCTTAAGACAAATCTGACGTGGGTCTAAAAGTATCTACTGATTTAGAGGTTAATGTGATTTTAAATCTTGGTGCTCTAGCTATGGCACACAGAGTTTGCAAGCTACCTTGGTCCAAAAAAATATCCAGCCAGTTGTTGATCATCCAAAAAGACTGAAAAAACAGACTGTGCATGAGTAATGGGCAGGGGAATTGTTGCTGTGCTCTCATGTGACAGGAGAAGGGGCCTGACACGTTTCTTCCTGGGTGTGCAAGGCCTGGCTTGGAGCCAGCAGTAACAACTGCTGCTGCTGCTGCCATCGTCACTATCATAGCCTTCACGTAACATAGTGTTGCTTCTGTCGGCACCTGTCTTTCTGTCTTTTTTTTTTTTTTTTTTTGAGGCTTTTAATACAGTGTAGTGGCTCGCATTTCTGTTAAATTGCAACAGCAAGTGCTCAGGATTTAGGAATTGTTAAAAGCAATGTTGCTCGGGCCACAGTGATTTGATCCTCTAATGCCCGGTAACAGTATTTGACAACACATTCACCTGCTGTACTTTTCCACAAAGCTCCTACTTTCTTTGCTGTGCAAGATCGATGGTGTTCTGAGAATGCATTAGGTTTAGGTTTATATAAAGAAGAAATACACCCTCTATATTCTTGTATGTTGCAAAGGTTGGAAGGCATGTAGTCAAGGGCAGGAATCCACAGGAAAAAAGAGCTAACTTCTTTATGTCCCATCCCTAAAAGAAAATTCCATTCTTGTCTTTGTTGTGGTCCCTGCGTGTTTTAAAAGCAGTCATCTAACCTAAAAGTTTGTTGGTGGATCATGGTTATTATCTAAGCCTGAAATTTCAGAGTTCGGTGCTCTCGTAACTATACGTAAACCGTGCTTTCAACATACATTCTAATACCTAAATACTCTGGAGAAAAAAATGAAAAAAAAAAAAGCTATTGTATCAGTTTTACAACTTGAGCCTTAAAATTCCATCTTTTGGTTCCTAGTTATACAAACCAAATAGTTACAGTTCCATAGTTATAAAATACTATGAATGGATGATGGTGGATTAAATAAGGGCTTTGAAATATTTTATGGTACTGGGAGAATACTATTAAACAGGCAACATACAATTATAAATATAATGTATATTATACAAATATACAATACTATTAAACAGGCAATATACAATGTTCAGGTTGTGAGATCCTACTAGATATGGAGATATAAAATAATCTGAATACTAACTTATTCATTGAATATAGTACCACAATGGCAAGAGTAATGTGCATTCATGTCATGTAGGTGGACAAACAGAACTGTGTGAGGAAAGACGTTTTGGTTTGTGTGGTTTTCAGGAATTGGATATTGCTGGCTTTTGTGGTTGGAATGATATCCCCACATTTTGAAAGTCTATGTGATGCTAAGCACTGGAAAGAATACTGGTGTCAATCAATCAAGGTTTCATTTTTTGTATGTGTATATTTACATGTTTGTGTATACATATTTATATATTGTTATAACACAAAGTCAAATTAAAGCAAAGATGATTTAAAATACTGAAATGAAATGCCACTTGAACAGGTGGAATGACTGGGTCTAGTGACTTTTACTAAAATATTTTTCTCAGTATTTTACTGCTATTATCATTTGTGCAGGAATGGCTCTCAGGTAATTGTAGGTAGATGTAGAGGAGTGCAGGTTATATGAAAATAGGAAGAAAATAACGTTAATGACAGAAATTGATCAAAATCAGAACTGCAAATCCCCATTTTTAGGGGTGGACTGAGACTTTCACTGCTTAGATTAGTTATTAAAAACAGTTTAACAGCCCAAGAACTGTTAAGAACATAATAGGCAATAATGAACTGCTAAAATACAAACCCATTCCACTGAGCAAATCAAGCAGCATTTGCAACATGTTCAAAATATCTCTACTTCTTTCTTTTCTAAGAAAATAGGAAAATGACTTATAAACATTTGGCAGTGCTTCTGATACCAACTAATTATTTTATATTAGATACCAACTAATTGCATGAGAGTAAAAATGGAGGAGTTCGTTTTGCAGATCTTACTCAGCTCAAGGTTCTCTTGATCTCACTAGGAGTTACTCTTGGGTTGAAATTCAAGTTAAGCTGTCTTGGAAGGCAAATACATAGATGCTGGCACTTTTGTTACATAAAAAAAAAAAGAAACGTGGGAAAAAAAGGCCACTGTCCTTTAGCATAAGAAAAGAAACTGGCAACTGCACATGCTCATATCTTCGGAGCTGTGTTTACTGCAGGGTGAAAGTTCATGTTACAGTGAGCTGCTGATCTCCTTCCAAACATAGCTGGAGAGTACTGAGAACAGGCCCAACTAGCAAGAGCAGGTTCATTTATTTATTTATTTTTCAGATTTAAAGAAATGAGTAGGATTTATAATTGCAATTGGTTGGAAGTGCCATGGGGAGATGGAGATTTAGGTACTGTATGATACTTTGTAATCTTGTTTTTAACTATGACTGAATATATTTATTCTTTCTTATTAGTGTTTACAAAGCAGTGCAGGCTGCCCTTCCTGGTAAACTCTATGCCAGCAAGCTTGGAACTCGCGTGGCTTCTAAATATAGTTCGAGATGCTTTGTATTCAGCATCTGTCAGGGACTACATCAGTAGGGACTTAATACATTAGCAGTTTTGGAACAGACTGTATTTGCTAATGCTGCTGTTACAGACAATGCTGAATTAAAATTTTTCCTTATTTATATTCTTGTTAATGCTTTCTAAGTAAGAGCCATAGCAAGTTTGTAGATTAGCAGAAGGCAGCGAGCTAGATAATTATTTTAAGACAGCTTTGATGTTTATTTAAGCTGCATATTTATTTTTAACATATTCTTGTCCCTGTGATATTTAATGATTATTATGTTTACCAATAAATTAGTTGGAATGTGAAAGATTTTTTCCAAACCTGGTTTGCACAATTTTTTGCCTGCAGTATTTTGCTTATAGATTTTCTTTCTAATAGAGGTGGTACAGACTTGTAGTTCAATGGATTTTAGCAGGAACAGTGAGTGCTGGATGCCTACTTGAAGCCTGGGATATAAGGTGGGCCTAGATGCAAAACAGAGCTCAGAATGGGATCTGGCATAATTTGCTTTTCAAATTTCACTGACATTGTAATATTAACAGTTGTTCTGAGCAATCCATGAGGGAAGGAGATGGAGGAATGAAAGGTGTTTTCAGATATAACGGTGTTCAGGAATAATGGTGTTTTCAGATTCTGCTTGCATCTTCGTTCGGTTTAGGATTATACAAAGCCACAAAAATGTCCTAAGTATGAGTGCATTTAATAGGGATAAAGACTTCATAGACTTTACAGTATTATTATTATTTTTTTTCTATATAACAGTTATGTCTTTTTCTTGCTGTTAATTTAGGAGTAGAGTAAACCATTAAGACAGAGAAGTTCTTATCTAAGGAGAAAGGGGGACAACATTTCAAAGGCAGCCTCTAAATGCATTTTTTAACTATTTCTGAGGATTTTTTTTGCAGCTGCCAAAAGGAGAACTTAATGAATTTATATTCATTTGAATTAGAACATGAGTACTGCTTCAGATACTGCTATAGAAGGAGGAAGACATCGGTCAAAATTCTCATAGTGATTACACACATTCAAGCTACTACAGTAGGGTAACTGTATTTGAGCTTATTGGGATGGCAGAAAGGAAATACCGGTATTTTGTAAAAATCAGGTCAGTAAGATTTCTGAGCTCAGTTGTTGTTGTGTAATATTCCTTAAAATTCCAGTCAGTGTGTGTATGTCTTTTATCTCAGTAATTCCTACTAGAAATAAGAATTGCAAAATACTGCATTTAATCTTGGCAGGGATTTTTTTTTTTTTAGTTTTAGTAAGTTTGCAGTAGTTACACCAGAAAAAAAAAAAAAAAGGTAACATTAACTTTTCACTCTGATTTAAAATATATCTGTAATATAGCAGCCTCTAACAGTAATATTACAAAATGGCTCGTTTAGGGTTCCTTTTGTTCTCCTCATAGAGTTATTTTCAATTAGAGTTCCAACTTCAATTCTTATGAGAAAAATATGAACAGAGAAAGAAATGGTACAGGAAGAAGACAAAGAACAAAGTCAGAATCATTCTGTTTATCAACTTTACATTTTGGATGATTTCAACATAATGGTAATAGCTGTCAACAAATCCACAGCATGGTTCCAGAGGTGGAACTCCAGCCTGCACAGGTAGTTGACATAAAGTCACTCAGCTGGGGGATTGCCCTCAAGTGGCCATGATAATTAAATGATGATAAACATGGCTGGCCATTTTTGTGGCTGTCTGCTTCTACTGAACAAAGACATTATGACTGGTGAACTAAAAATACTGTATAAACTTTGGTAAGGAAGCCAAAAATGTCCTAGTCCTAACCCATACATTCATTCCAGGCAGCGAGGTGAGGAAAAAATATCTGCTAGTGTTAGGAAGAACTGCAGTATTTAGAAAGCTGCAGGTTTCACCAGTAATTACATCAGCATCTTAGAGTTCAAGTGACTTCTTCTAACAGGAATAAACATCAGTAATTCATAATGTATTTTGAAGATGACTCTTTCTTAGTCTTTCAATCCTTGATTTGCAAAATTCATACAATGAAATGTTATCAGCTATGCTTGTAACCCTATGCTTGTATCTGGCTATGAAAGGGCTGTCAGCAGCCAGTATTGTAGAGGAAAGGGCAGGCTCTTCAGCAGGAACCACAGTGGGGCTCTGGGACTTGGGTTAGAGTTAGGGGTTGTGGAGTTTTTTTTGTTGTTGTTTTTTTTTTTTATTGGGTGGGAGGGGGGTGCAGGACAAGTCCTGAAAATAAATACAAACCTTTACTTCAAGCATAATTACCTATTCTTAGTGCTAATAGCCTTTCAGGAGTTAATATCCTGTTCCTACTATAGCAACCTTTTGCAGTACGAATTCTCACTTTATTTCTCTTCTTGAATTTATGTAGCAGCAGATTAATCTCATCATGCAGAGGGATTTCCAAATCATATTTCTAATACTTCAGCTTTCTGCACTTTTTCAGGCAGGTTTATGTTTGTTTTAGGTTTAAATACCAATTTGTTGAAGCCTGTAAACTTCTATATGATAGCTGCTAAAATAAATTATATGATTTTTTAAAATAATGTAAAAGTAGAAGTTGGAAATATGGCAATCACTGCATCTATTACATCACAGCAGTGAAATTAATATAGCAATGTTTGTTCTCCTCAGTACTACATAATCATTTATTATAGATGTTTACAGTTAACAATGCAATATAATACAGTTAATAATATAGTTTTTACTGTTTATAAACTGGTCATTTTAAATACAGTCTCTAAAGGGGCATAGTTATTTCCACAGGACAGTTGACTTCATTCTGTGCATTATATTTTCTGCTTTTCTCTGTGCATTCCAAAAGCCTCCTAATTCCTATGGTTTACTCAATAAATGTTGTTATTATATAGGTTCTTGGGCAGATCGCTCACCTCTGCATGAGGCAGCCAGTCAAGGACGTCTTCTTTCTCTAAAGACTTTATTGTCACAGGTGAAGGCTGTGTTCTTAAAATTGCTTTCCTTTTTAATGTTACTCAATTTCTCAGCATATATAATTAATGCAGATTTAGTATGTTTTGCTTTGCTTTCATTCACCTGAACTTTTCAGAGCAATACACGCTTAGAAATTTTCAATACAATAAAATATAATATTTACAGTATTTCCTCTGTATGTTTTAAAACCTCAAAAAAATAATCTTTACCAAAGCTGTAACTAAATGTCTATCAGTCTTCCCCTCCTGTGTGGTGTAAATCAATGTACCATAGAATTACCTGAGTTGGAAGGGGCCCACAAGGATCATCTGCTCCGCTGCTTTAAGTCCTCAGGAAACAGAGCTAGCCAGGAAGATACTTGTCAAGAAGGAAGTATCATTGAAAGATTAGGTTTGTTGAACAGTTGTGATTAAAAAAATAGGATTTTGTTAGCAAAGGGAGAGACTGTATACCATGACATGTTAATATTACAGTATTGTCATCTTAGTTACTACAATACTGATAAATTATACTAAATAATGCATTTGATGAATACAGTTATTAGCTTTTAAGAATTGAACAGTAACTACTGCAGCAAATTTTAAGAGTGTGGTGTTTTTATCAACTGGGGAAGTGTTCTCCTTGCTAAAACTTATTAGATGTCTCTAGGTATTTCAGACTGTAAGTCAGAGAATCTTAAAATCATGGGGCAGTTTAGACTCAGGGCCTTATTGGGTTTTAAAGATCATCAAGGGTGGAGATGCCCCAACCCCTCTGGAGCCCTGTTGCAGGGTTTCACCATCTTCACTGTGAGATTTTTTTTCCCATATAGCTAATTGGATTTTGCCACATTTCAACTTGTGTCTCTTGACTTTTGTCCTGTTGCTGTGCATCTCAGGAGTCAGGCTCCACCTTTTTTATATTCCCAGTTCTAATATAACTGATTTAAAAAAAAAAAAAAAAAAACAAAAAAAAAAACTGACAACCTATTGTTATTGTTACCTATATTGATTGAAAGATTCTTTATATGCTCACTGAAGGTTTAATTACTGCATATAGAGTTTTAAACCTATTTAGAGTGTTATGAATTATTCTTTTGAATAGTAGCATGAGCAAATGACTCTTAACAGCTTCTGTGTGATCTTCATATGTCATTCATATCTTGTTTAGGGTTACAATGTAGACACACTAACTATTGACCAAGTAACTCCACTTCATGAAGCCTGCCTGGGAGATCATGTAGGATGTGCAAGAATCCTTCTTGAAGCAGGAGCAAATGTAAGGGTGTTTTTATATATGAAGTCCAACACTAACTTTGGTTTAACTGAGAAGGATATATTCCTTGATTTTTTTTTCTATATTGATATTTCTCTGTACTCTCCCTATTAATTGCATTGATTTCATTTAATTACAATAAGTTGCTATCTGAAAGCCAGAAAAGGAAAGTGATAGGGCAAAGAAGCATCATTAGAGAGATGTTAGGTTAAAAGAAAAAAGAAAAGACTACATACGTATATAAATTAAGAGTAGATCTCAAACAAAAGAACAGCAACAGGAAAAATAGATGGGAGTTGGGATGGCACAAAGAGTAATGAACTGGAGAGAATCTGCTAGCAGTGTATCACCATCCTTACGTCTCCTCTGAATTTCATTACATCGTTTATCTTTTAAACTTCTGAATGCGTCTCTCCTTGTTTGTTTCCTCTTCCACTGAGTGGCTTTTTAGAGACTTTTCTTTTAACATCTCTGGAAATGTTTGTCACATTGTGCTTGTATGCTCTTAAAACTCTTTGGTCTGAGTAGAAAAAAGCATTGGCTCTTTTTGGTACTCCTGATACAGACTCCCTGTTATCCCAAATCAAAAATTCACAGACAATTCTCACTACAATCTGTGCTGACATCAGATTCCCCATCAGTTATAGTTTTCCAAATCTCTGATCTTTGTAATGGAAATATTTAATGTCCTTACAATTAAATTTTGAGAAACATCTAGAATATGTTTAAGTAATAGAAAAAAAATTGTTGTGTTCCAAAAAATAATTCCTGTCCACTTAAGCTAGCACCAGGATTCTATAGATACAAAACTATAGATACTATAAACGAAAGTATAAGAAAAAAAATTATTTTCCTATCTTAATTTTTTGTAGTACTTTTAATTATTGGCATGTGTTTGGGGGTACATGGAAGAGGATAGGCAATAGTCCTCTCTCCAAATACCTGTGCTTTGGTATCATCAGCCCTCACGGTTTTGCCTACTCTCTCTCATCATTCTCTCATACTGAGAATACTCAGTTAAACTGGGGGATGGCTACATTGGTATGAGAACAGCAAGCCCTATTAGCCTTGTCTGGTCCCATGAAATATCACTCCAACACAGAGATTAAAAACACAGTAGAAAATGGAAAATAATTCCCATATGGAGCTTGCTGTCTGACAGAGCTACAGAAAAGGTCCCCATTACTACACAAGGCATGGATTTTTTGTATCAATGAAAAGAGCTAAATGTAATTACTTTTGAAAACAGTTATTAACTACCCAAATAGTCTTCAGTATACCAAGTGTATTTTGTTTTATTTGATGTAGTTTAACAAGAATACCAGTGAACTGATTTCACCTGGGGAGTGTGGTGAGAGGAAGACAGTAGCACAGGGACTGTTAAGCTATTTTATTCTAAAATGTCATTCTAAACTTTTTTTTTTTTTTAAAAAAAAGCAGTTTCTAACCATATTCTGTCTAAAAAAAAATCTTACAATTCTGTTCTTACCTAGAGTTTATATATTCTAGGTAAATGCTACAACAATCGATGGAGTGACACCTTTATTTAATGCATGTTCGAGAGGCAGCGCAGCATGCGCTGAGCTCCTGTTAGAGTATGGTGCCAAAGCTCAGTGGGAGTCCTGTCTTCCATCCCCAACTCATGAAGCAGCCAGTAGAGGTAAGAAATTACTGCTGAACAAACGTGGAGTAGCAGACAAATGTTTCAGTAACAGTGTTAAGAAGTGTGTCCAGTTTTGTCAATGAGACAGCTTGCTGAAGTTGAACAACCTGTTATGCTTTGTACTGCCAGGACACAGCGAATGTCTGGAGGTATTGATATCCTGGGGTATAGACGTCGACCAAGACCTTCCCCATTTAGGAACACCTCTGTATGTAGCATGTGTTTCACAGCAGATCCATTGCATTCGAAAGCTTCTTTATGCAGGTACGTCATGATTTAAATAAAAGTACTGCTAGTTTGTAGAATTAAGCACGCTGTACTCACTTTTGAAGTGAGCTGTGCTCAATCAACAAAATGATAACCCTTGCTTGAAGGCTTCTATTTGCAAGTTTACTGTCGTGCGTGCTTACTCATAACAACTTACTGAATCTTTCATTATTTTGCGGCATAGCAAGCATATGAGGGGAAAAGGGAGCAAGACCAGTAAGAATGGGTGTGTTCAGAATTTTCAGCACCTACCTCTGCTTTGTAGATGTTCATTTTCTGTAGGAAAAACAAAGGTAAAAATTAGCTTTGAGAAAGGTGGTTTTTTTTTAATATAGTAACCATTGTGTTTTCAACAGATTTTTTTTTAGCAATTTAGTCCCACCCTTTTTCATTCTTCAGCATATTCTGATTGATCTTTTTTACAAAGCATAGAGGCTGAGCTGCAAAAAGAAGAGGTAAGGTGAATGGCAGTTGGTCCTAAACTTTATTTTATGTTGTTAATCAATAAAAATGCAAGTTGAAGATTCAATCTCTTTCAGCATAAGTCCAAAGACATAATCTGCAGAAAGGATCATTTGTTGTGCTTCAGCCAAAGAGATACAAGGTTTTTGAATCCTGCAGAACGTATCCCCAAATATCCTGCAGAACAATGAATGAAAATGTATGTTTGAATAATTACAGCCTTCCCATCACTGCACTTCCATTGTTTTTTTTCTAGTTAATTGCAGGTTACTTAAGCAAGCAGTTAAAATTATTTATTTTTATGTCAGTTTCTTTGCCTTATTAACTATCCTAGTTTATGATTTCTAGGTTTAAGAGACCCAGAAATAAAACCAACATGTTCTGCGATTCAAATACTACAGCACAATAAAAACAGTAACAGGATATTCTAGATCCATTATTGCCCTGAGGTAGAAAAGGAAATGTAAATTGACAATGTAACTACTTACATCTATCTGAATTTATTTGATCAGTTTGTGAGAGTGTATTAGAAGGTGAAAAGCAAATAGACAATGAAATAGACAAGAGAATTATACTGGGAAAGTATTCTCAAGTTGTTAATACTGCTAACGGTGACCTATTTGGACTCCAAATTGAATTGCTAGGCCTGTGATATTTTAAAGTTATTTTACTCATGTGGGAATTAAAAAGGCCAAAAACTTTTAATCAGTTGGAAAATTTGGTACAGAAGCTAATTTTTGGTCTCAGTAGCTCTCTCTTACGATTTTTTTTTTTTGGCCTTACAAGATAGTCTAGAAAACTATTGGGGTAAACCCAATTTTAGGAGGGATTAACAGCTTGCTTATCAAGGAAGTTCTTCCATACCAACTATTTTGTTTAGCTCTTGTGTGGACATTTTTTCATGAATAGAGACACATTATTGCAATTGAATTTAGTACATATTAATTGAAATACTCCAGTTTTGCGATTATTTTTAAAAACATAAGGAAAGTATATATTTGTAGTGAATTTTCTTAAACATGTACTTAATTTTTTAATTTTTTCTTCTTTTTATGAAGTGTTTTCCCTTAAAATCTAGTTGTGTCTAATAAAACTATCTAAGATAAGTGTATGGGATCAGAATCATAACCAATATGATTAGCTCTCATTGTATGCAATAAAATTAATAAAGTGGCTAAATTAACTGTTGGAATCCCCAAACAGCGTATTTTTTTTGTTGTTGTTTGTTGACATCATCTTTAGTTGATTACAATTGTAATTAAACTCTTCTTTACATTTCTTTACATGTATATACCCACCAGGTGCCAATGTGCAGAAAGGAAAGCATTTGGAAACTCCACTCCATGCTGCTGCCCAGCATTCAAGTACAGAGATCGTAAACTTACTCCTTGAATTTGGAGCAGACATAAATGCCAAAAATACAGATTTTGAGAGGCCTGTTGATTTAGCTGCTCCAAGCAGTTTAGTGGAGAGACTGCTGCTACTCCATGAAGGTAATCAGATAATTTGTGTGCGCAGGTTTTTTATTTTAAAAGAAATTATTTGCTGAACCTCCCCGACCTTGCTTTTTTGAATATCTGCCTGCTTATTAATAAGGTTTCCCCTCACCTTTACCTCTGAGAGGAAAAAAGGCCATAAAGGAAAATGAAAAAGGATAAAGAATTTACATTACAGAGATACCATTATTGTGCAAGGCTGTTGTAAACCAAAACACTGGCTCTTATATAATTGTACATCTCTCTTTTTTTTTCTTTGCAGCCACACCTTCTTCTCTTTGCCAGCTCTGCCGACTACGTATCCGAAATTACATAGGAAGAGCCAGACTGCATCTTGTGCCACAACTCCAGCTGCCAACAATACTGAAGAATTTCTTGCAGTATAGATAACGTAGAAATTAACCTTTAGAAACCTGAATAACAAATACTTCAAATACTTTTTCTTCTTCCTCTGTTTATTGTATATTTTACCTAATGAACTGCTGGGCGGAAAAAAAAAAAAAAGCCTTTTGCATATTACTTAAAAAAAAAAATCTTTGACAGCCGATGTTGATATGCAGTAACAATTGGGAGCCATTCAGCAACTGGTACCAAGGTGCTAATAAGGCTGAATTGAATGTGTGTTGATACTCTGGGAAATGATTGTATAGCTTTAGCTTAATACTAATTACTAATTAGCTTTAGTGCTGTTAATTTTAATTGTATTTATACTTTAAAATTTGTTTGACACATCTGAACTGCAAAAAGTTTCTTCATTATTATTTGTTAAGTTTGTCCATTTGAAGTTATTATTTTATGTTTTTAAGTTTCTGTTTTTTGTGTACCTAAAATTACTTAATAGGTACACTGTATCCATTGATTAAAAAAAAAATAAAAATGAATATATATCATTTTTCTTCCTTTTCTTTATAGAGACCATTCATTTACGACAGTGAAAAATTCCCTTAATACTTTCTTACTGCCTGTGCTGTGAACTGTAATTCTGTGCTTTGAACTTTTTTTCCAGCCATGCATAGTTTGTAGATTCTCTAATTTAAAAATTAGTAAAGTTACAAGTCTACAAATTCTAGTAGAATATTCCTCAGAAGCCTTAGTTCTGAGATACTTTCTGGTACCCTCTTGTAACAGTGTTCTTTGGGCTCTTTCCATATCTTTTCATAACAGTACTCTATCATAAATTAGGGACATATTAATTACTTGCCTCAGAGAAAGACATTATTGTAGGGCATCTGCAAGGTTTTTTAAGGCAACTACATCTTTAACCTGAAGTTCAGGAGGTGGATGTACATGTATTAAAATGTATTTTATTTATTTATTATTACTTCTTCTACTGTCTATTTCATAAACAGGTTTCAGAATCCCAGAATGCAGGCATTTCCATGACCATACTGAAATTATATTTCTCAACTCTTTAGCCAGTGAAGGGATGCAGACAGCTCCAGGAGACATCAGAAAATCCAAAGGATTTTTACTGCACTCATGCTTTTGCATGGTAATGATAATCAGTCCTATCAAAAAAAGTGATCTGACTAGATAATCAAAATATAGCACTCCTAATTTTGTCTTTTAATTTGATCTTCATTTGAGAACTTCCTAAGTGACAGGCACTCAGTTCCTGAGAACCAAAGCATGATATCTGAAATTTTACCACTTGCCCTTGTGATTCAGCTTCTTCCAATCCTTTTCAGTGACTCCTTTCAGTATTTATTTTAGTATGAAAAGAGGCTAAGTGAGGAACTAACTATAGAGGAAGTTTTCACAAAGAAGAATGCTTACTCAGTTGCTAATTTATGTCCACTTAATAAAATCCAGTTCTCTGACCCTTATCCTTGTTAAAACGTATATTAATTTACATCTGCTCCTTGCAAAAAAACTCCAGTAGAAGCCACTTCTGGAGTCCCTCTAAAGGAAGGTTAGATGGGTTAGGACCCCTTACTGTGCATACTCTTCTTAACAGAAGTTAGAGTACATAGTGAGCAAGTTCGGTTGTTTTGTTTTTCACCCAGAAACTAGTAATTTTTTGGTGTTGTTCATAAAACCATTACTGTGCATTACTTCACAAAACAGGATAGTGCCAAGCCAACCACAGCACCATTGGACATTTATATACAGAATACAATCACTCAGGCTCACATCTTCAGGTGTGAGCGTTTTAAATTCGACTCAGGAAAAGTGGCATGAAAAAAGTTAGTTTTGCTGAGAGTCACATTACAGTACCTACCATCTCATCTCACCTCCCCTAGGTACGTTCACATGCTCACGGCATTTGCAGTGTCTATTACCACTGATCCCTGCAATCATCCAAAAAGCAAACGAGATCATTTTAAGTGCTTGCAGCTACAGGGAACTGCTTCCTCTTCTACAGAATGGTAGCCTAGCAGGGAGACTAAACCACAACCAGCTGGCAGTAGTACTTACATGTCTTCAGTCTCAGGTAACATGCAGTTCTCCACATCATCTTTAATCTTTTGCTACCAGATAATAATATGAAAATAGAGTCACTTGAGCCAACTGAGCCAAGTTGGACAGGCACAGCTTCTGTTACCATGTAACAGGGACAAACAAAATAGGGAATAAGGGTTGTTGCCCTGGCAGGACTGCATAGTGAACAGGTCCTTGGCAGACCAGACCACTCTAATGCCACATACCAGAAACACACGCTAACAAAACAACCGACCTTAGGGGTCAGTAAAATCCTTTCCAAAAAACGATCCATTGTTTAGCCAGAAATTGACAGAAACGGTCACGTTTGTACGATGGGGCTCTGATGTGTTGAACTCTTACCATGAGGTAAATTTTAGCTAATGTCTTAAAACATGAGGAATCACACCTGAAGCAAACATTGAACCAAGCCAGAACCCTGGTAAAGAAAGTACTACAACACAGCCAATCTGACAAGGATCCTTCTTCGCCAGCTGCCATACCTTTGCATGAATAAAACAAAGACGTAGCGCGGCCGCACCGGCCCGGCCCGTCTCGCGGTGCTGGCAGCACCATGGCGCCGCCCGCCGCGCGGCCCCGCCCGTTGGAGCCGTTCCGGCCGTTGCCGTGAGGCAAGGAGGGGGGCTTGGCGCCGCCATGGCTCCCCGTCAGCCCGGGCTGCCCCGCGCCGTGCTCCGCTGGCTGCAGAGCCTCGACCTTTCTGCCTGCCCCAGGCACTGCCGCAGGTGCGCCGGGCCGGGCCGGGCAATGGGGGAGGCGGGGGGGGAGGGGGTAGGGTGGGCGAGGAGCGGGAGCCGGTGCCAGCGCCCCTTCGTGTTGTCTTGGCAGTGACTTCTCCAACGGGTACCTGGTGGTGGAGATCCTGGCGCGCTACTTCCCCGCCGAGATCCGGAGCCGCGCCTGCGGGACCGGCAGCTCGCTGCCCGTCAAGCTGAGCAACTGGGCCTGGCTGCGGCGGGTGAGGGCTCCGCGCTGCAACGCGTGATGCCCCCCCTCCACAGAATCACAGAATAGTCTAGGTTGGAAGAGACCTCTAAGATCACCGAGTCCAACCTCTGACCTAATGCTAACAAGTCCTCCACTAAACCATATCCCTAAGGTCTACATTTAAATGTCTTTTAAAGACCTCCAGGGATGGTGACTCAACCACTTTCCTGGGCAGCCTATTCCAGTGACTAACAACTCTTTCAGTAAAGAAGTTTTTCCTAATATCCAACCTAAACCTCCCCTGGCGCAGCTTTAGCCCATTCCCCCTTGTCCTGTCACCAGGCACGTGGGAGAATAGACCAACCGCCACATCGCTACAGCCTCCTTTAAGGTACCTGTAGAGTGTGATAAGGTTGCCCCTGAGCCTCCTCCAGGCTAAATAGTCCCAGCTCCCTCAGCCGCTCCTCATAAGGCTTGTTCTCCAGACCCTTCACCAGCTTCGTAGCCCTTCCCTGGACTCGCTCAAGCACCTCGATGTCCTTCTTGTAGCGAGGGGCCCAAAACTGAACACAGTACTCGAGGTGCAGCCTCACCAGAGCTGAGGATAGAGGGACAATCACTTCCCTGGACCTGCTGACCACGCTGTTTCTGATACAAACCAGGATGCGGTTGGCCTTCTTGGCTGCCTGAGCACACTGCTGGCTCATATTCAGCCAACTATCAACCAATACTCCCAGGTCCTTCTCTGATAGCCCCGCCCCTAAAATTTTAATGGGCAGTTTGTGGCTTGTTAACGAGGTCTAAAGTTTTGTTATTTGTCATTTTGAGCTCCCGCTCCACAAGAATGAGGTGTGTAAAACTGCCACAACTGGGATAAGCTGCTGCTGTCAGGAATTCTGGGCTTGTCCTCTTGGTTGGTACCAATTTCATGCTGAAAGCTTGTCTTGGTGAAGTAACCTTTCATGGGGCAACAAGAAAAATCTCAGTTGGGTTAACAAATTCAAACAAGACAGGCATCTTTGCACTTGGTCATGCACAAAGATACATGTGTGTGTGTGTATATATATATGCATGTATATATATTTTTTTCCTGTTGCATAAAGTTTTTTGCAAAACACAACCTCAACGTGGCCCAGGAACTGATAGAGGGAACAATTCATTGCAAACCAGGAGCAGCAAAAAGGCTGGTGCAGGACATCTACTCCATGCTGACAAGCAGATGGTGAGTCGATTGCTTCTACAGTGTTAACAATCAACGTTTCTTATCGTATCCTAATTTGGCAAGAAATAGCACAGTCATAGACAAAAAATGGATTTTAAAGTCGAATTTGACTCTGGAAGAAGAGCTTGAGGAGCTGTAACTAAGTGGATTGAGCCCACAGCCCTGGGTACTGATTCTGTTCAGCTCCTAGACTGGCTCTTTACATATCATTTTGGTCAAGCTAGTAGTTTGTGTATTGGTTTCTATTTATTGAAAATGAAAATAACATGCATTATACAACTGTAAAAACTAATATTTAGCCATTTCTTCCTGTAATTAATTCCCAAACACTTTTTTTTCCCCCAGTATTAAAAGCCTTCAAGACAGGGAGATTGATTTTACAGACTACTGTTATCAGACACAGTTACCAATGATTGCCAGATCAACAACTTCAAAGGCTATCAAGAACAACATTAGGCTGACAGAAATAATGATAGAACCCAGTGTTACCATAAACAGACAGAAGGCTAATGCCATCAGTAATATGCACATGAGAATGAGAATGCAAGAGAGGGAAGAGTATCCACGTGAGTGTTTGTTTTTTATTTTCCTCAAGCAGGACCAGAGCTTGGGACGTACACATTTTCCCACAGCTACAGCTCAAAATTTCTGAACAGCAGCTGAAGGCAGCAAGTAGCAGGCCTGCTTTGGTTGTCTTTGTCTCGCTTGCCTCAGTGTGGCTGGGGAGTACTGTGGGAACCTTTAGATGTTTCAGTCTTGCAGATGTTTGCACATATATCAGTCATGGATCAGTCTCATCACAACCAGTTCACCCATTCTGAGGTTTGAAGAGATCATCAGGCTATGTAGTTCAACCTCCTTTGGTCAAAGATGCTCTGTATCAATTAAAAAACAACAACCCTATGCCTGTGGCATTTCACAAAATAGATTGAGTTCACTGGTTTCTTTTCATATTCAAGCCTTTTTCTATACTTCTGTGAATTTTCAGTATCCTTCTGAAAATGCTGGCACCAAATACGAGCCTAACATTCGAGGATTGGTCTCTTCTATGCCATAGACCAAGGCTCTATTTTTTTCTGTTTTGTGCATTGCATGTACTGGGAGTATGAGTTCTGAGAGTTTTTCCAGCTTCTTGATATCAATGGTAGTTGCAGGAGTAAACAAAGCTTATGCAGACAGACATTGGAAATCACATTTCAAGTAGCATTTCTTCTAACTTAATCTTTAATGTGTTTGAAGAGGCTCGAGTATTCTGATCAACAGACATTAAACAAAGAATTTGTTCTGGATCCGCATCAGGATATATAAAGTTTTCAGGTTTTTTTTCTGTTGTTCTTTTGTTTTCTCCAGTAGAGGACCTACTTTGCCAAGTAGTGTGTTTAACTACAATGACTTTATATATACTCTTGAAATATTTTGAAGTTGTTGAAATTCGGAATGTGTGCTTTCAAGACATACATGCTCAATCTCAACATTTTATCTCATGCTTATTTATGAAATCATGCATATTGTGTCCAAAAATACTAAATCTCATCTGTTTTTTTTTAAACATATGAAAAATACTATGTTTGAAAAGAAAATAGTGAATTTTCAGTATACAATCTGTTTAACGTTTCCCACTCTTTGTAGAGGGTTTATTTTGTTTTTATACAGCTGCCATGGTTTTCTAGGTGTCTAAGTCAAGTAGGGGGACAGGGACAGTAAGTGTTTTCAACTAAACTGGGGAATTGATCAACAAAGCAGTCATTTGCTTGACATACTGCTGAAATGAACAACTTGTGATTTTTGTTTTAAAGGACGGTTTAACATTAAACGAAGTTTCAGACAGCGTACATTTTACCATCTTAATTGCACAACGTCCTCTACAAATTTAGCTAGTATTCCAAAGGAAAAAGTGTTTGCTCCATCATGTAAGTTTTTCTCACATAATTTAAGGTTTCATTTTAATCTTCTCAGAATATAACGCTGGGTGGTTTTGGTGTACTTTTGCTATACAGGCAACCAAGAGATTCCACGTTTAAAAACTCGGAAGAAATCAGCTACAATTTCTTAGTAAACAGAAAGCTTAGAGAGGTTTGGCAGTATTTTTTTTTTTCTTTTAACATAAAATTGCTTCAAGGTCTTCTCTGATCTTGCTTGCAGCTGCAGAAATTATTCTGACATTCAAAAGTGCTTCTCTTACTTTCCTCAGAACTTTATTTTGAATACGTTCACCACACTGAAATCAGTTTTTTCTCCTCCTGTTACATAATGGAGATCTTCATTTTGTTGAATCTGTGAATGGGTAGATGATGTAGGCCTTATTTAAGCAATAATCTTGCCTGCACAGGGAACTGTAGGATTTAGTCCGGGAAAAGTGGGAACTGAATCAGCATAGTCAGCTCTGTAGCAAATTACTAAGCCCAGCATGTAGGTACACTGAACCACATGATGGTCCTAGACACATAGATGACCTCTTGTTGGGCTGTTTTGGGTAGTGAAAGCAGTAGTCACAAATTGAGCTGATGAGTTTACAGCTTGTTTGTATATGTTCTTCCATTTTCCCATCAAGGACAGTCTGTATTGGTTTAAATAAAACATACCCTCAGAAAATAGTACAGCTTCAACTTTATCTGTAAGGCTGAAATAGTGCCTTCGCAGGGGAAAATGAGGCTTTCTTTAAAAGCTTAATCATAAGTTTGTATGACATTTAAATCTGATTAAAACAACACTTTTGCCTTTAAATGATGACATTTTAATACTTCTAATCATCACCCTCCTTTTTAAAAAATAATTTTACATTTTTTTCTGACTTGTTTCTAGATTCCTCAGGAAATAGAGGCAAAACAGATATGCATTCTGAAGTACTCCAAGAGAAACAAGCTGATAGATCCTCTGTTACGATGGTTATTTAGCACCTTCCAGGATACCATGAAAGGATTAACCAGAGAGATGTGGAACTTTGAAACACAAACCTCATTCCAATTACAGTTCTGTTGACTGTATAATCAACAAGAGAAATCTAAGCTTAGTGCCTGTTAGGGAACAATTCTATTTTAAGCCAAATAAACTGAAAAACCTGGTTTAATTGTAGTCACATCTACAATACAGCTTTTGTTATTATTTTTTTTATACAATAGCTTAATTTACTTGTTTCTGTAATATTGCCTAGTTTCAGCTTAATTTCTTATTAGAGTTGATACTTATCAGTATAATTTTTTGACACAGATGATATTGATATAAGATCAGAACCCACAAAGTATAACTACTGCATGGAAGGATATGAAGACATGAAGACAAGATCTTCACAAGTGTTTTTTTTTTTTTTTAATATTTTCCTCCTGTTGTTTTAGTAATCTTACCTACAGCAAAGATAATTCTGCATTTTATTTCTTTTCTATATAAACATAAAAGCTTCAAATTTTACAAATACTAACACCTAGTCTGAAAAAACAGGTATCTAGACTTTGGTGTTTAATTTGTTTTCTCTGTAAGTTTCTTGCATTAGTGTAATCTTAAATTATTACAATTTGGGATTTAATAATTTTTCCCAATGAAGAGTTTGACAAGATGGATTTAACGTGTCATATCTAATTCTTAAAGGCAGTGTTTGCAATGGAAGAGTTCATAGCTTGACTTTTTTTTTTAAAATCATTTTGGAACCCACCTAGGAGGGTGTTCTGTTCGGAGGATCACACCTTTGGCTTACAGACACATCGGTAACAGTGGTCAGATTCTTTCAATAGAACAATGATTTTATAGGGCTACAATCATGTAACTAGAAAGCACTTGGTATATAGCTTGCTAGATTTCTTCATTCAAACAGAAATACTGATTTTTACAGACGAGTCAAACAATTGTTTGAAGACAAAAGATTCTTTAATATTAAAGGAAAATACCTGTATTTGACTAGCTGTGCTGGACAATGAAGTCACACGTTAACAAACAACCTGAAATTCTTTTTGAAAATAATGTAGCTATGTTTTGACAGTTGCAACTACAGTTTTAGCAGCAGACACACAACTTTTTTTTTTTTTTTTTTTTCCTTTTTGCCTGATCCCCTCACTCACCAGACAGGGTACAATTATGTTAAAGAAAATGCAACCTCATTTTATTCACAATGATTGTTATCTGATGGATCCCAATATAAAAAGTGCCCTTTGACTTAATTTTTGTATTTCAACAATGAAACAATTATTAACCCTCACTCTCTAGTTTAAAGAGGGAGTAAATTTGTCTAAGATTCCATGTTAAGGCACAACTTAGGCACAACAATTGATGCAGTAATACTATGTCTTCTAAGATACTTGAACTATGATGTATTCATAAAAATCCTTAAGACACAGCATAAATTTTGAAATATAGCTGAGTGGCAGTTGAGTCAATCTTTCAGATCCCATCATCAGACATAGGATTGCACATTCAGTTCTTACCTTTGCTCTCCAGTTTTGTATTAAATTACACAATCTTGTGTGTACAAAAAGATAGCTGTCTTTCAAGCAACCCATCAGATATTGACTGCTGGAAAATTATTTCACAAAACTATGAATTTTTATTTCTGAAATCCACTCCAATTCCCCAAGCTCCACAGGGTTTAACAAAGGAGAACATTTTCCAAACAATACCTGTAAAAAGTGAAAAATTGTTCCAACACCTAGGTAGATACAGAAATGTTTTTGTATAGATTACAAAGCAGCTATGATTTTTTCCAATATATTCTTATACTGAAAATCCTGTAATGATACTCTAAAACAGACAGAATGAGATCTTAACTTTTTTAAAATGGAAAAAAAAAAGATAGGATTTGTTGATTTCTGATCTCCATCCCACCTTTCTGGCATGGTGGCATTGTTATTTTTTAGTTAGATGAGGGCATTGCTTACTGACCTATTGAGGGTTTTTCTTGGATAAGGTCTATTAAAAAGATCTTCTGTTACTCTTGATTTTACAGGAGTTGCTCTAGAAATAATCCTGCCAATTTCTAAATGTAACTTCTTTATATTTTATATAACTAGCGGGATTTTAATATTTATTTTAAAGATGCAGCAAAAAATGTAACAACGGGTTAGATTTCTGACTGTGTGCCATCAAGCTAAAAAGAACCAAGACATCTTTTCTACAGGTGAATAATTCCAATTGTAAGATTTCTCCTATCATTAAATTCCATAGTATGTACTTCTTTAAAATTTAAATATTCTTAGTATTCTACTGACATAATATTCTTCCCATTTGAGCACAGCATTAGTAAATAAAAATATATGCACAAGTATTTGTTTCTGGTCCATTATACCGTATGTATATTTATAACTAATATAAAATGTAAAAAGAAAACATATTTTAAATGTATATAATGTATTTAAATAATTTCAATACATTTGCTGTTTGTCCCTTACAAACCCTCTGTTAAAGAAAAAAAAGTTTCTATACATTTTAGTTTCTGGACAGGGAACTATAACGGGGACAGTTGCCAAAGACAAACTTATTAGAAAATAGAGTATTATAATGCAGATATTCAAACCTATCTAAACAAAACTATAGTAAACATCTTTGTACTGCTATTAAAGCATGTTAAGTAATGGATGAAAAAATTATCTAAGCACTTGAAATATTCCTTTTGCTATAGAATTCTGTATGTAAAAACCAGTTAAAATTAAAAAGGGGGACACAATGTGTGAATCAGCTGCAGGATTTCAGTCATTCTAAAAATGGGTTGCAGTGGCTATCCATAAAGTCACTGTGTATTTAAAAGTGTGTTTATGAATTTCACAGTTTGTTATCCGTATTTTGATAATGTGCAGATAGTTGCCTACTTGCTTTACAAGGCATTTGTTTACACAAATTTAACAGAAATATGTCTGCATTGTCTGACAACAGTTCTTACTTAAAAAAAAAAAAGGCATGGCTGTCAATTAAGTTAGGACTTTTTTCTCTTTGGATTCTCAAATAACTTTTTCTTTGGATTATCAACAAACATTTATACAGAAATCTTTTTCTTGTTCCCATATTACAGTTTTCAAAGTCCAAGTAATTGCCTTTCAGGAGGGATCAACTGGCATCTTTCTGTCCTTTGACAAGCAAGGTTAAATTGCTATTAACCCCCAAATTGTTATTCTAAGCACTACAAAGACCAGAGGAAAACATTGCATCAAAATGGGTTAAGTCGTATTCCTGTTCCTAGTGGTGAAAAAGGATTCACTTTGGCCCACATCAAAGCATCATTCAGTGAAATAGCAGATTTTCCATCTTCAAGGAAGAACACTGGACCCTGTACAGCAAACATGTTTGGAGAGGGAAAGAAAAACAAAGTACAAAAGTATTGAGTAAAGACTACCAGAATGACGAGCACATTTTGTTACATCTGAGAAGCATGTAAAAATCAGATTTACATCTATATACCTAAATTTATGCAAAAATAGTACCTAGTCAACTAAAAGCTTTGATACTGATTCCGTAATGCACAATTGTTAAGTGAACTGGCTATCTTCTAAAATCTGGAGACCCAACATTTTGTAATCTTTCTATTTTTTGATTTTTATAATTGTGTTCTATATGTTTGTCAGTAATTCAGGCAAAATTTAACTGTAGAATAAGAGTCTGAGGTAAGATTTTTTTTTTTCCCCTTCAGAATACTGTACATATTTCACTGCAATTATCTGTGGTGATCTTTGGGTTTCTTATCCTAAAAGTAAATAATTATGTATATATAACGCCTGCATGAATTATATAAAAGCACAGAGGCTACATGCAGTCTACAGGAAAATTTCAGCTGCTCACTATGAAAAGCATGAAGGACAAAGCACTGATTTATCTGTTGGGAGAAAACCTATCTGCTAATTTACTCATCTGATAAAAATACAGTGTTAAAGCTGTAATTTAGTTTTAAGTGCCTTCTCTGAACTTACCACTTAAAACCGTAAAACCGAGCAATTAGGTTACTATACCTTAGTATTAACTCCATGAATTGTGAGCTGATCCACATGCCTAAAGCAACGACTCCTAATACTCACTAATCCAGAGATCAGGCTATTGTAGACAAACTGGTGACACCGTATTTGCTATTCTTGTTGAATGGATTATAACAATGACATTTTTCTGTGGCTGTTAGCAACAGCTAAAACGTGACATGTATTTTCCTCTGAGCCATAGCAAAGACTGCTGGTCTAATGTGGAAGTGTTGGCAGCAAATCTTTTAGATTTGAGGGTGCTCAGTGTGTAATTCTGTTTACCTCAAGGACCTCACTAGCATTTTGTTATCTCCAGTTTCTGATACAAAACCATCCCTCTTAATCCTTGAACAACCCTCTCATTCTTTAGGCTGGCATTTTGCATTGGACAGAGGAAATAGACAGCCTCATACAAGAGAGTAATTTGACACTGAAGCAGTGCTTGGAGAAAGAATCCTTTGAGTAGTGTTTTCAGGCCCTGTCTATTTCCCCTTTGTGAAAATAATAACATATACCAAAGAAGCATTAAAAGGACTAGTACATTTTGATCATAAAGCCCTATGCAAGCAAAAAATAAATGTATTTGAATATTTACTTTTCTAATATTTGGCTTTAATTAATGAATCTTAAGTTTTATAGTATGCATTTCCATAATGATTAATTCTAACAATAGAATGATGTCAGTATGTTGTTGAAAACAGAAAAACAGGATTTTTTTTTTTTTTAAATTAAGCTGCTTTGAGGTAGTTTAAAAAGAACATTTGGAAAAATAAATTTGTCTTTCCCATGAAAATTTAAAAGTTTTAGTTTAGAAAATTGGGCAATCATTTGTTTGGACAATTCTTTATATAGTTTTTCTACCACAGAAGATCTCAGCACTTGTCTTCTGCTACTCTGACAAAAAGGAAAATATTCTTCTTCTCACATGATGGGCTAGACATTAGACTTATGGTAACCTCACAACTAGCCAACACTATCACCAAGACAGAATACCTTGGCTCTCTGAAACTGTACCTGTATCCTTAGCCCTGTCAAACAAGAGATGTGAACATCAGAATGACTAGGAAGATTTGATCCAGTGACATAGTCAGGCCCAATCATTCCTTTCAGAGGCTCCTCTTGTATTCGTGATATGAGTATTGAATACACCATTTTTTGTGATTCAGATGGTGGAGTGCATGGCAATTCATCCGTAGGCCTATGAACAAAATACACTTGTTTTTCGACCATACATCATAGTATTCATTAGAAATTGATGTCCACATAATAGCAATTTTTTACATTCAGGTTAAAATTTTACAAAGGAGATAAATACTGTATTTACAAATAAACACTTAAATGCCAGTAGTCTCATTCATGCTAATTTCATACTTTGCACCTACTTGCTTAACTGAGTACAAGCTCGCCATGCATCTAATTCCTCGGAGAGCTGTTCAATTTTCAAAGGTACAGATACTTCCCGTCTTTTTAATAGCTGACTGAAAAGGAATAAAAATAATTAAAGTCCAAATTAATTCTAACAATATTTTCTTGAAAGAAGAATAAGATAGAAAATAGTAATACCAAATTATTTTGATGCAACTTTAGCATTTGATCTTTCATAATAATCATGAATATAAAACCACAGAAATACTAAATTACTAATTCTATATACTAGGAAAAGTATACTTTTTCACTAAGCTTCTCTTCAATTATCTGTGTTTTTTTTTTTTTTTTTTTTTTCCTTTAAGGCCTCTCTATATTGTAAGGCTTTTATTTTCTTATGACAAATTTACTAAAAGTAAGGGCATATATATAACGTGGTAAAAATACGGTTACAATGATAGTAATTTAATACATGCTCTGGGATAGCCTTGTTTTATAGGATTACCTGTGGAAAACTGAGTTTCAAAAAAACTTCCAATGGATTGTTATTATTTTAAATTAAAATATAATCCAAGTGACAGTTACTACCAGACCTAATTCAGCAAGCTTCTATCTCTGTTGGACTGCCTTAAAAATGTCCAGCTTAAGCATGTATGTACACAAGTGTCCCAGTTTCAGATGGCCTGAAATCTAAAAACCTACGAATCCCAAAAATACTGTGCAATCTTAGAAAAAAAAATGAGAAGTTTTGTTCAGAGGTTATTTAAATCTCAAGAAAACTTAAAGCTTGACAGCCAAAGTATCACAGTCTGATTGTTTGTTACTAGCCTATTATTTTCTGTATCAGAATAGCCCTTGTGTAAAAGCTTATATATATATATATATATATATATATATATATATATATATATATATTCCCAGTATGTAAACCTGTGGCTCATAAAAGAAATAAAACCAGTGCTGTTTCCTTTCCTGTTTGCACTCTTGGGTTTCAAGGATGACGGTGGCTAAGAGGAAAGGAGTGCTGTCTAGAATCCAACGGAGAGGAATCAAACAAATGGGGCAAATACACAGATCTAAGATCTATTAAATTTATGCTGTTTATTTATTGTTGGTAGAAAATTTTGATAAAACATCAGGAAAGCTCACAGTTTATGGTTCAAAAGGACTGAACAACATGAAACATTTATTCTCAATGATAAGATAAATGAGCTGTAATTTTTAGCAAAGCTGCAGGTAGTGTCACAGTATTAGCTGGAGCAATGCCAAAGCAGACTACATTAAAAAATTAGTGACATCTTGGACATGGCTTTGCTACACAGCAAAATGGGTGACAAAACCCAAAAGATCTAATGGTGCCAAATTGTGAGGGAGAGGTTACACTAGAAATGGAAATTACTTATCTGGACAGCAATGTCCTTACAAATCAGTGAGGAAGACTAAATAATAGTTATAGTTTGATGAAGGAATACTAAAATATTGTATATAAACCAATTTTATTTACCAGATAAGATAAATATAATAGATCTCAATTTTTCTCCTTTCAAGTCGAGTGGATTGAGTCAAGTCAGTCAAGTCAGAGTAGGTCAAGTCAGGTTGGGTCAAGTAAGGTCAAGTTGGATTGGGTCAAGTGGGTCAGGCCACATGGAGTCAGATCAGGTCAAATGAACCAAGTGGGCCAGGTCAGGTAGGGTCAAGATGGGTTGGGCCAAGTGGGTGAGGTTAAGCCAAGTCAGGTCAGGTCAAGTGCACCATATCAGGTCAAGTTGGTGAGATCAAGTTGAATGGACCAGGTCACATCAAGTGGGTAAAGGTAAGTCAGGTCAAGTCAAGTGGAGTCAAGGGCCAAGTGGAGTCAGTGGGCTAGGCAAAGTAAAATGCTTGCAGATAGGGAATATTAGCTTCGCAAGTATCAGAAGGTCAAGACAGGTGTCTTATTGGGAAATCAAGCAAATCGTGAGGTCTACAGTCACAGTTTGTCCTTGTCGTTACTGAAAAAGTCTTCACAAGTGGTCTACACTGATACAAAATTATATATTTACAGTTACAGTTCTAATCATGCATGGAGGCAATGCTGAATATTCATCTACTTCTAATAATCTGTTTTTCATAAAGAACTACAAATTTGAGTGAAATCCTGAATTCACAACTTGTGCTAACTCAAAAACTTTTATTAACATAATGCACACACACAAAAAAAGAAGTAAAGAAGGCTCCATAGCAGGCATGGGTACGCCACTATACACCACTCACAGAACTGAGAACTCAGATTTTTTTTTTGTGGGGGAGAAGCATGGACTATCTATGGCATACACTGTAATAGGGATTTAGATTTCTAAGTGTTATTGAAAACTTAATATTACCTTGTATATTCATAAAGTGCAGGTACAATGCTATTGTACTGTCTTCTGATAGCAAGTAAAGCACCAATGTAACCACACAAAATCAACAACTCATTCCGAAACCTATAAATGGACAAACATTAATCATAAACAACAAGGATTTCAAGCATTTGCAAAAACCTTAAACTCATATTCAAGTATATGATTTTAAAAACTAATTTATCAGTCCATCTTTCATGGGTAATACATATTAGCTGATTGTTTACTTTCTTTGTGGTGTGATGTAATTGTTAAAACAGACTTTATCTGTTGTGTACTGATTTTAATTATTAAATTTTAAATAGCAAGTATAACACGGTTAATAAGCCCAATCACATAAAGCTATGAAAAGAATGCACTCAAACAATTTAATGTAATAAAACTCTAAAATGTAAATAAAATTGACTCACGTATTAGTATGGTTTTCAGTACTGTCAATTTTCCCCACAGACCAGAGGTAAGAGTTAAGCTTTCTGCTCCTTTTAGTTCTTCACACACAAACTTGTGCAGATACCCAGCCCTAGCTTCAACCACACTTTTTATGAAAGGTAAACCACAGCAATCCAAATATTTTAGAGTTAATTTTAAGAGTGATAACTTTTCTTTGATGTAAAAACCCATATTGTGTGTTGTACCACTACTTCTTTTCTTCAGGAAACTGAAACAAGATGTGATCCAAGTGAACTTCTTCAAATACAGCCAACCTTCACTCACTCATTGTAAATGCCTCAATGAGAAAGAAGCAGAATAATATCTTTTCCTTCTTGCTAAATTTAGGAGAATTCCACATTCAATTCTCTATACTGGGAATTAGCCTGCTTGTTGCAATCTTTTTGCAGCCCTCTTCTGGTCAGCAAAAAATAGATTAACAATGTGTACCTATAGTTTTTTTTATTATTATTTCAAATGTTTCCTTTAATTAAAATTGCAGTTTTATAAAGAGGGAAAACATACTCACTTGCTACATTTATGCAACACTAATCGTTCGGTACGTATGTAACTTAGAAGATCAAGATATGAGCAGACTGAATCTAAAGTCCAATCTGAGCCACAAAGTTGTTCTGTTGAAAAACAGACACAAAAATATCTAAAGAGGCAGGCTGTAAAAATTACTTATGATTAATAAAGTTTCTTCATTTAAGTACCTTTCACATATTGAATGCCAATAGGGAGAGCTTTTTCTGGTTCTGTGCTTAACAGATAGTACTTTATAGTTTCAAATATATCCCCATCTGCCTCAGTTGTCTCTGCCAATCGCATACATTCTTCTGCATCAGGAAGATTACACTAGAAAACAAGTTTTTTGCTGAAGAATTATTGTAATACTCAAACAACTATCTAAGATGCACAGAAATACTGAAGCTTGTATATATCAAGATCAAACTTCGCAGACATTGTTTGAAAGACATACTTCCATATAATAGGCATTAAAAAGCCATCTAGAGCAGAGATGACACTGCTGAAGGAGAAGGTTCAGTAACTATTAGCTTCAATTGTTAGTGATTTTGTGAATTTGTTACTATTCATTTGAAGATATGCAGCCTAAAGGGAGGGAGTTAGTGGAGCAGACTGCTTTGCTGCTGAAGACTAAAGCGGGGGGGGGGGGAGGCTGGATTTAAGGAGATTACAGACATTAAGATGTAAAACAATTCAGAGTAGTACAGAAAAGTGATCTGCCAAGACATGATTAGGCTGCACTTCAGTGATGAGAAGGTTATAAATCCAACTGACAAATACTGGTGAAGATCATAAGCTACTTCTATAAGTAACCTGTGTCATGGAAATACTATGCACACTAGAATTAAATAACTAAAGTTCTTGTACTGAAAATAACGTCAATACAGACTAAGAGAGAAAAAAATATATTGAACATATATAAGAATGTTAGTGACAAAATCATCTGAATTTTATTTGGCATTATATGTTCTGAAATAAGAAACAAATCATTACAAAACCTTTTTTTAGGATTCAGGTAAATTCTCTTTCATTGTACCTTTTCATGTAGGTCATTTATTTCTGCTATGCATCCAGGATAAAAAGCACAAAGCTTTACCAAATGCAGTTTATTATCAGGAATCATCATAAGAAGATCAGCTGCTAAATCCCTGCACAAAAACAAAGACAACATGTTATTCTTGATGGTTTGTGATAAAACGAAAGTTTTTCCTTTACATTCCTTCTATGCAGACCAACTTACTGGGGGAAAAAAAAAAAAAAGGCTATTTCCAGAGAAGATCAGAAGCAACTTGGGAGTCTACTATTTTTGCTATAATAAATGAGGTTTAAGATCTTAAGATTTCAGTCAGTAGTTTACTAAGGCCTAAAGAAGGAGGTTCTACCTCTTCCCTCCCTTATATCTCCACTTCCTTTCCATTCTTATATCTTTTTTTTCCTGTTTTCAAAGACATCATCATGTCCATCATCAATTTCTCTGACGCACATATCAACACAAGGTAAGCAGATCCAGGTCAGTACCTTGCAAAAATCAAATTCAGTCTTTTTTATGAGAATTTAATTTCTACATTATTTTTTGTTATGTTTCTTTAGGTGGTTGAATTAAACAACTGTGCAATCCTCAAGGGTAAGAACCATCTCAAAAAGTGAGATGGAGGAACATGTGAGCAGGGATTGGAAGGGAAAGTAGGACCTCTCCCATTGAAAGAAAGATAGTGTGGCTCTGTTCTGAAACCATATCCTCAGTCAAACTGCCAGAAGTTGAGGGTAAAAGGCTTTTAGAGCACCATGACATCAGCATAAAACATCTTTCAGTCATTCAGAATGGCTACAGCTTCTGCGATAAAAAAGAGATTACAAGAAAAGAATGATACCTATTTTCATCCTTCTGATTAAACACATAAAATGTGCTTTAGAAGACTGATGTTTCTGAAGTATTCTCTACTTCTTACCATTTGTTTACCACCCTACTTTACACAAGAAGCAGCTGGAGAGAATGCATGTAAATACCAGCAAATTATTTTTAAAAAATCATATTGAACTTTAAATAACTAACTATTCTTATTGTTTTGTGTCTCTCCTACTCATGCAGGCATCATTTCTCCTGTGACCCACAAGACTGACTTGCCACTGTGTAAGGCAGAATCTCCTACTGAGTTCCCCTGGCTTGTCAGAATCCAGTCCTTGGCTTACAAATGTAAGTTGCTGTCCAATATCTGCTTTCCACCCCACTTCCCATCTATGATTAAATGATGAGGACACATTTAAAATTTATTTTTAGCATTAGCTAAGTCACACACTTTTCTAATTTCTCCTTCTAGAAAGAAGCAAAATACCTGTATCCAAGTGATGGAGAGCTAAAAGGAAGACATCAAAACAGTAATGAAAAAAACTTTGTTTTGTATTCTTAACTTTGTATACAGAAGAAAAATCTAATAGAACATCTACAAAAGCAAATCTACTAAGTTAGCTGACTGTGTTTAAGAATAATCATTCCAGTGCCTTTTAACAACCTAAAAAATCTAATGCCAAAAGGTCTTTGGAAAATGTGTTATATTACTATTACGCAATAGCCACTTTTCTAAGATACAGAAATGCCCTTTCTGAATACAGTATATTTCACAATTTTTTAGACTATTTTCAAGATCAGTTAGTCATATGTGCTCAACTTCAAATGTAGTAATTTTTTTAAGTGACTAGAAACTGCTCAGCTGAAAACTTAAATCAAATGTTTATTACAAAAAAAAAAAATACAAATCAAACCTCATATAATGGCTTCAAATTGTGTTACCTGGAATGTTTTTTTAAGAATCGGATTGTAAAAAAATGACAGCCTCAAGAACAAAATAAGGTGTCTGAGTCAGGATATGCCGAATTCAGTGTTTCAAGTGAAATGCCATTAGCCTTCTAAATAGCAGAACGAAGTTCATTTTAGCAGTATTTAGGCACTAAACACACATAACATGAAAATGGTCTTGTTAAACTCACTCATTTTTCTGAAATGCTCACTAGTTTTCCCAAGGTTGCAGATTCGGATTGGTTGGGAAGGGTATGCATCTTTGGTTTTGACTTTTTTTGTTGTTTGTATTTTATATTTTAGAGCATTTCTAAAAAAAACATTCCATCAGTAATTAATTTCATTAGTGATTGGCCTTCTGGCATTCCCTAAGGAATTAAGTTAATCAACACAATTAAGTGTTTCTCGGCAATGAAACACTTTTGTTTGGTTGATTTCCCTTAGCATAATAATCAGTATAAATAAAAAGCGAGGCCCAGAGGCCCTCGAACTCCAGCTTCCCCATTCATCATCTTATGCATGCAGATGACTAAAAGATACTTATGCTATGCTGTTAGCATCTCTTTATTACAAAATATGGATCTCTAATCTTTTGTACAGAATGGAAAAATATGCCGTAATGGCTGCAAATCAGAATCAAGGATTGCATGGTATAGCTATAACAGATATTCTGTATAGCATATGGAACACACTGATAAATCCTAATGTATACTTGGGCAAAATAAACCAGACTAGTTTGAAATGTTATTATGTGCACCCATGTAGACTGCAACATAGACATGCCATAGGCTTGCAGAAGCTTTATATACATACTTACATGTAAATGCTGTACTTTTACTAGTGTTTCTAGTATAGCACTGAGATCAAAACAAGTTTTAACTATGGAACTGGATATATATATCGATTGTGAAATACCTAATAGGAAGCACTGCAGGTGAAGTGAAACAATCTTCACAATGAATGCAGGGAGAACAGAAAAAGAGCTTCAGAGACTTTAGAAGATGCAGATGGAGTTGCCAGAACAACTCTGTTAGACTTGGTGCGATGTGGACATGCTAAATCATTATGAATCCAAAGTAGCAAGTCATCCATTTCTTATTATATCTTTTTCTGCAGTGCTTCTTTTTCTAGGCTAAATGCTCTGCAGAAAGGAGTTCCACTAGATTTCTCTCAGGCTACCCCCAGTTGCTTGAGCAAATACCAACTTTAGCAGCAAAACTGAGGCTTGATTACAGTATCTATTTAAGCACATTTTGTTTATTGAATGTCAATTCTGAAACACTGTACAACTTCCAAATATATCTTCGCAAGATTTTCTGTTTCATTGGTGGACAACAAACAGATCCAAACTGTACCGTTCAAAGTAAAACAACTATGAGGAAGAAGAGAAAGTTTAGCAGAGGGATGAAGTTTCCCTATATGCAACAGAGAAATTACCTACTCCTGCAGAATTAAATAGTAAACCTGTTTCATCTTTAGATCTTGTCAGCTGTCCTGTATATCCAATACAGATGTAAAATAATATGCCAGTCTCTTAGGGTTTTATATTGTAAAGCAAATACTTAAAATCACTTTGCAGATCCTACCTGAACTTCTGTGCTTATCCACTTTATAATTCAATTCTAACCTTACTTTGTCTGAAACAGTCATTTTTACTAAGTACAGACTAGGACTTATACTGTGTTAGTTATTGCCCAAGTATGTACCTAGCTTTTTCAGCACATTTCATACTCCAAACGACAAAGACTCTTCTCTCCCTTACAATACATACATAACATATTTTGAGATTAAAGTGGAACATTTGCATTCTACATGCTTCCTAAGTCTAATTTTTACTCAAGCAGACATCTATCTACCCATAGTGGTCTGGCGTACATATAAGTTTCAGAATGAGAAACACCTTTGTTTTGTCAGGAGGAAAAAATAAATAAATCTTCTTTGGAGTAAAAAAAGTCTTACCATGTTGTTACTGTCATACATTTTCTTGCTAGTAATTCTAGGGCATAATGTGTTGCTTGCGCTGCATTTTCTCCTAAGACAGTACCCACACTGATTGCCAACTCCAGTTCATTTCCACGAATCAGGTTTGCCATCGCAAGCTTGCTCAATGAAAAAGTTATATCATTAAGGGACACAAGCATTTTTGTGCATTCACTACATTGAGCATATGACATTCATCTATGAAACTGCCTTTTACAGGACAAAATAAGCATTAATTAAAGCAACTTTTATATAAAATTTGGGCCACTTGAATGAGACCATCACATACCATGTATTATTAGTTTTCAAATAAAAAAATAGATTTCCTTTAGCAGAAACTTCCTTTATTGCAAGAGATTAAACATCATACATAACAAGCATGACAGTGTTTCCTTTTAGTCCTAGGTAAGGACAGTAGCATTCAGAGTACTTATTTCCCCCTGTTTTGATTAGATGGGGAATATAAAAAACGGGAATGACTCTCCTGTTCATATCCTCTTTGGGTAAGTGGAGTTCCTGATAGGGATAATAGCATATTAAGCAGTAAGAGGCTATACAAAACTTGAAACGTGTCTGTTTTGAAATACAGGCATTAACTGATTATTGCTTTCTCTCAACAACATATTAAGATGGAATTTTACTCATCTGGGGGGACAGAGAAGGAAGAATGTATTGGGTCAGCAACAACAAATTCCAGAGGAAAGTCCATGAGGAAAAGAAATAATATGTAAAACTACAAATAAAAAATTAACTTTCCTCACACATCAGCCGTATCTTTGGGTTGAGTTTTTTTTTCCTTATTTACTTCATTTATATTGCAAGTTCGATGGAAACTGCATTCATTGTAGTACAACGAAGTTTCAATTCTGAGTAAGTCTTTTTAATCAGCATAAACAGTAAACAATAATACTTATGTATATATATATAAGGTACTTATGTACTGTATATTTTCTGATATAAAAATACTTTATTTACTAAAATTCAATTAAACAACAACATATGTTCTGTGCATCAGAGAAACCTTGAATTTAAAACAATCATGGGAGTTTTGCCACTAACTTCAATACTGTAATGACCAATATAAATACAGAGCAAATAATAAGTTTAGTTAGTAGAATTTAGAATGTGGCATACATTTGAAAAAACTGTCAATATGTGGAGATGTAATAAGGAAATCAATATTACCTCTATATTTTCAACAGCCAGATGGCAACATGCTGCAAGCACTGCATGGCCGTCTTGGAAATACCATTCTGCTAATTCTTTACTGACTTTCTGAAGGAGCCTGCAATAGCAAAACATGAATTCAGCAAGATCACTTTTAAGGTTGCAGTTGTTTGGTTCTCTATTTAGACACAAGTCACATTTGTTTACGTACCCTAAAATTTTTATATTTGACTTACAAATAAGGACATCACACACAATCAAAAATGTAACTGGTTTGAGCTGAATTCACCTATAGTTGTGCACATTCAGGTGGGTCAGTTCCACAAAATCCCCACTAGCATTGAAATGTCCCTTCAGACTGAGGAAAGAGGGATCAAATGTTTGGATATTTATTCTGCCCCTGGGAACACTGTATAAATATCACTCCAACTACTCAAAAACTGTGCATGTAAATGAAATAGCTACAGACTCCAACCTGTTTTTGTAACTATACATACTGCATGACAACGTGATTTAAGTTTTTAAGTGTTGTTCTTAACAAGGAGAAATGCATGGCTTCTTTGTCAGCACACACAAAGAAAATGTCTGTTAGTGTACATTTTAGAAACTTCACTGACGAGAAACAGTGAAGCCTTCAGAAGAAGACGTATAACACGCAGGGTCTCATAGATACTTACTCTACACTTCCCCAAAGTTCTAATGTAATGTAATATATATCTAAAAATATTTAAGTGCATAGGAATAGTGCAGCTCCAAGATCAAGGAAAAAAAAAGGATACTTATAATAAATACATATGACAAATGCAACTAGAAAGGGCAAGTGGCATAACTGGGGAAATTATGCACTGTAGCATCAGTTAGTTGTAACCGTCTCCCTATCAACTCAATACTTGAAAATGTAATGTTGTTTTGTCAAATTCTACATTGCTGTTGCCAAATTAAGCCACTAAGGTTTATGGTTCTTGATGACTTTATATACTGCACCAAAATGAGTCTTTAGTTATAAATTAGAAAAGCTTACTCATTATAATCATCTGTATTGTTTAAATCAGAATGTGAAGATCCAGTTGTTGTGGAGAGTGGTGACATTTGTATATTTCCCTCACAAGCTGCCTAGAAGTGAATAAAATGACAGATTCATTAATGTGCCAATCAAAACTGACATGAAATGTTATTTTCAAAGATAAATTTGAGATCTGTAAAAATTCTTCTAAAGCCCAATTATAACAAAGGAAACGTTTAGACCAACAAACCTATACATAGCTAAATCTTAGCCTGTTTTTATTCAGCCTTGTAAGAAATTCTACAGAAGCAAGAGACCTCTTCCCCCCTATGCGTTTGTAGAGGATTTTTCCAGTTTTTCAATAAACTTCAAATGGACAATGAAGATTGCAGGCTTGATTTTTACTCTCCTAGGCTGTGAATGGAGGATGAACTCCATGGCCACACCTCAATAGGCAATCTGATCAATCTGGAAAAGTTTATATAGTGGCATATACCAAACCCCTCGTTTGTTGAAATACATTATTTCTAATGTTAAGTGAAAAGAGATCAGTATGGCTTAAAATGAAATTCTTTCATGCCCTTTAAGGTGCAGCTTGTATAATGCCATTAACATACAAGGCTCAGTTAAAATGGCAATTAAGTCCTGGCATTTTATTGCTAAATATTATCTGATTAAACATTTGAGACAAAGACTACTCTGTTAATTGTAATAAAAGCAAACCCTGTAATGCCTGTCTTCCAAAAAATTAAGTGAAGATATTTCTAAAGTGTTAAGGTGCTTTGAGGTTCACAATTTATAACTTGTTAAATTTAACAAGATACAGATAGACAGTTTCTAAGGGACCAATTCACGTGCATTATTATTCAAGTTCCCAGGTATGTGCCAATTAAACACTTGAGAACAGGTAGGCATGAGAAAATGTGCCAGGGACATTTCTTCACAGCTTATTTATCAAGCTGTACTAAGCAGACAAAAAAAAAACCTAACAAACAAACAAACAAACAAAAAAAACAACAAGAATAAAATCACAGGGAAAAAGAATTAAACAAAATATAAGTCTTGCATGTTTTGTGCACCCTTTAACTTGTGCTTACATTAAGAAGCAGAAGTGACATGTCTCTCTTGATAATAGGTTACACTATTTTTTTTGCATTCATTTAAAAGTTAGAATCATAGATAGAATCATTGTTGATTTCCTATATTGACTACAATTGAAATTGAATGGTTTCACCTAAAGATTCTAGAGGAAGCAGTATAACCAAGACTTTGGTAGAAATGCAAGAGAAATCCCACATGCCTTAAAAGTTAAGGGCAGTTCTGACTGATAAAATCAGGTTAATTTTTTACTTTAACCAAACACTAATGTATCAGCTTTCATTATAGTTGTTTGACTGCAATTCAGAAAAATCAGACTTAAAATATGAGACACCTTCTTATGATTTCTGAGTAAAAACTGGCCAATAAAGAATGAAAGTGAACAGTAGGGTTTCATTATTTAGCCATTTTGCAAACGTGAACAGAGCTAGCCTTTTAAATATGCTCGTCATCTTTGGAATCAGAAATGAATATATAAATTCTACTGCATACACTGATATATGTGATAATACCTGCACAACAAGCAGAGCCTCTGTAAGCTGGCCTCTTGAAGTAAAGAAAGAAACTAGTTTCTTTACATCTCCAATAGCTATACAGTATGGGATGACATCATCATTTTCTTCCTGAATCAACTGATCAGCTCTCCTAATTAAACAAATTAATAAACAGACAGGAAAGATTTACATATAAAATTGATCACCAAACTTTATGGTACAGGTGTTAGATGAAGTTCAAGTTCACTGAAACACATCTACTTTTCCAGATCTCAGAAGACTTCCAAGTTGTAAGGATACTGCTCTCTACTGTATAGTAACTTTCCAGTCAAACTTGTAATTTATGTTTAACATTTTAACTTGATTTACATACCCCCAATCATTGTTAAAATCCCTGACAGTTCCAGCCCAAACCTTACTGAACAAAAACATAACATCACTATAATCGTTTAAGAGAACCCAAGTACTACTGATATCTTTCCTACTTATGTTATTTTATGAACAGAAGTTACAATTCAGCACTGCATTTTTATCACTTTACCTTTGCATTAACTTCCTCCAATATTTCATCGATACACCAGGTGCAACTGAGAGAGCTTTGTCCCACTAGAAGAAAGCAGCAATACATTTTATTTGAGCATTTTATTTTGGGAAAGAGCTGTATTTTCAATTATTTTTCATGTTTCTTCCATTACAATAAATTCATCAAAAGGTTAAAATATTAATGAGCTATTTCTTAGTCTGTGTGTGTTAGAAACAATATATCTGGATCACTTTTTTCTGGATTTATTATCCCTTTTGTTCCTATACCAGCTTTGCTTGGTAGCCGGTTTTCATAAACTTTTGTATTTTATTGTTTTCAATAATGGTCTGATATTTTACCTCTCCAAGCTCTACCATCAGTTCACAATATCGCTGAATTTGTCCTAATCTCAAATGTATTTCTGCAGCTTCTTTAAGCCTTTCCTCTTTGCTTGGTGCACCGATACCACCTCCAAACTTGGACATTTTTACTGTCGTCAGTTCTTGTGCTTTGGACTGATAAAAAAAATTAAAGAGTACTCCAGTTGGTTTTCTGTGATGAAATCAAGTTTTCTTAAGAATGAATTATAATCAAGCATTACAATGAAATATAAAAGCTATGATTTAAGAAAGAATCCTTTTGAGAAAATACTAATTCTAAGAGATTGCAGTAAAATGACAGTGAACTATTTATATTGTTATAACAACTGTTAGTATTTTGATGCACATATAAATCTTCCTTATCTTCCTTTAATCTTTTACATGTTTTCATTTCATTCTCAAAAATTTTAACATATGTAACACTAATCCACCCATTTGTCCACCATAAAAATCTTAGTATTTTTGAAAATATTTATGAATAGAGCTGCAAATTAAATTCCAGCATAGAGCTGGAAATTACTTATTACTCTTATAGTAATTCCAAATAAAGAAAGAATAATTTCTGCTAAGAAAGGCAAAGTTTTTTTTTTTTTTTTTTTTTTTTTTTTTTTTTTTTTTAAGAAAAACTACTTTACTTGCGTATTTGCAGCTTTATCTTCTGTGTCGTTTTCATGTTAAAATTTCCAGTAAATCAATAAATCAACTTTGGTTGCTAGAAATAGAAAAACAAAAGAAAACAAAAAACCAAAAAGCACACTTGATCTAGGTCTCTATTTACTCATGAAATGTCATTATCCAGTTTCCTAAAAAAAAAAAAAGTGGTATTAGCTGACATACACAGGATGTCAGCACTACCTTATCCCTACTTTCTCCTACAGGGCTTAAACAGGATTCCAAAATGCTTTTAATTGATGGGAACATTTAACCACAGAGTGATCAGCAATTACTGCAGTTATTCTGGTTCACCTGAGTTATAAGTTCACATCAATTACATGGATAAGAGATTGCTTACGCTGCAGGGGTCAAGAATGAATTCCTTCTTCATAGGCTAGCTGATTAAGATAAATGTTTGTCGTGTGTTTTGGTTTTTGTCTCTTTCATAGTATTAGCAAAGTAACTGCTATAATTACAGTCAGTATGACCAGCAGAAAATTTCCATCACTTAAGAGTCATTCTTTAATAGTCTTGTAAATTATGCAAAAGAGACAGCCTACGACAGCAAACATCAGGTTATACCTCGCAGGTATTTAATCCTGTGAGGGGACAATTAAACATGTTCTAATCCATACCACTAGGTTGCTTTCCTCTGTTTCCAACACAGTCATTGGAGTATAGGATTGATTAGTTTCTCTGAGAAATTCCTTAAAAAAAAACACACAGCCCTATATTCTGTACAAATAGTACATCTGGTTGCATATTCACATATGCAACTACAAATAAATCTGTGGCCTGGTTCTGGAATTTCACATTTGAGTCACTCTTCAGCTGTGTATCTCTATTAATGACAGGTTCTTGCTTTTCCACCCCTCCTTCCAGAGAGCCACAGAGCATATTTGCATATTTTTGCTGCCTCTCCTCCATTTTCAGACGTGAATTCCTGCCCCTACATCTGAACAAAACTACAAACTTTTGTGTTTATTAAAAGAATTTAATTTTACTGAATACAGAAGTACTCTATACGTAGCCTAGCATCTTAACACTGAGTATGTATGAAGTCATGCAGACTCACCTAGATGCCATTGTTCTAACAGATTAGTATTGCACAAAGAACTGATAATGCACAAATATCTTCAGGCACAAGGTAAGTTCTGACCCTTTTGTAAAGCATCAAGTGCTATTTTTAGAGAGTGAAATACTAAGTGGATTATTAACGATTTTCAGGTAATGTTTACAAATCACTTACCATTCTAAATCTAATGAGATGTTTCATATGCATAATTCCTTTGCAGTAGTTCTGTGGAAGCAGACTATCATCCTGTCCTTTTATTACAGCAACTAAATCCCACAAATTTTTGCTGCCTCCTGGAGGCTAGAATTGTTAGGGGAAAAATAAAAAAATGTTGAATTACTATAACGTTCAAGAGAAATTAAACTTGTAAAGACCTTGAAAATACTTCTCAGTCAATTCCAAGAGATATAATTTCAGACCATTTTAATATTAGAAGCTTTACCATGAAGACATGACAGTTCAAGACACTACAACCTCTTCATTTTTTTCAAAGACTTGAACATACACTAAAATTCATGAATTCTCGTTCTTGCTTTTGTGTGGCCATAGTTGAGGGCTCATCATTAGAGCTCTCCCTTGTGCTCCCAAGTGTTTACAAGCTATGTGGTGGTTACTGCAGGCATAAAACAACATTCAGCTGCTGGAGTGCAAGAGCTACCCAAATAGTGGTTTACTCTCTTTGGTAGAACAAAGGTATGGGTGAGGTAAAGAAACAACTTCAAGTCTCAGCTGCCACAATGCAATTTACAACACTAAAATCTTAATCATGCAGGTCCTCAAAGCAAATTTATTGTTGTTGAAATTTTAAGCATTCACATAGGTCTAATATTTGAATATTCCCCTCTGTAAAACAAGGATGATGGCTTAACATTCAATGAAGTCTGGAAGTGAATGAATCATTAAAAGGATAAAAAGAAAAAATATTAAACCTTTGACCTGAAGGAGCTTTTTTTTAAGAGTAACAGGGTATATATTTAGAAGCCCAGTCATTTATGAGCTGATAAAAAGCATAGGAATATACTAGAAAAAAAAAGATCAGTATTCTCTTTTCAATTTTCCCTTTTCAATTCCTGAAAGCTGTCATTTGACTCACAGTAGTGTAAGCATAACACTTAGCTTCTGGACTCTAAAAATCACTGCACAGCGATGATCAAAAAAGTTTCTATTGTTAGAAGATTCTAATATTCCATAATAGTTTTACTCAAGAATTAATATGGGACATCCAAATGTGTAGCTTCTGTAAAATAAAGAATTGCATTAAAAATGTTTTAATAAAACAGTCAGGAGATTTCAAGATTTGTAATTGAGGAAAAGCATTTCAGCATTTCTGAATTGTACCTTAAACTTTAGACAGAAATCAAAACATAAAAACATTTGTTTGAAAATACTGAAAATATTTTGTATTTTTTGCTTGATCTTTGTAGATCAGGGCATTCACTTAAATAACAATTGTCTGACACAAACTAATTTCTAGGCCATTTCTGTCCTTGTTCTACCTCAATTTCAGCTCTCACGTAGGTAAGCACTCACAGGTACCGAGTAGTTTATAATTTTAACTTAACTGCACAAAAAAGGCTACAATGATTTATAGGAAATGTTACTGTGCAGTGGAGCAAAATAACTAGATGGATACTGGGGCATGGGTGATCCACATCTCCCAGCAGTTCTGGCACAGACACCCAAGTAGTTCAAACCTCATCCAGAATGAAGGTGTTCCTTTAATGAATTAAAATAATAATAATAAAAAAATGTAGTTTCATAAAATGTATTTTTCATTTTCTCCAAAGGAAGATTCTAATTAAAGCAAACTATTCCTATGAAAAATTAAGCTATTCTACCTATCCTCCTTTATGAAAGTTTGATGTTCACAAGTGACAAACAATTCAGTCATGGATGTTTTTACAAGGAGAATTGTTAAGAGAGCTTATTTCTGAATATTTTTTGAACTTCCTTTAAGAAAGAGAAAAAAGAATGGTAGAGGAGACTACTTTTGTTTTAAGAGATTAACTTTAGAAGAGCAAGTAGAGAACACTGACAACCTTAACCTGACATCCATAAGATGTCACTGACATCCTTAAGTTTGTAGAATACTTACTGAAAAACATTCTGAAAACCATCTTAGTTTCTTTCCTCGAGGATTTCCTGTCAGTTTTTCCACTTCTTGCTTAATATCCCTGGAAACTTTACCACACAGCAAAGGAGGAGCACCAGATTCCACAGCACGATCTAACAAACATAAAGATTTAGACTTTTTTTTCCTTAAGTATAGTAGCATACAGAAAATTAAAACTACTGTATATGGAATGTACTTACCTGTATTACCAATAACCTCATCCCAACATCTATCTGCCAAGATATTTATTTGTAGAGGAGTTACAAGAGGTGTCAATGACCAGAGTCTCACAGTGGAGTCACGAGAGCAAGATGCCATAGTAAACGGACGACTGGGATGACATGTTAATCCTAGTAGAGAGAGCATTTAAAAATATAGTCAAATAATTAAGTTTATCTAAAACCCAGTTTGCTTAAAATTCATTTTAATACAGAAGTAAAACATATTTTAAATATTACCATACACATCTGCACCATGATCATAAACTGTGTCCAAACACGTTCCATCTCTTGTGTCCCAGACTCGAATTGTATAATCCCAACTGCCAGATATTAGAAGGTAAGGAATTTCAGGATTCCACATCAGTCCCCGTACTGGAGCTGTATGTCCACTAAGAATATTTATACAAGCATCCTGCGTATAATCCCATATTCGAACAGTACTGAAAAAGAATACAAAAGATCTATGTCCATCAAATCATCTATCTGAAATAGGACTGTCTCTACTTCAGCCAGTATTTTAAACTTCAGAATATTAATTTCTAAGAATATTTATTTTCAAAGAATTCCTCTTTCAAGATCAAAGCTTGCACCTGTATCTTTAAATGTAGAATAAGCATGTAGTATCATCCTTGTCTCACTCCTGTGATTAACAAGTATCAGGCACTATCTGCTCTTGTGAAAGCATTTGGAAAACTGCATTGATACAGCAATTGTGACAAATCTAGATAATTATTCTGTTGCCAAAACACTGTGTTAAACTAACAGCAAAGCAACATTGAATTTGACCAACACAGAGATCTGGACTATTATTCACAGAGTTTTTTAAGGTGCCAGAAACAGTGAAACTAAAGATCTTAAATTTTCCTAATAGTTCAGATATACACACCCGTCATCAGAGCCACTGCAGAGGATTCCTTCTCTCAGAGGAGACCATCGTACATGAAACACCTTTGCAGTATGCCCTGTAAAAACTTTTAACGGCTGATCAGAGCTGGTTGCCAAGTAATAAACACGAACATTTTTATCCTCACAACCAGTGGCTATCATATCTCTGAAAAAAAAATAAAACAGGAAAATCAGTCACTGGATCAATCATGAAAAGTACTTACGGGTTTTGAGTTTAAAGATAAATTGTAAAATATGCATCATACTTATTTTTAAAGTATCTTATGTTGCTCCTACTTTGTCTCTTTATGATGTCACTACTAATAAGCGTATTTTGGAGTAAGTCAGAAAAAAAAGACCAAGATCCATTAGTTAAAATAAAGAATAGTATTTGCACTACAGTCTGACCAAGAATTCCTGAAAATAGTGAGTATATTGTATTCAGAACTCAGCACAGAACTCAGTAGATTGAATTACTGTATAACTGTTTTTGACAAGTTCTCATGTTGTTATTAGCAATTATCTGCAAAATATTGCAGTATATTCAGTTGCCTCCTAAATATTCAGCTTAGCAGTAATTAAAAGGAAGCCAATCTAATCTCCCCCTTTCCTGGTATTGAATGTCTGCTCTTTTCCATGCCTCTGATGGCCAGCATGTTTAAGTCAGCTTTCAGCTACCAAATTCCCCTGCAATGCTTCTCCCTTAACAAAAACTTGAGTGCAAATCCTGGTGCAAAAACTTATATTAAAAATTCAACACAAAATTGTCCATACCTGCATTAAAACCAGACAGTCTGAAGACAATTATTTCTGTTGCTAGTATTAGCATTAGAAAGAAAATGCATTCCTATTATTAGATACACTGAAACCTCAGTTTGCTGCTTAACCTCTTATAAGACAAGTACAACTCACATTTATAACTCAGAAATCATTTGCCAATTAACTGTATTCCTTGCATTTTAGTGTATTAATCTAAGAAAAGAAGTGTGTTCTTGTCACATTCAAATGACATATTCTAAATTAACTCTTATACTTCTTGTAATCCTTTGGTTAGTCTATGCAATGACATCTGTATTTGTTTTTACATACAATTTTTATCATGAACTGCATGTTTTATAATTTACTGAAATACACAGAGAAAAAACACAGTAAAGAAAAACACTGACCCTCACAGACTATAACTATCTTAACACACAGGTTTCTACAATTCCCATAAAGTATGAGTGAGTAAAACAAATAGTCAAGGAGGGTGAGGCCTAAAACAGATGCTTTTTTCCTCTTCTCTTTTGAAATTTATAGACACTATTGGAACAAACTATGTATTAGGAAACTCACCAAGAATAGTTGACAAAATGAGAATTCACAAGAGATTTAGAGAACAGCATGACTACTTTGTCATTGGAAGTATTTGAAAAATCACTAAACAAAACCCAAATATTAGAATTTGGGGGTATTCTCAAATAATTCCTTGAAAAAGTATTTAAATAAGCGTTATATTGATAGATTCAGTTTTTCAAATATTATTTTTTGTTACTCAGGAAGAATGGTGCAATACATTTTCAATGCTTCTTATTATTAATTTATAAAATTACATAATGTACAAACATTTAAAATTATAGTGTGTTACTTCAGGTTATGTTTTGATTCTTCTTCAGGGAGTTGTTTTCAAATTAAATATATAATATAATAATTGAAGAGCTGTAATATGGCTCATATTCAACTACACTTATTATTTATAAACTGTTTGCCAAAGTGTAGACACATACTGGATTCCTTCTGACATGTGTGGAATACGTTTAATTTTTTACTTCGAAGAATTGCAACTTATCTAGACAGAAATTTTCTTATAGCTACTTATGGATACATATCGCTATCAAACAAAGTGTTCTCGGAATTGGACAATCAGCAATAATTAGACATGTATTAAAAGTGTATTAAATTTCTTACATTAAGCTTCAGTTCTGAGAAGTATCTAACAGCATATTTCTAACACGTAATTCTGTTCAGTATAGGTTGCCAGAACTAGAAGTACTTATTTTGCATTATCTTTTTGATAGAAATAAATATCACCTGAGAGACTGAAACTTACTGTCTCAGGCACAATACCGTTGACATAGTCACATTCACTTCAGGGTTGAAGTTGGTATCTCTTCGTAACATGCAGTGCCCTAGTCGATGTCCAGGGTGTTCAGAAGTAGCTTAAGAGATCCCCATGCCTTATTTCATTGCAGTTTATGTATCCCCCAAACCTTACAAAGAGGTTACCCCCATACCTTGTCATATAGGTTTGCCATTATATGGCATTAAAATCAAGAGATGTTTTCCTCCTGCTAGTACAAAGATAGCCTTTTCGGAAGTCAAATAGTCTTTGTCTTACACAAAATAATAGAGCCCCGGACAATGAACACTACTGGAAATGCAGAACTACTACAGACATCCTACTGTGAAACAGAAACAATTTCTGTGCTCCAATATGACAGTAAATATCACATTCTAAAATCAATAACTTCTTGTTACTTTATAACATTAATCCAATTAAATAGTACATATCAATTATGTGGGTTAATTTTTACTCACTTGTTGTTTTGACTCCAATCACAGCCAAACACTGCAGCTGGATGTTTGTACTTGTGGAGAACCTTGCCATCAATGGTTCGAATAATACTGAAACCAATTACAATAGAATATTATGAGGAAAAAAGCTACCACTCTGAGTAGGCTATCCAAAACTCAAGTTTGATTATACGCAAATCAGCCAGATAGCAGCAACTTAAAAAAAAAAGTATACGGAAAGAATTTAAAGAATGTGGGTAGCAAAGGAAAAAAAAAGGTTTGAAAATGTACTGAAACAATACACACAACATTGTTCTTGCTTAACATTTGATCATTTTTGCAAATAAACTACTATCCTCCTGTAGTAATATAATGGTAATTTTTATTTTGCTCTGCAATGGTGATTTCTTGTCCTTGAAATAAAAAACTTTTAAAAAAAAAACATAAAAAAAAAAAATGAAGACAAGAGGGATAGCTTTTTGCTAAGTGTCCTCTATGCCTACAGGTAAGAAACCTAGAAGAATATTCTTGGCTAAATAAAAATCAGTAATCAGTTTCCGTATCAAAGTGTTTTAGACACTACTCCTTTTGGATACAATTCCTTTATTTTTTCTTAAAATCATGAAAAATATATCCTAACAATACACCATTTTTTGATATTTATAAAAATATAATAATATAAAAATATATTTATATACACCAAATTTTGGCCAGTGAGAACAGTTTTAAAATTAATCAATCACTAATGGTGTTGCCAAAGTTCACTGACTTGAGATGTCCATTTGTTTTTTTTTTTTGTTGTTTTGTTTTTTTTCTTTTTCTTTTTCTTTTTCTTCCAGTAACACTCACCAAAATCCATCACCGCTGCAGGTTGCTATTCTTTTGGAATCTTTATGACTCCAGGCAATGCAGAAGATTCCATTCTTTCCATGCTTCAAAAAATGCAAAATACCTATCAATAAGAAATAATTCACCCCTTTTTCTCTTATCTATTGACTCATCTGTTTTATTGTGTTCTCCTATGGGTTTCAGCCCATTTCTCCCAGAAAACTGAGACTGAGGACAGGACAGAGACAGTAATACTGCCCTACTCTCCAGGATCCAAGAGACAAAGAATGAGCAACTCATATGAATCTGAAGCTTGAATAAAGGTTAGCTGCTTGTTCTAATAATGACATTAGTGGGAATGAATAATTGTGGTATGTGAAAACTTAATTGGGGCATGCATCACAACCAGTGTTTGAGAACAGATGTTTAGTAGCACATGCTACTATTCTATATTCTACATGTTAAAACTTGAGAATTCTATTTTTTTGTTGTTGTTGTTCAATTACTTGCTTTATTTTATTAAAAAAGGTTCTTCGCCACATCAGCCTTCTTAAAGAGCAGCCCTTTCCTCCAATGCAGATACTGCCACAGTTAACTATGTCTGTCTAACGCAATATTAGAATATATACACTGAGAACATACAAAATAGTACAAAATACTACACTATTAAATGGCTCTTTCTGCCACTATGGTACCACTTCAGGACTGTAAAAGCCTGCATATATTAACACAAGGCAAGATTCTACAAGGGAAGAATCTAAATAAACCATACTGTCTAGCATGCTGCAAAATGCAGCTTCTTGGTGTAGACTTCAGGGAACTAAATTTTTGGGGGGGGCATACATTTGAAAATATGGAACATCAAATCATCATTTTATGTTTTGAAGTTTTTATGTCCATACACATTTAAGAAACAATTGGCTTTGCTTTTCCTGTGTATCAATACAGAAACAATTTTGAAATAATGGAGACCTTCTGGTGCTTCACCATTCTCAGGTCACAAATTTATTCTTAGGAAGTAAGAAAAACTTCATCTGCCTCAGAGATAAACTGGCACCAATAGCCATCTTTCTACAGATTTTTGTTATATCATCTTTTAAGAATGTGATAGATCTTCATTTATTGGCACTAGAGGGAATGACTAACTTATATGCAATAGACAAAAGGTTCATCATACCTCACTGAATCGGGTTATCACTTTGCCTCTCGGGACATCCCAGATGAAGCCACCATTTCTGGATGTTGCACCTGCTATGCAGTTCAGATCTCCTTTAAAAAAAGACATTTATAAGCTCTCAAAATAAACATAATGTGAAGTCATCAATGCACATAAACAGAATTTTTTCTATGCTTTAGGGCCAGCATTTGATACTAAGTCGCAAATATCAGTTTCAGCAAAAGCCTGACCTACTTATCTATATTCCTATTTTGAGCAAAGGGCAAACCACAAGTTGAATAGTTGCAAAAGTATTCTCATTGCCTGCTGAAAGCTTTGCAATTAAGGTGACTAAACAGTCATGTCCATTATGCATATGACTGAAACTGAAAAACACATACAGTCTCAATATTTCAAGCTTGAAGTAGAACATTTGCTTTTAAAGTTCCATATATACTAAAGACAAATCAGGAATGCTACAGGTCACATAATTTGGGCCTAATACAACAGCCACTGGCTCCTCTTTACCCCAGTGATCATCTATGCCAGTATAGCTATAATCTTACTAAAAAACCCTGTGACACAATTAGGTAAGTTTCCACTGCTGTTTTATGCTGTACTTCAGAGGCAGAAAAGGCAATCCATACAGGAGTCTAGAAAGCGGTTTAGAACATACATACGTAGAATGGTAAGAGATTCAGGTAGGAGAAAGTCAGGAAAAAAAAAGAGGTATCACCGTGTTTAAAGACCTTCTGAGACCAAATCTAAATGGTGGCATGCACTGGATTATATTTTAGAAATGAAGAAATATGATGGTTCAAGGTGGAGAGGAAATTGCTGGGAGTAAGGGATGTAAAAGAAACAAGAAAAGTTTTGTCTGGAATGGGCAAAAACGAAGCGTAAAGAGCTAAAGTTAAGAGCAGAATTTTAAGGACATACTTTCAATTGGCTTAAATTTACTTTTTTTAATAATTCAGAATATAAATCTTAAAACACCCCCATTCTTCCCCTCACCATCATGAACAAATTGTTCTACTATTCAAACGATATTACTACAAACTGAATTTAAATTTCAAAACAAAATAACACAAAAGATGGAAAAACATGTGATATTGTTGTAATTTCCATGTAGCATGAAAAATTATCGGTGAAGAGGAACATGGCGTAAGATACTCTCTGATTTTTTTTTTTTTTTTTTTTTTTTAAAAGTGCCATCTCATTTCACAGTCTACGTTAAGCTTCCCATTAGAATCATAGGAGAGTAAAGCAATGAGCTGAATTTAGAATTAAAAACCAAACTACTGTATCTGCTGTCCAAAGAATTAAATCACAAGAACACCTTCTTATCATAAACTACTGACATCAGTGACTTTATCAGAAATGTACTTTCAGGTTCATCTAAATGGATTGCAGAACAGTTCTAACAGGAAAGTTTCCTACCAACATCAGTGGCTTCTCTAGGGAAGCGTAGATACTTTGTGGAAAAGGTACTCCCTATCCCAAAAATAATATTAAAAAAAGAAAAATAAAAGCAGAGCTCTTCAGTGATTAGAATCCTACATGAAGAAGGATGAACTGAACACATATATTCCACTTTTTCAGCATAAAATAGAATATGAATTCCTTTAATCATTTGCCTACTGTGCAGAGGAAGCCTCATCATCTCTGTAGGGTAGTGCTAGAAAAACTTCGCAGAGCTTTGTTCTTCTAGTCTTGGTATGGAAGGCAGAGATCAGTCCTTATAACGGTGAGCTTCAACAAGTTCTGAAGCAATAGTTTTTACAAGTTTTACAGATATTACTTCAGTTATGTTTAAAAACTTTTAAGACACCCTCCTACCTAAAACTAATACTTTTATAACACAAATTGCAGTTAGTCAATGCTAATTAAAAGAAAATTTAGACCTAAAGTAAAATATTCTTACCTGGAGCCCAAGAAATGGAATAAATAACCCCCTCATTACCAGGAGATGTGTAAACTGCTGTTAAAGTATTTATATCCCAAACTTTTATTGTGCCATCAAATGAAGCTGTAGCAAGAAGATCAGGGTTATCAGGTTTGAATTTGCAATCAAAGATGGTCTCAACATGTCCCTTAAATGAAACAAATATTGAATCCATTTTTATTACTTTTTTTTTCTCCAGAAGTCCAACTCTAGAACAAATTCTAAAATAAACCATATTATAATCTGTATGTTATGACTAATCAGTCAAAATTAAAAGACATAAAATAGCTTGGACTATAACACTCCTTCCCTTCATAGATCTTTATTAAAAACAGAAACATTCTGCCTTAAAACAACAAGGTGATGAAATGCCAGTGATACATTAGCACTGTCCATTGAAAATGAGTTGCTAAGAATATATATAAACTCAAATTTTAGCTAAAAAAAAAAAAAAAAAAAAAAAAAAAAAAAAAAAAAAAAAACAACCACACCACAACATCTTTAAATCTTTATTGGCTAACACCAAATTTAGTCTCTTTTTTAATGATAAAACTTGTTTGAGATTCCTATAAAAACTTTATTCCTTTTTTTTTTGTTTTCTGCTGTTAAAAAAAAAAAAAAAGCTATATAAGCAAAATTGTCATTCCTAAGACAGAGATAAGACATACCAAATCTCTAAGGAAATCCCACTTTCTGGCTCCCATGTCATAAAGCCCCACACCACCATCCATGAAACAACATACAGCATGACCAGGAGGAAGAGAAAATGCTTGGTTTGGGGTTAAAGTTGGAGGAGGAACAGCCTCACTTGTCGAGGATGTATGATGATTTTTATTTGGAGATGGTGATAACAATGCTTAAGAAAAAATAGAAACATAAGATTATTTTTAAAATTTTCCATTTTGTAATAAATAACAATTATATAGAGGACATTGCTTTGTATAGAAAAAGATTAAAAAAGAAAAAAAAAAGAAATGGAGAATTGCTGTACAAAGACTGGCCTACTAAAGAAGAACATTATAAACAGCTTGATCCTTTACACATTCATTTGTCCCACCCATCGGCACCAGAGAGCAAGCACTTTGCTTGATTAAGAACTAGAGAGAGCCAATAAAAGTTTTCAGAGATCAACATGGCTTTTTTCATATTCATGAAAATATTTTCTGAACTTGCTTCCACTGTAATGAATAACAATCAAAAATAAACTTACACTTTTTCTTTGGAGGAGAACTTAGTACATGCAAACCATGGAAACCCGTTTTCTTCAATTTAAAATTATCTATAGGTGTTGTACGTGAAACATTCCAAATACGTAACACACCAACTTGAGAATCTGAGGTTAAAAAAAAAAGTTTTTTTTTTATTTTTTTTTTACTGTATACAGTCTGTTTAAGCAAATATATATAATATATATAATATATATAAATATATAAATAATATATATATATAATATATATATATAATATATATATATAATATATATATATGACAATGAATTAAACTTAGAATCCTATAAATATTTATAGGCAGGCACAGCCATCTCCATGGTAATTTCACTATTAACAATAGCGATTAGTGACATTAGTTAATTAAAATTCAGCAGATAAACTCTATGGAAACTCTCTCTTCATAAGAACAATCTCATAGTTTCGCTTTCCTTATTCATTGGTTCTCCCACCTTGAAACTTTACAGTATAGAAAAGAAGCAGGAAAAAGGAAAAAAAATAATCCTTCTGGAAATAGAGAAAGAAAAGCAGAACAAGAAATGGCACCCTTCAGTGCAATGCATTCCTATTCCTTCCAAAACTCTAACGATATTGCTTAAGTGTGCATAAGGAAAATAAGGAAAATATTATTTAGCATAAATAATTTGATATCACTTCTTTGTACCCTACAGATAGAAAATACGTAAAAACTGCTGATTGTCATTTTCTGTTCTTTTCCATACGTCTTTTTTTTTTTTTGGTAGAACACTTGTGAGCTTTAATTTGTAGAAATGTTAAGAAACAGAAGACTCAGTGCTATATTCACTACTTTTCCATAAATCAGGAAAGAAAAGGCTTACCTCCAGTTATAAACATTCCTGGTGCACTAGAAACCCAGGCTAAACACTGAACAGATGCTGCTGCACTGGGAAAATTAAATGTTGTGATACAGGACAGAGATTCAGAATCAACTAGTCGAATGCCATTGTGTAAATTAGCAACAAGAAGGTAATCAGTTGACAAAGGGTCCCACTCCAGCGCTGTAACAGGATCCTCTTCATCTGTTCCTTCAAGAGACTCTGGTCTTAAGACATGTTTCTGATTTTTAGAGCCTTTAAGAGTACAAGAATACAGTTATTTCAAAATGAAATCAAATATATTCTTAGAATATTTACAAGGATTGCAAACCTAATTTTTGTTTCTCCCTGAAATTGTTAGCAGCTTGCTCTACTGTCTGTACCAGTGAAATCAATGAAGCTGGCTTATTTGACTTAAAGTAGTCCTAGCTCCATCAGATATGACTTTATTTTTTAATACAGCAGAAGATAGAAACAACTTTCAGATTTATCAACAGAATTTTATACTACAGAAAAATATATTAAATACACATTGTCCAAATAATTTCAATGAGCAAAGAGGTATGCAGCACAGTAGATGTGAGCTATTTTAGTATAAGTAAATATGCAAAACAGGCATATTATATTTGCACAACAGCAAATATAGGCAAAAGAAAAGCAATGTGAACAAGAAAAATTTGTAGCAAAGGAATGTTTACAAACAATTGCTTTCAAATTTTTTGATTCTTCAAAACTATGTGTGCAATTATGAAGCATTCATACATTTTAAAGCCAGAACAAGCCATTAGATATCAAATTTGACACCTGCATAACAGGACAGACCTTGTATTAAGAAAAAAAAAAACACTATCTTGCACCACTTTTCTAGTAATAATTAATTTACATCTTCAACTATTCAGTTTTAAATCTACTTTTCAATTTTAATAACAAAAATATAATTAATCATATTTTGATAAATGCCAAGGCCTAACTGTATTAGTTAATGATTGACATTGGGATATGGTTTAGTGGTAGATTTGGCAGTGCTAGGTTAAACAGTTGGACTTGATAGTTTTGGAGGTCTTTTCCAGCTTAGGTAATTCTATGATTCTGTGTAGAACAAAGCCTATCCCAACTAGAACCCAAAAAGAAAAAATGTTGATCAATGTGGAACATTTTTAATATTAAAATAACTCTATTATTTTCTAATAAAAATTCTATTATTGCACATTGTATGTGGCATTAACTTTATCCATCAATTATCAGAAATTGAGCAATGGATTTATGATTTTACAACTAATAGCTGCATAAAAACTGATTCCTCCATTCCACTTACATTTTTATACAAGAAAACTGCTAAAGTGTAGTCATCTCTTCTCAAGCATCAGGAATAACAACAGGAAAAGCACTGGAAATGACATTATGTAACTGACTTAAATTGGCCAAAAACTTTAGGTTCCACCCTCCCCCCCCCAAAAAAAAAAAAAGTTCTCTTGAACAAGCAATGCCAGTCACGTTCAAACACCTCCATCTTTAGAAAGCACAACCATTTGCTGGGACAGTATGGACATCTAGAAGCTATTCAGTTTTACCTCTGCTTCAAAAGAGTCTGGAAGCAAAGCTCACAGGAACCACCCTAACTGTTAAATTTTATCTTCTATTAAAATAAGGCATTTGTACTGTGAATCATGTGATTGAGTCACAGGTGATTTAGCTGGTACTTAATTCTGAGAACAAATGAAAGGTAATCTAGTATAGAACACTTGGTTCTAAATGACTGCACTGCATTTCTTTAAATAGGTTACTAATCTTAAATCCTTGGGTATTTTTTCTTCACACTAAATGTTCTGCTACATTAATGGATAATCTGGAATTAATTAAAAGAAAGCACAGCTACAAGAGAAAGACCTAAGTAGTGTAGTCTGCTAATTATTCAGCAGTGACTCACACTTAAATAGAAAGACGATTCTTCAAGTCAACACACCACACTCTCAAACACTTAACAGGAAGCTGTGGATGTTCAGATTCTCTCTAGAGAGTGTTTTGTAGAATCAGTTAAGTGTCCTGTAAGTATTTTATTTATCCTATAAAAGGACTGGAGCCTTTAAAAAAATGGAACAGGTACTGATTTCACTTGGTGTCTAAGTAAGTCCTGGTCCAACAACAAGCCATTGTACACATTTTACAGGAGGTACATGAGGGCTGAACTTTAAGCTCAGAAAACAAAATATTAGCTTACTAGCCTGTACTGGATACTGCCAATTCCCTGCCCATCCTTTTTTTTAAAAAAAAAAAAAAATAGTAAACACAGAGGGCCTATATTTAACCCACTGACATCCCTTTGTTCAAAGTACTGTTATTTTTAAAAAGCCACCAGGTACAAACATCTGATCAATAATGACTATAAACTGTAAACTAGAAAACCAAGGTTGATAAAATTAGTTAGGTTACATAAGCCTACATTTTCAATTATATCCAAATGTTAAGACATCCTAGTAGTTCATGAGGTGCAATTACATTTAAAGAACTAGTCATTTATGAAGATGTAACCACAGTAAGGGTACTTGTACTTTATCACAGTGATGCAACCTATATTCATATATTACTTAATTTTGAAACATATGTTAATTTAACTGCTCATCAGAATTTTGATTATCCGTTTTTCAACACATCTATGATTTTATCTAAATAAATTCACCTTTTTCTAATACTGTAAAGACAGTAAGGAAAAAGAAACTAGGACTTGTGTTCTTTCAAAATCATTATGATTGCTCAAATGTCATTGTCCTAATTACAGGAATTTAATCCTTTGAAGTACTTTATTTTCTTATTGCATGCAAGTCTGGGCTTTGAATGGCACCAATATGGTATTTCCGTTAGTGCCTGTTCTTGAATACATCCGAATTTGTCAAACTAATTCATCTCACGTAGTAAAACTTGCTACCTAGTTCTGACAATTAATTTGTAAGTGGACCTCTGCAGATTCATGATTTTTTGTTACTAAAAAATAAAAATCCTATTTGACTAAATCATCTTAATTTAATTAAAAGAAGTGTGTTCAGAATAATAAAAAAACACACAATAGAATCCAACAGAAAATGCATTAATTTCCCTGAAAAATTTTGTTAAAGTAAAATTTTAAATAATTTAAAAACAAAAAATTGAGTTCATTTTCAAGTGTCAATTGCAGTACTTCCCTTTCTGTTCCAAATAATTTAAGAAGTACCCTGCATTATTTATATCCAGGAGTTTCAGAGGAAAAGTTCTGAAAAAAATTCACTCAACTGCATGTAAATTTTCAATTTGTTGTAAACCAAGAATTTTAGATAGATTAAGAACAGAAAATGTATAACAGTGTGATTTATTTTCATTTTAAAATGATCTTAGAAAATATTTATAATATTACAATAATAATGAAATAAAAAAATACTCTAAATAGATACAGGCAAAATTTTTGTGTCGTCGTCCCCCCCCCACATGAACAATTTTCAATTAAAAAAAGAACTTGTACTGTGGTATGTGTGGTACATACAGAACTGCCACTGATGACAGCTTTTTTAGCCCATGTTCTATTTGCATGACAAAAATTCTGACATCTTAAATCCTTTTGTTATTAATGCTATTTTCACACTTAAATAATTCTAGGCAAACTATTTACAAAAACTCTCAGTTTGATACATATTTAGAGGCGATATTAAAACAGATTTTAATTTCCTTATGCTAGTACTAAGTCAGACAGCATTGCTGAAGCAAGGGAATTTATTTTCTGTGACATTCCTAGAGACAACTTATTACAGTGAACTGAATGGGAACAAATTTTCAATGGCTGTTGGAGTATAACATTGTGTAAAATGAATGAATTATTTAAAGAACTATTTTTTCCTCAAAGTTGAAAAATCATTTTTCAGTGGAGGAAAAAGAAGTAGACAGAAAAGAAAAAAAATCTGAATAGTCCATTGCATATTGTTATGTGTTCACAAAAAAATTGTTTATGAAAGAGTGCTGAATTTTAACTTGAAAGGACAGATCCTCATTCAGCAACCCCCCTTTTTTAATTAGTCCAGTACTCTGCTAATGAAATCTGCATACACATGCTCTGTGCATTACAAACACAAGGAGAAAAACTCTTGCCCAGGTAGTCTCTTTGAGAAGAGAATTCTAAAGATTGACACGCTGTTATTCATGAAATGAAATTCTACCTACAAAAAGGCAGCAGACTCTGGAACATGAAGCAGGGGGCTCTAGAACAAACAGAAGCAAAGTAAGAGACTAGTGAAAAATTCAAGTCTGTCCATTTGGATGAACAAACTTACTGGGAAATACAGAAAATTCAGTAGAAAATTGTGGCTGTTACCATTCCCCCAAAAAAGTTTGTTAGACTTATCAAAAATTGCAGTGTTACCTTGAACACAAAAGGGGGAAGCAACAAAGAAAATGCTCTGCACATTTCAACTAAACAAATATATTTATGTGATATAGAAGGAAGATAAATACTATGAATTAAGAACAAGTTTTATGTATGTGCCTATATTTCTAAAACCTAAATGAAAAAAATGCAGAATTACACGCAAAGAAACAACAGCAAAAATATATACATATATATTCCAATATCAGTTTTTACCTGGTTGAAAAATAGACAGACTTCCATCTGTATGTCCAAAGACTACTTTTCCTTTTTTCTTTGGATGCCATCTAAATAGACAGATATCTGACAAGAAACTATGTGCTTCTCTATGTACAATTACTCCGCTGTCAGGTCCCGTGATAGTCCAAATGTACAAGGGACCTCTGTGGGACACAAAGGCAACTGCATCACCTGCATTCCAGCACCAGGTAAGTGACGCAGGAATTCCTGAAACATACAGGTAAAGCTTGTTAGAACCAGAGTAGGAAATTCAGTATATTACTGTTGGGCCCAGTATCAGAAACTGTCTTGACAAGCTGTAGAAACAATTATTCTTCTACATAAAAATTATTAGACTGAAATTTAAACAGTGTAAAAGTAAACTATACGTATCCATATGCAGAAATATTTCTCAAATTATTTTAATACTACTTTGATGGGCTGTATTTCACGATACTTGATTTCATTAGTGCCAAAGCCAATCACATATATGAGAGAGGTTAAACCTGATCCTGTAAACAATCCTGTCATTCATTCACAATTCCATTTACCACTATTGTTTTATTGCTAGCTATTTGCTATTAAGCTAGTAAAATACTGAAAATTTTACCATTTCTTTTTTTTTTTTTTTTTTTTTTTTTCAAAACCTGATGTAATTTAATCTAGAGATAAATAAAACAGAGACAGGTATTTGTGATAGAACTGGAAAACTCTGTAGTCAAAGCAAACTGTTGATAACTTCTCTCTGGACGTCTGCCACTTAACTCAATTGTGTAACACTTACCCACGAGGACTGCCCTTTAGAGGTTTTGACCTTAACAACTCCAACACTAATTATCCACATAATTTAATAACGTGTCTGAAGGGGTGAATGACAGTATGACAAACTCCTCAAGATGAAGATTCACAACTGTCCATATTTTGATACTTTAATGCTATTTTTGCTGTCTTTAACACTACCGTATTAATAGGATGTTTAAGCATATTAGCCTAAAAATAATATGACTTTTAGAAAATTAAAAAAAAAAAAAATATTACTTCACAAGTATTCACTGGTTGAAGTAGTTTTAAGCCAGCAATGTGTTGAAAAATAAGTATCAGCTTTTATATTAATGAATAATTTCAGCCAAAATTCTGCTAGGATTAGATCAAATCATCATGTGTTTCCCTACTTACTCCTTTTGCAGGATATGCATGATACACAAGATTTTCAGGGGGTATTCTAAATCCTCTGGAAAGAACAGAGAGTCCCCAAATATCTTGGAAGAACCTGAGATACTGACTGTCCTTGGGTTACACCTGTTTTCCAAGAAAGCAAATGTAGGAGTCAAGCACAGCTGACAGAAATTGCCTGTAAGAACAAAAATACAGGTGCTGGTTTTGACTGAAGGGAATGAATGAGAACTGGGCAGGGAAAGGTGACAGGTATAGACTTTTAACCTGCCTAGACCTCTATTACAATCTCGTCAGCAGTTTCAAGTCCTTAAATAAGATGCAGGTGGACAAAATTAAGGTAATTAAATAAAAACTATTTTTCAGTATCATTGATAATTTATACTTGAACCTGCTGAACACATTTTATTTGCTTTCACTTCTGTAAAGAAGGCTATATTTGTTTTCACTTCTGTGAAGTTATCATGAAAATACATGATCCTATGTTTAAATTTTAATTATTTATTCTTTTTTATGATTAAAAAATGTTTATTTCTGCTCAACCAATAATCAATGGCAAAGCAAATTCCTCAGTTGGTCAAATACTTTAGGGAAAAGAAACTTTTCACCAATTACTAGATAGCTCAGAGCAATTTCCTTTAACACACTACCATGATGTTCTAAAATGAACTATAACAATCAGAAGAATATTGTGTTATGTAATTATTAAACCTCTGGCCTACCAAATGCTTTGAATTTACTGTATATCAAGTATTTCTGATACCTGGAGATGAAAAGAACTTTATTCAACAAATAGATCACCATGTTTGAAGTACCTTTTGTGTTGTCCAGCTTGGCCACAACTTTCTGTTCAGTCACATTCCAAATAATTACTAAACTGTCTGCGCTGGCACTTGCAAACATGTCAGGGTTGTGCGGACACCAAGATATGGCTGTGATTGTCTTCTTATGCTCAGACATAATTGCCCGGAGCTTGAATTCATTGTAACGGTGATCCAGCTAATCAAAAAGTAAAAAATGATTTTAGTAATACATGTTTTGAAAGCTCACTTTAAATACTGTTAGGTCAAAGAACAGCTCATGTTACAAATGAAATTTTGGTGGATTAACAATTCTCAGTACTTGACATCTCAATAAATGAAATTCTTATGTATTTTACTTACAGAAAAGGTGTCAAATATTCAATTATCCCAAGCACTATTAGCATTCTATCATTTTCACTTATAAACAATTATATTTCTTTAAAAACTGCACTCTAACATGATTTTTATATAAGGATACTAAAATGCATTCTTTACAGTTAATCTGTAAGGGATGGAACATGGAAATGAGTTTGAGATCTTTCTAATTCCTTAATTTGCTTGGTCCAGTTAAAAAAAAACAGACAAAAAAAAACAACAAAAAAAACCAAACCTGACACAGAAAAGTTTATTTTAATCCCACAAGCAGTGTAACTCATGCAGTTAAAATAAGGTTATCCTTATTTCATGCAGTATTTCTCAATCTGAAAATTCCACATGACAGCATTTATACTTTTTGTTACATGTTGATGCACAGTAATTGGGGACTTCAAATGACCACACTGCTGTGCAGTTCAGAAACGAAGTAAGTTTCCACCTATCCAAACCAAAGATAGGTGGGCCACTGAATCCACAGCTCTGTAGCACCATCTTCAAAGTTTCCCAGAGTGGATTAAAAACTGCTTCAAATGACTACTTCTACATTACAGCTTCAAATGAAACCATAGAATTGCTTCATTTCTCTCTGAAAAGCTATTCTTTGACAGATTTTCATTCATCTCAGGCATTTGCTGGATTGAGAGCCTGTCTTTTACAAATAATTCCAGATGCATACAACTTCAAATACAATGCTTACACATCAACTCTATGCACTATTTGTAACTAGCAGAAAAAAAAATACTTTGGAAGAGGTATCTTGAATGGAAGACTGAGTTTTATACAGATATCTTCTCAGCAGTAATCGTATTTTCAAAAGCATAATAGAAACATTTATTGAAAGGACTCAAAATGAGATAGGCAATTACATAAAATAACTAGTCTGTTAAATATAAACAATCTTACCTGATAAACGTAAATAGCTAGGGTAGCACAGTAGGCAAATCTGTCCCCACTAGCAGCACACACATCTTTGTTCCATGGCTGACATCCAGCAGCTAAAAGACCCACTTGTTTAACCTGTGACATTTTTGCCTTTAAAACAGAAAATCATTAACTACAACATGAAGGCAGAATGTTAAACAACAGAATTATGCAGTTTTGTTCCCATAATTTATGCATTAACAATATGCCTTAACAATATAGCTAACCTTTATGTTTTAACAGTAAAATCTTGTGTTTATAAGGTATAAACGAACAATCAGAAATACACTGAGCAGACATTCACAGGCTTCAGTGTTACACATGGCAGGGATTTTATTACCACTCACAGGAGTCTATTTGTGGGAGTGGGAGATAGCACATGAAAACCTGAACAGATCTTGGTTTGCGCTAGCTGAAACTGTTCTTCTCCATTTTTATTTTCTCCTACACTCAGGTTCAAAACTTTTTAAATAAAAACATAATGCTCTCTCTGATCTTTTCTTCCCTTCATTCCCCACAAAGTCAGCTAGACAAAATAAACCATGTGTAATACTTTGGTGTTAGTTATGTCAAGCAACATGCCTACAAAGTTGTTCAGACCACTAGCTTAGTACATATTATGAATTATTTATCATCATCTTTTTCCTAAGAAGCTAATTTTTCTTAATTACTACTATCTAATAAAAAAGTTGAACTGTGAACAATAAATGCAAAGCTTACTGTAGGCATTACCATACAACACGCTGTGTCTCTGAGACCTAAAACAGGATTCTCCTTCAGACCAGCTCTGTTAACCAGCACTAAAAGCCCGCACAAAATCACTCAAACACTATTTGACCACTACTGTGAGTGCAAATTTTCTCTACTGTGTATGAGGGAAATATCCACTTGCAGGGAATTTAAAAGCTGTAACACAAGATTCTTGTAAGAATGGTATAACACAAGAAATACTAAGGGAAAAAACATATACTAGATGCTCTTATAATATTATTTCTCAAACTACTTGTTGTGGTTAGAGTGAGGGGACTTTAACATAAAACCACAATAAATGCTCTATTGAGCCAGGTCAATTATATGCCTAGGTCAATATTTGATCAATGGTAATGTCAAAAGGCTGCCTAGATAGAGCACAAACATGACCATTTCCCCATAGACGTACCAAGAACACACACATTTAAAAAGGAATTGTTTTCTGAAACTTTACTCACTCTCTGCAAATTAATTCTTTTATCATAGAATCATAGAATATCCTGAGTTGGAAGGGACCCATAAGGATCATCAAGTCCATCTCCTTGCACCACACAGGTCTACCCAAAAGTTCAGACCATGTGACTAAGTGCACAGTCCGATCTCTTCTTAAATTCAGACAGACTCGGTGCAGTGACTACTTCCCTGGGGAGCCTGTTCCAATGCGCAACCACCCTCTCGGTGAAGAACCTCCTCCTGATGCCTAGTCTAAACTTCCCCTGCCTCAGCTTAACCCCATTCCCACGGGTCCTATCACTGGTGTTTATGGAGAATAGGTCACCCGCCTCTCCACTCCCCCTTGCGAGGAAGTCATAGACCGTGATGAGGTCCCCCCTCAGCCTCCTCTTCTCCAGGCTGAACAGGCCCAGTGACCTCAGCTGCTCCTCATATGTTTTCCTCTCCAGGCCCTTCACCATCTTCGTAGCCCTCCTCTGGACACTCTCCAACAGTTTCATGTCCTTTTTGTACTGTGGTGCCCAGAACTGCACACAGTACTCAAGGTGAGGCCACACCAGCGCAGAGTACAGTGGAACGATCACTTCCCTTGACCGACTAGCAATGCCGTACTTGATGCACCCCAGGATACGGTTGGCCCTCCTGGCTGCCAGGGCACACTGCTGGCTCATATTCAACCTGCTGTCAACCACGACTCCAGATCCCTCTCTGTGGGGCTGCTCTCCAGCATCTCATCACGCATTCTATATGTATAGCCAGGGTTGCCGCATCCCAGGTGCAGGACCCAACACTTGCTTTTGTTAAACTTCATGCGGTTGGTCGAGCCCAGCTTTCCAACCTGTCCAGATCTCTCTGCAGGGCCTTTCCACCTTCGTCTGAGTACACAACACCTCCAAGTTCGGTGTCATTGATAAATTTGCTCAAAACACCTTCTAGTCCTACATCCAAATCATTTATAAAAACATTGAAGAAGACTGGCCCTAAAGTGGAACCTTGAGGGTATGATGTTTTGGTTTAGCTGTATGCTGGACAGTTTGTCCAGTAGGATCCTATGGGAAACCATGTCAAAAGCCTTGCTGAAGTCCAAAAAGGTCACATCAGCTGGTTTCCCTTGGTCAACAAAACAGGTAATCTTATCATAAAAAGAAATCAAATTTTTTAGGCAGGACCTACGAACCCATGAACTCATGCTGGCTGGGACCAATGACTGCATTGTCCCCCAGGTGTGCTTCAATAACTTCAAGAATCATCTTCTCCATAATTTTACCTGACACTGACATGAGACTGACTGGCCTGTAATTGCTAGGGTCTTCTTTCTTACCTTTCTTGAAAACTGGCTCATTTGCCAGCTTCCAGTCTACCAGGACCTCTCCAGATTCCCAAGATCAGTGAAAAATAATTGAGAGAGGTCCTGCAATGACGTCAGCCAGCTCTTTAAGCACCCTGAGATGAGTCCCATCTGGACCCATGGACTTGTATGGATCCAGGTGGAGCAGCAAATCCCGCACATGTTCAGCATCAGCTGGGAGTTTGTCATTCCCACCACCACAGTCCTCCAGCTCAGAGCACTCTGGGTCCCAAAGCCCATCATCAGCATTGAAGACAGAGACAAAGGCGGCATATAACATCCCTGCTTTGCCTACGTCGCTGTCTGTGAGGAGACCTACCCCATCAAGCAGCAGACCTATGTTTTCTTTGGTTCTCCTTTTCCCGTTCACGTATCTAAAAAAAAAACCTTTTTTATTGTCTCCCACAGACATGGCCAGCTTCAGCTCTAGTTGGGCTTTGGCCACACAAATTTTCACCCTACAAACATGAATGGCATCCCTGTATTCCTTCCTCATCGTCTGACCCTCCTTCCAGCAACCGTACACTTTCTTTTTTCGCCTAAGCTCTTGTAGAAGATTCCTGGTCAGCCAGGCCAGCCTCCTGCCTGACTTCTGACATTTTGGAATTGCCTGAATATCATACTGCTACTCTCAATTTCATATTACAATTCACTACAGTCTCATCCTTATAAGAATACATATTATTAATGAAGTGCTGTAATATCTTCAACCAAAACACTTTGTCACCAACACAAAGGCTCAATATATTAAATGCTACTAAGATGAAACATAACAAATCAATGCAAACACATACTTTCAACTAAAAGCACACTGAATTAGGAAAAGAATTTCCTATCAATAGGCACTTTTCATCAAGACTTCATTATTTTGCTTTTAAAAAAAAAAAAAAAAAAAAAAGCAAAAAAACCCAAAACCAACACAACAGGGCTTGTGTTTTATTTATTAAGGAAATCTGGCAAGTCATTTAGATGCATGTGAAGAAAGAATTCTGCTAAGGTTTTATCTGTGGATAGCTTGGCTATTGCCTATGCATTTGTTAGTGACAGGATAGGCACTAGTCTCTCACTATTTTATTGAGGTAATGACAATTATTAGTAATCTTAGATTAGTACAGGTTAATTTTTAAATTTATTTTATATGTTTGAGAAATGCAAGTGTCATTGCATACAGAACTACCTTCTGGCATAACTTTAACCATAGTTACATTTATAGACCATAACAAACTTGGAGATTAGAGTAAAAACTCACTAAGAAGCAGAAAACTCAAAGTTTTCTTTTATGAGATACCAAAGTATCAAGAAATAGTTTAGTTAAATTATTATTTATTAAGCATAGTTATATGCTTACAAGAATAAAACAAAACACTTTGAACAGAAAAAGTGTCTCCTCTAAGGAGAAGCTCACTTCATTAATGTATAATGATTTATGTAGTATGCTAACAAACTTTTAGTGCTATTTTTATACATAAACCATGAGAGTGGTAGTAATAGAAATACCGGAGGGACCATGCCTTTGTGGCAAAGGAGGCTAAATGTATCCTGGGCTGCATGAGAAGTGCTGCCAGCAGGTCAAGGCAAGTTGTCCCCTGTACTCAACCCTGGTGAGGCCACACCTGGAATACTAGGTCCAGTTCTGGGCTCCCCAGTACATGAGAGACATGGACTTAGCGGAGAGAGTGTAATGAAAGAACCTGAAGATGAGTAAGTGACTGGAGCATCTCTCTCACAAAGAAAGGGTGAGAGAGTTGGGACTCTTCCAGGAAGAGAATGCTCAGGGAGGATCATATCTGTTTGTACAAATATTTGAAGGGAGGCTGTACAGACACAGCCAGGCTCTAGTGGTGCTAAGTGTCAGGACAAGAGGCAATAGGCACAGGCTGAAACACAAGGTTCTGCCCAAACACAGGGGAACACTTTTCTACTGTGCAGGTGACTGAGCACCAGAACAGGTTGCCCAGAGCAGTTATGGATTCTCCATCCTTAGAGATATTCAAAAGCTGTCTGGACATGGTCTGCTCCAGGCAGCCCCACTCAAGCAAGGGTAGGGCTTGGACTAGAGCTCCAGAGGTCCTTTCCAACCTCAACCATTTTGTGTTTCTGAGATGTTCACAATGACCTTGGTGAATTTATTTACAGCAGACAAGTAGGGATTTACGATCCTTCTCATGCTATCAATAAGAGTCCCTAGGAAATCAATTTATCTTTTTAATTAAAGAATCATCATCACCACCATCCCCACTCTCACAAACTGACAGAAGTAAATAGTCACCAAGTTTCTGATTTTGCCACTTAGTCTTCTTTTACTCCTTAGTAAGATTACAAAATCCAAAGATCCTTTCTTTACAATTAAAGTATCAATCACATTCAGAAATACCTGTATTTTGGGCATTTAGAACTGCAACAAAGATTTCTTCCAGTCACGCTGAAAAAATAGCTGGCACCATTAACAGCCATATTTTCTGAAATTAAAGTAATCCAGCTGATTACATAAAAATTTACTAAAACGCAAAATAGCATGAGCCAGAACTCAGAAAGTGGTGGTCTAACAGTTAAAACTGTGGATATGTGAACAGAAAAATAATGAAAACTGGAAAAAACAAAACCTAAACATGTGAATCAGAGTATAGATACATAATATTAGATTATCATAGGTTTAATTTATAGGTTTACTGCATACAAAAGTGATTCAAAAAGTGAACTCTTATTTAAAAATTAATACTTCACAAATTCATAAAATTAACAACAGATTTGTTTCGTATTTTGCACAGATCCTCTTGTTTGTCTTTTTTTTTTTTTTTAACCTTGTTTCTTTACCTGGGAGCTATTATATTCCTGATTTGATGAAGTTTAATTGGTAAGAAAATACTTTAAATCTAGTTTTGTTCACGGTTTGATTACAAGGAAAACTAACTGGAAGTTAACAACTCGTATAGATGATAAACCAGAATTTCTTTTTTTTTTTTTTTCCCATAGTAACAACAGACCTGTCTTGTAGGATTCCACAGTAATCTATATTAAAAAAATCCTGATAGCATAATCAGAAGATTGTCTTTTTCACCTTCATATGAGAGAGGAATGTAATTGTTGACTACACAAAAACTAATCTATAGGAAAATATTATTCTAAGCAGCTGAGAAGGATTTCAATGCTAAAATGCTGCAATTTAGAACAACAACCACCTGCTGTAATTACCATCATTGCACAAAACTGACTAGCACTTTGGGTTTGGAGGTGATTCCATTATTAGCACTATTTCCATGTTTTCGGTGCTGTTTATTAACACCTAAGAGATCTGTAACAAACAAACAAAAAAACATGTTATCACTTGTGTGATTTCAGGATATTTTAAATCTCCAAATGCATTCGTCACTGATTAGATTTCAGGCTACACTAATCACGGTCAAAAATCATTGTCATCAAATGACTAAAAAAGTATTTTAGCCTAGTTCTAAATGTATGCCTGTAAGTTTTACTGGGTATGCTGCACTAAGTACTGTTTTCCAAATAAAAGAACGCATCTGATAATGCTTTCTCTTTATTCCACACTTACTTTAAAGACAAAAAGGTAACTTTAATGTTTTTTGAAGAAATTCACCATAAGAAACCTCACTCATAAGTTAAATTTGAAGCAACCATTTTTTGATAATGTATTTTTTCTTAAAAATTGGTATCCAAATGAAAATATCCCCTCAATAAGATTACCATTTGGATAAAAAATGCTGCTTTGTGATACTCCATTATTTCACTTCAGTTAGCAGCTACATTGCATATGTAAAATATTTTGAGCTGTATTCTAAAAAGCACTTTAAACTTTACTTGCTAATATGTGCTGTTTTGTCCTTGTTATATTTCCTGTTCCCTATTCTTTAAATAGATTTTTTTTCTTCTTTTGTTAAAAAATATTTTCTTTCAAAATAAAGGATATACAAATAATTATATTAGGCTCTGAAGAATACAATGGAAAAAAATGTGCATATAAAAATACTGCACTAGGAAAGCTATCAAAGGATGCCCACAGTTTCCAAGGAGATGAGGGGAAGAGGGAGGACAACAAAACCTTTTTCTTTTTCCAATTGGCATGAGCAACAACATTTTAAGTCCTTCCTTGTTGCTAAATATAGGAAAAAATTAAATTGAAATTCTGTATACCACAGAGGTAATATTTAAAAATAACATCTGAATGGACTAGATACATAGACATGGCTATGTATCAATGACTTAGAGATAAATGCCTAATAATCCCTACCTTTGCATAGCCATCATTTTTTGTAAACCACTTAAGAATTTCCACGTTCATTCCAATACCTTGCTGCTCCCAAAAATGTGAAGTCTTATTCTGGCTGTCGAATGAAATCACTTAACATGACAGATGAAAGAACTAAACCTTGATGTTCACAGAATAATGCAGTTACTAAAGGATGCAGGAGAAAAGACTGAGCATTGTGTCACACCCCCCACACACAGCAGCAGTATCAGTAGCCTGGCAACTGCAGCTCTTTAACAGGCACCATTTTAATTCCAACTGAATTCCTTTTCCTCTGCTTCAGGTACTCAGTGCATTTCATTGTTTGTTTTTTTCTGACTATACTACAGCAACATTTACACATTTCTAACAGCTGTTTTAAATCCATCCCTTGGCACCCTTTAATTAACAGAAGCTACACTTGCACATTTTGAGTATTCCCAAACTTAAAACCATCAAGCACAACAAACAACGTGCACCCACACTGTGAGCCCTTGGGGTACATCTACAACGTGGCATGCGCTCAGAAGTGAATATACAGTATCCATATGTTAATAATTACACTTCTGTATAGACCAAAAGGCTGGTTAATCCAGCTGGAGCAGCTGCATGTTGTCAGTTGTCAAGTGCTTCTGCTTCCATTAGATCTATTGTCACTATCTTGCAATTAAGTCTGTATGTTTTCTTACAAGGAAAACTTGCTGTCACACCTGTAGGGGTGGCACACACCAGTATTATCTCTCATCCAGTCCATTGTCCCCATTTTTGTCAATGTCAATAATAATGTCATACTTAAAGACCTACTTTACTGACATAAAAAAAGTCTCCTTAAAAGCATTGGACATACGTGTCCATCTTTGTAGGAAAATCCATTGGAGATGAAAACACAATGTGTGAACCACGGCATTTCACATTCATTGCCCTATTCAACTGGTCCAGTTATAAGCACTGGAAAATGGACATAGAATTCAACTTGTTAAAAACATGAAGGTCTTTAAGCATAACAAGAAGCCTCTTCACATCTGCAAAACAGAACAGAAACCAACCTGACTGTGCCTGCCTCAGTAGCACTGAGCATTATGCAAGAATGTAAGAGTAATTAGTGCTAGTCCTCTTCCAAAGGGGAGGGAAAACACCAAGCACATTATTACCAGGTTAAGAAATTAAATCTGGTTAATAATCTACCAGATTAAGGTGAAAGAATCAATTTAGAAGTCAATGACAAATTAAATCTGCTAAACAGAAAAATGAACCTCCCCAAGACTTTAAAAAAATGATTCTTACAGAAACACTAAGAAATTAGTGTATTTTTTGAATTCTATTCAATGTTCATAAAAGTAGGAAAATATTGGTACAAACTACCAGTTCACATAGGTGAATATTCACAATTCCACATCTCATAATCCTAGCAATAAAACCTGTTTCTGTCAATTTATGAATTTGGGGGACCTCAAAAGTAAAAGTAAGCACATCAGAAGATGAGAAGAAATCTTACACTATGAAGAATCTGACTGAGAAGTTTGACTGACACTAGGAAAAACTGATGAATATTGTCAAAGAGCACCTGTCATGGATTTAAGTAGATCCACAGGAAATAAAGGTTAGAAAAAAAGAAATAGATAGCTATGTCATATATCAATTTTAATTGCTTAGGAATATCTCAGTATCAGTTAAGCTACTCCCTTTAAACAAAAATTCCTTCTTCTATGTGTGGAGTACCATAAAATTCTAAAGAATTTTCGATTCCTGATACAGAAAATCAAACTACAGTTGCTAAAATAGATCTCTAAGTAGTCTTACCAAGACTGTACCTGTACTGCTTCAAGCAATCATTTCAGAGGAAAAGATGAGCAAAGATCGCCTACATTAATCCTGACAGTCACAATGTAGAATAACTATGTGGATTTACATATTTAGTGCTGTTTACAGAAGTTAAGCATTTAATACTTCCCAGCAGGATTCAACCTAGGTAGTCTTACTGCTTGTTAAAGTGTCAGGCTGGTTGTTAGTTTAACACTAACCAGCTTAAAGACAGAAAGACTGTATGCTTCTCTGAAAGAAAAAAAAAAAAAAAAAGTTTTCTATTTCTGTACACAATTCACAGCACACAGATCAGCTGTGGCTACTGCAGGGTCAGAGGAATAACTAGAGGCAAGAAGTCAGTGCCATTTTCAGTGTACTGAAAAATTGAAAAGGCTTTGAATTTCATTAAGATTCTTCAAAAATATCAGAAACCTGGGCTAGATTCATGTTAGGCAAACACAGGCTGCAAATCTCCTAACACATGGAAAACAACCTAACAATTGTTCAAAATGAACATAATCAGTTATTCAGACACTGACTAGGAAAAGCATGCCTTTTTTTTTTTAAAAAAAAAAAAAAGCGAAAGTTTCTGCTAGTTTTCATAATGATTTTAAACCTCCACAATAAACACAGAGCCAAAATACTATGTTCCAGCTCAGCAAACAGAGATTCTTCCATTCTCCTGCTCCCCTAATCCCTTTGTACAAGCACGAATACATCACTTATGCAATTATAATCAAAACTGGCCTTCTGCAAAGTGGTATTTTTGCCCATGTCTAATGACATGGGGCAAGGATATGTAGTAAATGACAAAAAAATATGAAATTTTGAAACACAATTTTGATCAAACATCTCTCTTCGTATTTCAGGTCAGAAGTATATAAACATATCCATGGGAATCGACAGTAACAGAATGCTATTTCAAAGCCAAGCACTCAGGTATTAGAAATTACAATAAATTAGCTGCTGCATGAAGTTTTAACTCAGCCACTTTGACTAGCTATGAAAACATCGCTAAGGATGTCTTTTTATATTTATAATCCACACTCTCAAACCCTCCACAGTTTCAAATTCCTCTTCCACAACATACAGAGAAGCATCTCATCAACACAGCTATAAGAATTTTAAAGCAGATACCAATTCTTATCTGAAATTGAAGTCAAAAACATTAATTTAAGACAGATACCCTGTTTAGAAAATGTAAGGATAATAATTTAACATTACAAAAACTAACTTGGCAAAAGTTTTTCAAAGGAGCGTTCTTGACTTTCTTGACTACACTACTAGTACAGTTTAATGACAGTATCTTTTAATGTGCAACTTTACAATCTAAATAGAAATACTAGGGTTTGAAACAGACTAAGAAGAAAGACTGATGATTCATTAGTACATCTCCATGAATCTTGAGCTACATACAATCAAACTGAGATACATAACAGTGGTAACAAAACTAGAGTATTAATTATTTATGTGGTACCAGAACTCCAGCTTTTAGATGCCTTATATAACTCTTATAACCACATCTTATCTCGCTATAAAACATCTCATACCCTCTATAAGAATTCTGTTCTCATCTTCCAACCCAGAGCTACCACAACCACCAGAAGATTGCTTTCGTGCTGGCTACTTGCCAAGAAAGCACTTGTGGTATCAGACGAATTTACCTCTGGATACATCTTACAACCAAGCCCCTGATGAGCAGCTATTAACAGATTATTCCACATCTGAGACATTCATATGGTAAGAGACATGTAAAATTACAACAGTTGAAAAAGCATTAAAAATCTGCTAGTTTTTAAATATTTACGAACATATAAATGGCATTACCAAGTGATACATGACAATACAATTAAAAAAGCTGCTGTCCCTTATGTTTCAGTAGCATCATCTGCATTCTGATCCAATAGCTAAGAACATACTAGCAAAACAAGGAACAGAAATTACAACAATACATGGTTATGTAAAGGAGCTTAATACAGTGCAAGAAACATGATTTATGTTCACTTCTCACCCTAAATCTATGAAAGCAGCAGTAGATCAAGCTTGCCCAAAGCATGCAGTTAATAAACATAAAAGGAATTCAAGATATCCTGCAAATGTTGCTATAGTAACCAATCCTCCTCTTCAGAGAAATGTTAGGAAAAAAAAAAAAACGCACAAATATCCAAGGTACAACTTGGAAACGAACCTAGATGAATTTCATCTCCCCCAGTTTTGCTTGGTTTTATTCAATTAACACCTATATTTAGTTTATTCCATGCACAATATAATATTTCCCCCTCATATGAGAAGCTTAAGTGCTTGATTTCTAACTCATTAGATATTAAAGGATTCTAGTCATTAAATTACTCAAACTAAGAATACAGACAGCTGTCCACCGAACTTCCAATATATTTCAACCAGGAAGAAACATTTAAAAATCATTTTAGATATCATTATCTATGATTCTAGATCCCATTAAAATTACTAAAAAAAATCCCTTCTTAGCACCATGGAAACATTAATTTTGGTACTAGTAATGTAATAAACAGCAGCTTAAAGAAGAGAAGCAATGGAGATAAAAAGAGAAAATATTAATTTAAACAAATCTTACTCGTTGTTGTCCTTCATACCAATCATCTTCATCAAACCAGTGGGAAATGTAAGTCATCCAAGCCATGACAGAAGGCACAGTGGAAATTAAGAATACAGAACCTGAACATATGCAAGTATGATGAGTTCAGTGCTAAAATTTATTCAAAACTACAAGCTACCCAGAGATCAGATCTGAACTCTGTGACGTGATTCTATACCAATAAACTTTAAATTCTTAAATATATAATCTGAAATACTGTTAGCAGCAGTTTATATGATATCTATGTATTGGATTCTGAACTTGAACACAGAAACCAGCTCTAAAACAATTGCTGCATTTAAATTAAAGCTGGTCAGTGTTTCAAGCTTGACTTTACGGTGCTTCTGAGCTCTGAAAATGAGATGCTGTTTAAATCATTCTTATTTGCCTCCTAAAAAAAAAAAAGACTTTTTTTCCTCTTTTTTTTCTCCAAAATGTACTGTCTGTAAGAAATGTGGTTCAGTGCACAAAAGCTAGTGTTAAAATGTAAAATACCTTCAGAATCATGGAGTGTAATGTGTTTGGGTTATGTAGGGAGTGGCTTCTACTGGCATAGGAGGAGTGGCCACAACCTTTGCAAAGGCAGAACATCCTATGTTTAACAACATTAAAAAAAAAAAAAAAAAAACACACACAGAAATACTGTACTTCCATCACAGCCAGCAGCCTGAAAGGCTCATCTACATCAACCAGCATGGGCTTGGGAATTTAGAAAGCCTAATTTTCCCTAATTTATCGGAATGCTTATTTTCTCTCCCTCAGGATAGTCTCATAGATCTGATTATTTATTCCTTATGCAGGTAATTATATTTTTTTTTTGGTATGCTCCTGAGTTTCATGTAAGACAGTGCAGTGTACCAAGGAAAAAAAAAAAAAGAAGAAGTGGGAAGGGGAATAAAAGATGTGTTGTTCACCACAGTTCAGTACTGCAGCAGCACATTTCATCAGCTGTGCTCCTTAGGACATTATCATACAAAGCTTTCCAGCTGTGCCGTTACAGCAACTATCAAATCCTCAAGAGATTACAGAGACCTAAAATAAAAATCCCAATTCCTTAAGAAGCTTAGAACCCAGATGACCCATGCCCTTCTTGCCTGGATTAACGAGTTGTTTCCCCACAGTTATTAATACAATAAATGAAGAAGATAGAATTGTTCAATCAAGAAATAAACAAAGCAAAATGAGAAAAGAGCAGCCTGAAGTGCCAGATACTAACTCAGAATTGGTGGTCAACATTACTCTGTTTCAGAAGAGCAGAATTCCCTCAACACCAGTATGTACCTCGGTGTCAGCACCAGTCCTACTCCAGCACAGTTTCCATTAAGGCTATCACATAAAGAAGTTAAGTTCTCAGATACACAACAGGCAAATATAGAAGCAATACTTTTACTTTTTAACCTCTCAGAAATTATGACACCCCAGGGAAAAAAAAAAAAAAAAAAAAAAAAAAAAATTAAATCAAGACACCCACTACATTTCTGAGAAGTGGCATTCCCAGACTAACAAAAGATAGTTTGTTGTTATGTAGTCCTCCAGACAAACACACGAGAATGAAAAGGAACTTCCCACCCTACTACTGAAACTTTCAGATTATTTGGCTTTCAAGACTTCACCTCAACCACAAACAATGAGCAATTCTGTACACTTTGCAATCTCATAAAATATATGGGAAATGCAGGATTAATTCAGACACATCTACTCACACAGCTAAAGATGGAGCTTTATCAGTTTATGAAGATTAGGCTCTAGCTGCCAACAATAGCAGTGGATTGCATTTGATCACATATCTTCCTAATTGGATCCTGAAAAACAAATTCAGTGAAACTTTTGGTCATTTTTTTCCCTTTTTTCAAGTAAAAAACTTGAACACCTGTTAAGAAAAAAGTATAAACGATTATGTTTATATATGCAGTATCACTGTTACTATTGCTCCAGTGCTAGATGTCTCCATTCAAATTCAGTGAAAAGCACATACAACTTTTAAGAAATTGGAAATTTATATATCCCTTATTTTTAAATTTCTTAAAAACAAACAAACAAAAAGGGCACACTGCTTATGTGTTGAGAAAAGCTATAATCTAACCTTACAACCTAAAGCTTTATTGTCACAGTTACAAAATCACTACACACGTACAAAATTTGGACGTCTGTAAAACTGAAGTACCCATTTGTTTACCAGCAGACAGTTAACACAGCAAGAAAGACACTACATATATTCGTTGTATCACATCCATAGGATGCATCTAGCTAGAATGCAAGTCATTCCATTCTAACATGTTTTTCAAAGAAAAAAGTTTAGACAATGGTAGTGCAAGTCTCTGACTGGATTGCTAACGAACGCATTTGAAAGAAAATATTTTAATAATAACTTTTAAAAATGTATTTTTCTGATTTGGATGTTAAGATAATGGCACTTTTTATCTGCCATTGAAATGATACTTAAATATAAATTAGAAATAACAACAGCATTTCCTCAGAATATTTATCTCAATATGCCAAGAACTTTACTTCGCAAAAACCGATTTTCAACATCTGAAGAACAAATATGCCCACAAAAACATAACTTTTGAGTAGGACAAAATTTGTGAAAAAAATAAATAATTCTGTCTATCTGTGAAGCTCAAAGCAAGTATTTAAAATCCCTCAGAGCTTGGTCATGTACCTGTGCTATTCATCACCTCTCTGTAGTCATTAACAGATTTTGGTGAGCTGAGAAGTTGAATAGACAAAGTGCGGATGGCATACAGCTGTCTGTCATCAAACTGTACCCTCTCTCAGATCTGCCAATGCTAATTGACAACCCAAATTTGGAAAGCTAGGTAAAGCTGGACACAGGCAAGACCAAGATGTTTTTACTGTGAAAACTGGATTATGTTTGTCTCTAACACAATGTTCTAAACCACTGAGCTCTTTTGCCCTAACAATTTTTACAGGGAAGTTTGCAGATTTAACAGTTCAGACATTTGAGGGGCCACATGTGCCCTAACAACCACAGAAGCAAGATGACCCAAAAGAAGGACTACTACCAGAAAACACTTTACCTGCAACAAGACTGCACTCCATTCTCTGGAAATCTAAAGGGGATACAGCCACCTGCACGTTCAGAACTTGCAAGTTAAGTACAGAAAACATTCTGTAGCTAGTAACAAACAATCACAGAGTCCTGTTCAACACTAACCTCACACTTGAGTACAGAAGTCTTAGTTTTATATCCTGGCATATCAACTTACTTATGAAATTTATCTCTGGGATCTGATTTATCCTCTTTCATTCCCTCATCAGCAGTGTCCCAATATTGCTGTTTTCAGAGAATTGGTAGCAACTACGAAAAAAAAATTACGACAATGAAAACTGTAGCATTAGTTAGTGCTCTTACATCTTGATATGCCTATGTGAAGAAAAAAAAAACCCTCTAAAAACAACGTAATTCTTTAACCAGATTGCAAAAGTAAAAACAGAAAAGTCTAAACTAGAAATTAGGGTCCAGGCTATCAGCGAGCTAGGAAGTTTACATCTCATTAAGAAGCTACCGAATAAGAGGCAAAAAAAAAAATGTTGTGCAATCGGAGCAAGTAATGTAAACAACCTTATCCAAGACAGAAACAAAACTGAAGATCTTCAAATATAAATCAGAAGTATGCAATAAATTCCATTGACTAAAACAAACTGCAGGTAGAGATTGGATTTAAGAGTCCATCAAATTGCCACACAGAGCAGCAAAAACAACTTCTCCAATCTGTGCCAGAACAGGATAAGGAATAAACAGCACTAATGGATTCAGCCAGGGTGTAGTTATTATAGTACTTAACTGGGGAAAAAATACCGTACAAAGCTTCCGTCTTCCTCCAATGCCTACAGCACAGCTCAGCTGCTACCATAAATAACTGCTATCCTGAATGACACTCTATGTCACTGAAGTGCCTACATGCTACCAGTGAATTCTCAGCTCTTATAAGCAGTTGTTGTAATTTCAATGTTGTGTTGATGCTCACATCTCTTCTTTTACTGCATATACAAAAGAAGCCAAACAGCAAGATATAAGTTATGCTGTATCTTCACCAGGATTTGCAGCAGTATGTGCACGTCAATTCTGACTTAGGGACTGGAATAAGAAATAATTCCCTATGCTATCTTTTATTAGCACTGCTGGGAATAAATACTGGCCCACAGAGTTAAATAGATCACTAGACAATGAGGACTTATGGTGTTCTTCCTATGGGAAAGTTTTCCTTAAAGCAGAGGACTCAATTACAGTTCTACCACTGTGTTTCGGGTCCTTTAAATAGCCAGAGCTGCCCCATGAGTCCCAGATTTGCTGCAGTAGAGCGCACAGAATGACACTGGTGGAAACAAAGAGATGAAATAATAGATACCTTGTGAGGGAGAGTAATTAATATATTAGCAATAAATCATTAAGTAAAACAATGCCTGCAAGATACCTTAATACTTTATCATTAGTATTACTCTATATCACCTATGTTCCTGCTCAAATTGTTTAGATCACCATGTCCCTATATGGATTACAACAATTAGCCAAAGATGTCTATGGTCTTAACTGAAGATTTTGAACCATTCTGATATACAAAACACAAAAGCTAACGTAATTGATTCACACAAGGCACTTGTTCTCTAACATAACCTGAAGTATATATCAGTAACCTCAACAGCTGTGCCTTTAGTCAGGCAAGAAAGGCACAGACAAAAAGTTCTTTGGAAATGGCACAACCTAAGGGAATTCTCCTTATTTTTGTGCTACCAAAAGAGTGCAAAGGTTAGCACCTTTAATTTAAAATAACAGGATTTATGCCTTGCCAGGAATTACATAGGCAAAATAATACTTTGCGAAAGTTGGAGGAACATCTGATTATTTACTATGTGCATTCATTATCAGAATTCTTGCCCCTAAATGCCCTTATGAATAGCAGAAAACTGCAGAATGTCATGACAAAGATCTTAAACAAAGCATGTATAAAAAGCAAGCTCTACACTTCCAGCAGAGATTTAAACCCCAGAATGAATCAAAGGCACATTGGACTTTCTAACCACAAGACTTAGTGGATGCCCATCAGAAAGATATTCCTGAAATAGACAGTTTGCGTGACAAAAAACAATTTTCAGCTATATGTGATCCACATCATGGTGTAGTTAAGACAATTAAGCACACTGTGTCCCTTACAGCCTTTAAAATGCAGGACTGCAACCTTTACTACTGCATCCCAAGCAACCAAAGAGCTCCCTCAGCCTTCAATGTCACTCACACCTGCTGCATTCAAGTCTTCCAAAGCACACCAGCTCTCCGTAAAGCAACAGCCCTAAAACATTAAGAGAATTATTTAATAAGAAACAGCTTTAAATATTTACTTCTTGATTTGCAAAGCCTGCTTCAGCTGGCCTTCAGGAGATTTGTTTGCTTAGCGCGTACCTTGCTTTTGCACTTGGATAATTTTTTAATTCTCCGTGCTTGTTTCTGCCCCGATCCAGCTCTGTCCCTCCCAACCGAGGGAACCAGGACGAACCCCAGAGCTCTCCCCCCTTCCCTCCGGGGGCAGGACGAGCAGCTCCAGCCTTTTTATCCCTTCCAAAGACCGCTTCCCCCCCCCCCCGGTTTCCGCGATTTTAAGCGTCCGTTTCCACGCAACCACACCCGCGGAAACAATGCACACAGCAGCAGCAACAGGGCGCACCGAGCCCTAGCGCAACGCCGGGCTCCCCACGAGACACCCCCGTAGGACTCCCCGGAGCCCGCGGCCCGGCCCTCACCTGCCCGCCCGCAGCCCCACCGGCAGCGTCGCCGCCGCGCAGGGGCGCCTTAGCCCCGTCGCCCCGGCAACCCGGGCGGCCCGCCCCCGCCGCGCGCCGATTGGAGCCGTTAACGGCAGGCAGCGGGAAGGGCAGGTGACGGTTGCCCGCTGCTCTGTCATGGCAGCGCCGCCGGTGGCGGCTCGGCGGGTTTGGGAGTGCCCCGGGGACTGGCAGGATCCACGAGGGGCGCTGGCCGCACAGCCCATGGGGCGTGCGGTAGAGGCTAAGGGGCTGGTTGTGCGCCCAGCCATCGTTTTCAAAACTTCTCGTTGTTAAAAACTTTAACATTTCCATTTAAAAGGTATTTACTCAGCCCCAGTCTGATCATAGAAAAAGTTAAAGTTAAGTATTTTAAGACGATGGGAATCCTGAGCCATTTAGCTGTATCAGTGCCTCATTTGTAGAGCCCACGTTACACGCAGAATAATCCCATCAGCAATGAATCACAACATTCACTCTGCTGGACCTAATGCCACCCACCTGGAACCACAGAATTACAAAATAGTCTAGGTTGGAAGAGACCTCTTAAGATCACCAGGTCCAACCTCTGACCTAATACTAACAAGAGCAGCACTAAACCATATCCCTAAGCTCTACATCTAAACATCTTTTAAAGGACTCCAGGGATGGTGACTCAACCACTTCCCTGGGCAGCCTATTCCAGTGACTAACAACCCTTTCAGTAAAGAAGCTATTCCTAATATCCAACCTAAACCGCCCCTGGTGCAATTTTAGCCCATTCCCACTCATCCTGTCACCAGGCACGTGGGAAAATAGACCAACCGCCACATCGCTACAGCCTCCTTTAAGGTACCTGTAGAGTGCAATAAGGTCACCCCTGATCCTCCTCTTCTCCAGCCTAAATAGTCCCAGCTCCCTCATCTGCTCCTCATAAGACTTGTTTTCCAGACCCCTCACCAGCTTTGTAGCCCTTCTCTGCACTCACTCAAGCACCTCCATGTCCTTCTTGTAGCGAGGGGCCCAAAACTGAACACAGTACTCGAGGTGCGGCTTCACCAGAGCCAAGTACAGGGGGACAATCATTTCCCTGGACCTGCTGACCACGCTGTTTCTTATTCAAGCCAAGATGCTGTTGGCCTTCTTGGCTGCCTGAGCACACTGCTGGCTCATATTCAGCCGACTATCAACCAATACTCCCAGGTCCTTCTCTGACAGGCAGCTTTCCAACCATTCCTCTCCCAGTCTGTAGCTCTGCTTGGGGTTGTTGTGCCCCAGGTGCAGGACCCGGCAGTTGGCCTTGTTGAACTTCATGTAGTTGACCTCAGCCCATCGGTGCAGCCTATCCAGATCCTCCTACAGAGCCTTCCTACCCTCGAGCAGATCGACACACGCACCTAACTTGGTGTCGTCTGCAAACTTACTGAGGGTGCACTCGATCCCCTCATCCAGATCATCGATAAAGATATTAAAGAGGACTGGCCCCAGTACCGAGCCCTGGGGGACTCCACTGGTGACCGGCCTCCAACTGGATTTGACTCCATTCACCACAACTCTCTGGGCCTGGCCATCCAGCCAGCTCTTAACCCAATGAAGCGTATGCCAGTCCAAGCCATGAGCAGCCAGTTTCCTGAGGAGAATGCTGTGGGGAACCGTGTCAAAAGCCTTACTGAAGTCAAGGTAGACCACATCCACAGCCTTTCCCTCATCCACTAAGCATGTCACCTTGTCACAGAAGGAGATCAGGTTTGTCAAGCAGGACCTGCCCTTCATAAAACCATGCTGACTGGACCTGATCACCTGCTTGCCCTGCAAGTGCCGCGTGATGAAGCTCAAGATAATCTGCTCCATGAGCTTCCCTGGCACTGAGGTCAAACTAACAGGCCTATAGTTCCCTGGGTCTACCTTCTGGCCCTTCTTGTAGATGGGCGTCATGTTTGCTAGCTGCCAGTCAAGTGGGACCTCCCCTGATAGCCAGGACTGCCGATAAATGATGGAAAGTGGCTTGGCCAGCTCTTCTGCTAGTTCTCTCAATACCATTAGGTGGATCCCATCCGGCCCCATCAACTTGCGTACATCCAAATGCTGTAGCAGGTCACCAACCATTTCCTCGTGGATTGTGGGGGCCATATTCTGCTCCTCATCCCCTTCCACCAGCTCAGGGTACTGGGCGTCCAGAGAACAACTGGTTTTGCTGCTATAGACTGAGGCAAAGAAGGCATTAAGCACCTCAGCTTTTTCCTCATCTCTGGTAACTAAGTTTTCCCCCCACATCCAGTAAAGGGTACTTCTTGCAGGTACTTCTTGCAGGCTTTCAGTCCACAGGTGTTCACTGGACAACAGCGCTCATTTATAAAATTGTAGAATCATTAAGGCTGTAAAAGACCTCCAAGATCATCTGGTCTAACCATCCCTATTACCAATGTCACCCACTAAACCATGTCCCTAGGCACCAGGTCCAACCTTTCCTTAAACACCCCCAGGGATAGTGACTCCACCACCTCCCCGGGCAACCTGTTCCAGTGCCTGAGTGCTCTTTCTGAGAAGAAATATCTCCTCATTTCCAACATGAACCTCCCCTGGAGCAACTTGAGGCCATCTTTTCTAATCCTATGACTAGTTATCTGCGAGAAGCAGCTAACCCCCAGCTCCCCACACCTTCCTTTCAGGTAGCTGTAGAGAGCAGTAAGGTCTCCCCTGAGCCTCCTCTTCTCCAGACTAAACAACTCCAGTTCCCTCATGTGTTCCTCATAGAACTTGTGTTCTAGGACCTTCACCAGCTTTGTAGCCCTATTCAATTATGCCCCTTCCCACTTCATTTCTTTCCACTTCTACTTTTCTCTTCCTTCAATTGTTTGTGCAGCTGGATGCTGACTTCCATCGGGAAAATTTGTTTGCTTAACAACTGCTTCTCCTTAGATTATTTTTCAGTCAGAACGGTTTCCTGATTCAACTCACTGTGTCACCAGTGCTGTTATTTATATCAGTGCAATACAAATGGTGGGGGAATAGCCTACAATTTGAGGAACAACAACTCCAAAGGCAGTTCTTAATTTCTTTAATTAAAGCTAACTCAACATCCAGCAGTTGGAATTTATTCAGGTAGTGTTCAAATAAGAAAAAAACTGTCTACTTATTCCATTCTCTGGATAAAAAGGATCCATTGCCTGAGGAGATGGGTGCTGTCTGCTGTCCTGCTGTGTAATTCCTGACACTTCCAATAGATGTATTTATTTATTTATTTATTAGCAGAAGAAATTGAGTGGAAGATATATGGTTTACTGGATGGAAAGCATACAGCTCCAACACATACCACCTGACAGATATATATATATTTTTTTTTTTCTGTAATTGCTTTCTTTTCTGTAACTGCCAAGAGTCATGATTAATTTAGGCATGCATACAGACTCCTCTATGCAAGGTGTCACTACTGCACTAGTAAGAACAAATCCTAGTTCTAACTTCTCTGTGACTTTGAGATCAAGAAATGTACCATGGTGAAATGTGTTAGCTTATTGCCATCCACTTCTGCCACACAAAATCTTATCTGGAGCATTAGTTACAGTTACCAGAGTCTTAGGTTTTTACAGAAATGCGTCTTGCTCTTTTTCCATTACTGAAAGCCAAACTGGAGTTTATTCAGCTAGTTGTTCCTTTTCTTACCAGAGTTCTATAGTTTCTCCATTACTTGCTTTATTAAATCAAGATAGAAAGCATTTATCCCAGACATGAATAAAACAATAAAACAAGTAGAAATATAACTTTAAAATGGGTCAAAAATGGAGTTTCAATTTCTACTGTGTGTAGAATCAATAAGTATCTAAAACTTTGCTGACTTTCATTTTATTCCTATGATGTGACTGACCTCTGGTGGGAGTCAGCAAATACAAATTTATTTTAATTTTTCGATAGGAATGTTTTATTTCCACTAGTGATCCTGTGACATCGTTATCCTGCTGCCTGGCAGTGATTGTGTGCTTTTCTACCTCATGATAGCTATTGAACTGCTTCTAGCAAAGGATTCCATGTACCAATTGGGCTGCTGATGGTTTTTCTCCATTCTTGCTGAGAAGTGCTTACAGAATGGTGTCAAAAAAGAAAATACTTGGAAGAAGTTTTGTTCCTTACATTTGGTTCATGTATTTGTTTTCTTACATGAATACAGTCCCTGCTATGTCAAAAATCAATAGCTTTTAATAATCCAGAATGAGCTCCTTGGAGGAGCTGCCACTTTGGCAGGACTGTTGAAGCTGTCACTTGGTAGTTACAGCATTATGTTTGCCTAGAATTAATTTCTGGAAGTAGAATATTTATCACAGAATCCAACATTTGCAAATGAGATCAGACAAAATCAGAAAGTCCCACTTGCCCGTAATGACTTGTACTAACTAGATTTTGAACGTAGAGATTCTGCATGACCTAAGGAAGTGAAAAATGACAGATTCTTTCTGGCTGATGGTTAGCAATATTTTTCAAAAAGCAGCATTTTTAACAACCCAGGGTGCTCACTACTCTGACCTGTCTGGCAGTGAGGCCCTAGCTCCAAAATCTCACACTGGGGTGAGATTCAGTCTGAGACTGGGGCACGTAGCTGCGCTTGCCTGTGGGTATCTAACCTGCTTTTGCAGCCAGTCTCTCACAGGAGTCTCCCAAGATCTTTCAGTCTCTCAGAGCACCCTGGTTTGCTGGAGGCCAGGTCTCCTCAGGCTTGTGTTGTGGTGCAGATGCCCTCAGCCACAGGATAAACTCAGCCAGCTCATTGAGAGGAGCCTGCAGGCAGCCTCCGCTTGGGACTTGGCAGTTACAGCACGCGTGTGCCTTTATCTATTTATCTATCTTTATCCTTGCCATTATCTAAAACCACAGCAGGAAATCTTCATGTGAACATCTTTTCTGTTTGGCAGTGGAAATAGTTAATAGAGTTGTCTTCTTGTAAGAAAATACTATAGTGACTCAAATGACCAACATGGGGATACCTTTTCCACAGACAGGGTCTGCACAGTGTGCTGCTTTCTGCTAAGAGGCCTATTTGATGATGCTCAGCTTGGGATTCCTGGCATCTGAAGGTTAAGGTTAACTATACTATTATCTTTCTCTCTCTCTCTCTCTTTTTTTTTTGTTAACTCTGATAAGTACCTTTTAAATAATGCTGTACACTGCCTTGATAATGCTGTACACTGTCTTGGTGCACCTCTTATTGGGATAACAACTATCAGAATCTCCTGGTGCAAAACACCTCCCTTTCTGTTATACTTTTTCCTTTTTTTTCTTCTTCTTTTTTTTTTTTTTTTTTTTTTTTCAAAAACATACGTGGGATTTCTAGCCTACTATGAAAAATAACTTTAAAGGCATGTTGATGCTAGTTAAAACAAATATTTAAGAATCTAAAAAGTGCCAAGGCATAATTTTTCCCTTCTCTGGGGATTATTGGTTTGGCAGGATTCCTTTAAGGCAGAAAGAGCAAAGGTCTGGAAAATACAATTATGTGTTTCTCCTTTCTAAATAGACCAGAATAGATACTGTGCTAGAGGACTAGTGAGGACAGGGAAATGGCTAAGGCTTGTAAAGCCAGAGTACAATCATTGCAAACCAAATTAGTTCAGAATTAGGACTATAAAAATGCAGAATAAATCTGTTGCCCATCCACAGCCCTAGCTTCATCTTCTGTGATAAAAAATGAAGCACTTATTTTGTCCAGTCTTTTTTAAATTTTAATATTCTAACTCTTTAATATTTTAAGTCACAAATAGTGGCTTTATAGCACAATCTCAGCTTTGGTTTACATGGAGGAACCATGTTGGAAGACATTACAACATGGAGGAAGTGATCCTGATGTCTATACTGACCCCGCTAAGCCTCCCTAACTAGTGCCCTTACTTAGCCTGAGTGGCCTCTGAATGACACTACCCCACACCCTGTTACACTAGCTTGCAGGTATTGTGAAAGATGTGCAGATGTTACAGGAGGACGTACAGATGGTCCTACCTGATGTTCTGACATGCATGACCTGTCCTTTGCAGACATTTCACACTCTTTAGGCGAGAAATCAGTGGTGTGAAAAAAGAACACCTTTAGTTGAGAGGTTAGTGGTTATCTAGTGAGGAAAAGGACTCTGAAAGCGTGGCAGGTGCCACACTGAACCTCTCCACAGATGGGAATACTGTGCAGCATGCTATGGCCACCTTTAAGAGGACTGTCTGATGCTGACACACCTCAGCAGTCTTAGCATCAGAAAGGACATAGGATTCACTCGTTACTTTCACATTCTAACTACTCAGGAAATAGCATTTAACCTTCTGTACATGTTGAGCCACCTCTCTTACTGAGATCTAGAAAGAACCTGACCAATTGAAAACCATGTGACTTGTGAATTTTGGGGAAATTACTCTGAAATATTAGCAATCATAAACAGTTAACCTCTGTAAGCTTTTATCAGTACTCTATAGACTTCAGAATCATATTATTATTTTTTAATTATATCTCCAAGAAACAACTGAACAACTGTATATACACAACACAAAGGGAAAGTGTTAGCACCTTTCTTACAATCATGCATTAGCTAGGGTTAACTTTTAGAAATACTGGAATACAGCTGTTACGCTTAGTTACTGGACTGGTGTGAGTATCCTCTAATGATTATCCTTGCCATCCTCCTTTAATGTTAGCTAGATTCTAGTTCCTAGATTCATTCTGTTACTCTTAAAAACTTTGCTGAAATTGACAATTCTATCACTATTGCTTCTATCTGTCAGCAATATCAGAAAGACAGCTTCTATCTGACAATTCTATCACTGGCTGCTTCTTTTCAAGTTGGTGTTCCAGAGAGGATCACCCTGTAAAACAAAATCAGGGCCATTTGGTTGCAGTAGTTTGGCTTTAAGATAAGTCAAGGTTGCCTCTGTCTATCAATTAAATTTGGACAGTTTCATTAAGTGTTTTTGTTGTTGTTGTTGTTTTGTTTGTTTTTGAATCAGAAATTTCTGCCTCATCTGAGGATTTTAAAGCAGTGTTGGAAGTTAAAAATGCTGGCTTTTCACAGTATAGTCCTTTTCATATTTCATAACTGTTCTGTTAAATTTCTTACCTGTTCTTCACATTTCTGTTTTTAGCCTCTGCATCAGGACAGCATCTTATCACCTATAACCTCTCAGGTGTTTTGATTCCTACCCCTCAAACACCTTGCATTTCTGATCTCCCTTCCTGTAAGCAACATTTTTATCATTTGATTTCTTTTCTGGGTTCCCCTGAAGGATGATAGATATTATTTTCATCTCAATTGGAATGAATTCTTGCTCTTCCTACATACAAGTTGTATTGTAAAAGGCAGCACATGTGACTGTGTGTGCTCAGGTCATATAGCAGTCATTCCTGTCAACATATGGGCCTGTACAACCAAGGTATACTGCTGACATTCTGCTTGAAATTGCTGTCTTAAAGTGTCTTCTGCAGAGGCCACTACAGCATACTGCATAACTAAATATCAAGTGCAAAGTGAATGAAAAATCTAAAATGATAAATATGAGAACTAACATTTATAACTTTCCCAGATATTACAAAATATGTAGTCAATGGACCTGTTGGTTTCAAGGTATGTTGTATTTTCCCTCTTGCTTGCATCCTTCCTCTTTGTAGTCTTTGGAGATATAAAGAGAAAGGGAAGGGTATTAACTATCCAGTCATTCAGTCCCACTAACAACACTCCCTATTTCATAGGTAGCAATAATCTTTTCTCTCAAATGATTTATTTCACACATTTCAAATTAAACTTGAAGCAATTATTCTCATCTTACATTTAGCATGAATTAAACCCTGTAAACTGGGTTTCATTCTTTTTTCCTAAATACCTTGGAACTAATTTGAACTAATAGATAAAGAAGTCTGAAACATTTGTGTTGACTCAGAAGCTAGTGTTATGAGTTGCTTAAATTTTATAATGACAAAGCCCTCAGTTTGTTTAGTTTTAGATAATTGCAGAAAACAGCAGTAATTTTAGTCTTTAATGATAAATATCTTTTCTACTAATTTTCAGTAACTCTTTGAAGGTAGAAAGGATGAAGAATATATTGCCAACTCTACTACAACTGTGATGTGTTGGCTTAAATTTATCCTTGTTTGTGCTGCAAACTCTTATCACTTACAATGAATTTGGGGGTAACCCCAAGTTATGTTCACAAGAAAATGAGGCCTGAGGTGCCATGAGACAGGATGAGATGCCACAAGGCAGGATTATGTGTGGCAAAGCTCGGTGAAGTGCAGTGAGTCTCAGCATTGGTGTAAATGACTGAAGGGAGAGAGCAGGCCTTGCTGTGCTCTTACAGTCCATAAACACGGCTCCCCTCAAATGGCTGTGGGAGGCCATGCCTAGCATATGAGTGGGATGCTGTTCATGCAAAATCAGCATCAGGCACAGGCTAAAAGGTTTGGCCATTATTATAAATGCTGCAGAGGCACCTGCATGCATTTGAAAGCTTGCTTGTATCGTGCACTCATGCACAGCAATTGCTGAGTGCTTCTTTATGTATGTTTATAAAGGCTGAGCCAAAATGTTTTAATGTCAGGAAGCAGGAAACGCTGTCTCACAGGGTGCCTGACCCTGTCTCAAGTAGTCAGATGTCACAGCATTGCTAAGGCCCGGATCCATCAGCTTTGAGACACAAAGACTGAAGTTACCGCTTTGGCTAGAAAAGTCTTTCTGTCATATTCTGACAACCCCAGCTGGATTCAGACACAGTGGGTTTGTTGAGTTCGGATTCAGTGCCAGGGTTAAGGTTGATACACGTATGGGCTGTGGAGCTCTCTGGGGCACACAGTGGGATGGGGGTATGGAATGGTGCTGCATGCAGCCACTGCGGGATCTGGCACGTGTTGGGACAGACCTCACTGCTTTGTGAGAAACAGACCAGAAGTTGCCTGGAGTCAGTTCACCATTTGTGCTAGAAGTTTGTTTTTAAGATAGTCCTATGCACTGCTTGTGCACTAGATCATGAGGGAGAGCTGTAGTCTGATCTCTGCCCTTCTGGATCTGTGAAGTCATCTCTTTACTGCTCTTGCTGTGTCCTCCCATGAACTTCAGTTGTCCCTGCCTATTTTGATTCCTTGCTACGCCTTTCAGCCCATCTTCTGTTTCTTTTATCTTTGAGTGGCCTTTCAGGGACCAAGTGCACAGCTAATTATTTTTTTCCAACCCTTTTGCCTTACTATGCTTTTTTCTAATGTTTAAATCTACCTTATTGTAGCATCTCCTTGGCAGGAGTTCTCTTGAATTTTTTGCCTTTCTTCTCCTATCATTTTCTCTTGATTACAGCTTGAAAGCTGGCAGTGTAAGTATGGGATGATAACTTAGTCAATACTAAGGAATGTGATATCAGGTAGTGACAGTTTAATTCTTCAATTGAAGAATTAAAAAAATGAAAACAAAAACAAAAACCCAACAGCTGAAGTTCACATACTCTTTTATGTATACTAGGATAGTATAAGTATTACCCTTCATATGCAGAGAATAGAGGATTAAAGAACAATTCCACTTCTTTCACATTTCTTTCCAACATTTTCCCTGCTCTATATCCACCCTCTCATCACCTCAGTGTCATTCAAATCCTTCAGTTTTCATTTAATAAAATAGGATATTATATTTCTTGTCAGGTGCTTTCATGCAGGTGTAATTTCTTCATGCTTGCTTATTCATCTCTAGAGGCTAAATCAGTGTTTTTCAGGAACATAGTGAATGTAACTGGAACTGGACTAAGATCCAGAACTCAGACATTGTTTTCAAATTGAGAAAATTTTGTAATCTACATTAAATAAAATGTACAGTAACTATTTTTATAGAAGCAATGCACCAAAAAAACTTGCCTTTTAGAGAACTTTACAGTGCTGAGATAACGGGATAATGAATTCTGGCTGTCATATCAAGCAAAAGTTTTGTTGTTGTTTTCAATGGGGGCAAGATTTCACTTGGAGGTAATTGAAAGAGACAAATGAATATCAAGGTCAAGTTTTGAAGATGCTGTGACTTCACAGTTTACTGAAACCTCAAACATACTGCTAGGCAAGTACAACAGAACTACTGTAGTACACAAATGCATTGTACCATTTCAATTTAAGGTGTTGGAAACTACGTTTTTGAGCTCTAGTTAACAGTACTTTCAAGAGCTGTCACAGTAGCTCGGATTTATATTAATCTAGACTAATGTGTTTGGTTGTATTACTGTTTTGATCTATTATGTATTTTTTTTTTATCTTAACCAAAGGAGAGGAAGGAAAAGGCAAAATTTGTTCAAAATTTGTCTCACAAAAGCTAGTTAGAGTATTCATTTGTTTAATTTTTTACCTTTTTTAAGTTTTCATTTATGTATATGCATATCCTAAATTGGTGTATGGCAAACCTGGAGGAATTGCTACTAGGTTGATATTGTGCTTTATATAGATATATTAATTTCATTTGTATGTCATTATAAGTTCTTGTTTTTTGTAGGTGCAGTACTAAATTACTGAAGAGTGTAATTCTAATTTAAGTAAATAGCAAGAGAGAAATAAATGATGACTGTTCAGATTGACATGCTCATCATCAACGTAAAATATGTTAACTTCCCACTAGCTCTTATAAAAGGTCTGAAACCTTCAAAAGCATAGGAAGCATACCTTCCTTCTTTTATGAAAAATTCTGCAAGAGAAGAAAGAACACATCTGCTTTTAGACTTCTGTGGTATAACAGTGAAATGTAGCTTTCATCTGCAAATCATTATTTAAATGTGGAAACAAAAATCAGTTGACCATAGATATTACGTATTCTGTCTCTACCTAATCATATCTACAAACTCAGTCTTATTCATTGATATAAGTGTGACAGTTCATTTATTATTGGGGTAGGCAGAGTTTTGAAAATATTTCTTTGAGGAACAAATTATAATTAATTTGTATTATATAGTGATTAGCTGATGGGCTTAATATTACACTAAGAATATGAATTTCTTCCAGTCTGCATGTGATTGATCCTGAAGCATGAGTTTTCATTTTACTCCTTTTCAGCTGCTTATTTCTGTTCCATTTTGTGACTTCAGCAGCTATATGTATTTCTGTTTGGAGTAATCATTTCTAAGACTTATAGTAAAATTAGTTTGCTAGCAAGAAGACACAAATTAAAAAATGAAACATAAACTGAATTTATCTTGATTCCTTGAAAAAACAAACCTAAGAAAGATTCAAAATATATAGCTAGCTTTAACACAAAATGGAAGGTGAAAGGGAAAGACTTGCACTGGTCTATTATTAACTTGTTCTCTTAACCTGAATAGCAAGAAATAATCTTTGTCCCTCTTGCCTGTGGGAAGCGTGCAGATATTCATACTGGTCTAATCCATTTTGGAAACAAATGGAAGCAAAACAGTTGAATACTTTGAGTATATGTGCACAGTTAAATGATACTTAGACACTTAACAGTGAGTTTTAGAGTTTGTTATCTTTGAAAGTACATATTTCTGTAGTCTAATAAAATTATCAATGTGTTAATTTCTAATAATAACTACACTAGAAATTCTACTCGCCTCTGATGTTGGTATATACATACCAACATGTTTCAGAGTCAGTGGTTGATAATGTACAGCTATTGTAGATAAAAACTCTTCGCTGGCATTAAGAATTTGTCTAGGGGCCAGAAAGCTGTTCAATTTATTCTCTGCTAGGGCTTTCATGCTGTCTTCTGTCAATGTGATTAATAGAAGAAACAATCATGGGCAGTGAATTCTTATCAGATGCTTTCCAACTAGATGCCCCATTTTATAAAATGTAAGTTTTTAACATGTTCGGCATTTTCAAAAGCAAGCTTTTCTTTTTGATGAAATACATGAACTTGAACATCTCTGACAGGAAAATAACCCCTTAAAATAAACCATTTTCCTGTGAAAACACTGTCTTGTTTTTCTGGTAGTGGAATTTGTGTTGTAAAATCTTAATAGTTTACTCAGAATGTTTAAAGAATAATATCTATCTGTAGCTGCTATTTAGTATATATATATATTTAATTTTGTGTTGGTTAATATCAAATATCTAGGAGGGAGCTGGTGAGTTTTTGGACTTGTAATTCTAGTTAACAATTTAACCTCCTGAAGAATGCTAATTCTTCATATTACTTACTGTCTTAAATATGTGAGTGTAACAATCTACTTTTATGTGCAATTCGAAAACATACATGTTTCAGATGAAGGATGACAGTCAAGTTTTCTGTAGCCCATGGTATATAGATTTGAGTTTGCTTGGCACACCGTAAACATATTGTTAATTCTTGCAACTGGCATTCCAACAGCTCTGAAGATATGTTTTGTATTCTGTGTCTGTGTCTTGCTCAGATTTTTTGAGCATCAAAAAACAACACGTGGTCTGCCTTCATTCCAGAATTCGTAAGCAATATATATATGTGTGTGTTTGTGTGTGTTTGTGGAAATACAGAATGTGAAAGGTAATAATTACATTTTTTTTAATCAGTTGCTGAAAACTTACATAATTGGTAAAACTTACAACATTGGTAATAAGGCAAAAACATTTTTTGGTCTGCTATACTTGTTAAATTATTACATATACCTACTTGACTTGCCTAAACAAGAGTAATATATTCTTCAACAAAATAACTAATTTTACATTTTATAATTTTGAACATACATAATCCAGTTTCAGTGGATACTCCATTACTTTCAACACAGCCCTAATCCAATACTCTGTACCATATGATTTACCAAATCTGAAATCATAATTATGTCCCCTTTGCTGTGTAACTGAAGCTTAAGACAATGATATCCAAACCAAATCATAGATAAGGATATTTTTAGATTCTTCTCCCTTTCCTTCCGTTCCTCCCCCCCCCCCCCCCCCTTTTTTTTTTCTTTCTTTCCTTAATCCTTGGTACATTTACTTGTAGCTCTAGAAAAGATAAGCCAAGTGAGTTTTCCTCTCTAACCGCAAATCTTGCAGCTTTCAGAACACTCTTCTCCAGTAACAGGCTCAAAGATTTTGCCTTCCTGCTGGGACCCCATCTCCCAGCCTTAAACACTGCTTGTTGAGGCTGACTGCTTCACTCAGCACTACTGAGAAATGTAGCATCAGCAGGGTTAGTTTTGAGGATGTAGAAGTGTTTTTTTTTTTTGTTTGTTTGTTTGTTTTTCAGGATTATTTGACTTGCGAATCTTAAAGATCAGCATAAAAGATACTGACTTTGAATTGGTGTTCTCAGAGGAATCAGTGCACTGTCGAGAAATGTGGGCTCATTTTTCACTCATTTATTTATTTATTTATTTTTCTATAAGCTGCTTATGTTACCTGCATGGCAGAATGCTGTGATTTTTTATTTATTTTTTTGATCAATGGTAGTTGTTTCTGTAAAAAGATGTAAGGGTTATGGTGTTGCTGTCTGCATGACCTCCATACCCCATTGAGGCTTGCTTATTTGTTGCACCACATGCAGGCAATTTATGTTTGAATTGCAGCATATGCCAGTGATGTATTGCATTTGGCACAGCTGAATAAGGTGAGTTGACTGTTGGCTAGTGGGGAGGATTTCTTTAAGACTTTCTTTACAATCTTCTAATGTTCTGTAGCATAAAAATAGACAGTAACACAATTTATCTGAGCAGATATTTCCAGCCTGTATGTAAAGAGCAGGGTTAAAGCCTGGTGAAGCATTTCCTCATTATGAAAGTTAGTACATTGGGAGCTTCTTCTGTGCTGTGACTGCTGTATGAAGCCGAGGTCAAAACCAGTCCCTGTAAACATGGTAGTGTTGCAAATGCTCATACCTGCTATTTGCTGGCTGGCCACTAAGATTTTGAGACTCCTCCATGCGTTGAGTGAACTCAGAGGACTGACTGGGGTTCTCTGAACTTAAACACTGCTTATTTTGGTGTCCTGTAGAGCAGCAGGGAAGTGTGGAAAAAGGTTTGTGGCAAGGTCCCTCTTACAGCAAGAACTAGCAATAAATAAATAAATAGATGTGTGGCGCTTTGAAGCCACCCATTCCTGATAGAAAAGAAAAGAAACAGACCCCAGACTATATGTTCTCTGCGGCAGCTGACTTCACATCTAAAGCGCTAATACGGGAACACCCACGTCCTGCCAGCCCTGGTGCTCTCAAGCCGACTGGCTCCAGGAGCTGCAGTGCCCGGCCGTGCGGGAGCGCGCCCAGCAGAGGGCAATGCGCTTTTGCAAACCGTTAGGAGCCTTCTGCTCCAGAGTCGGAAGGATGCTCTCGGTTTAGATTTGTAAACATTTTTATAAACCGTTTCCCATTCCTTCATCTCTCCCTTTAGTTGTAAATTCGCTGAGAATTCGTGAGAAGTGGAGCACAATTTCTAACTAGGGAGCATTTAAAAACAATGGAACAAAATGAAAATGAGAACATTCTAGAATAATTTTGTTGCTTACCATCCTGCTTTTTCTTTATGGCATGTATTTCTTCCTTCCCCTTTCCTGTAGCCTATGGTAGTCACTTCTGTTCTATTAAAAAATCACAATGACTTCATCATCTGTTTTTAAAGTGAATGGAAATGCTTCTTCTTTGAGGAGAAGAGTGAAGTCAGTTTTTCCCAGCAGGACATGATGAAAGTGGGTGCATCCGCCTGCTTGCAGATGGAGGACTGGAGGATAAGGTCTGACAGGGAGCACGTCATGGGGGAGGACACAGAAGACAACACAGTTCCTAATCATAGGAATTTCTTGAAGTCAAAATTGTCGCTTGATTCAAGTCATTAATCCCATCACAAAAGTAGCCATTTTTTTTAATCTGCTTGGTTAGAGTTGATTTGGTTCATGGAGGAGCGCAGTTTGTATTGAAAGCAGCATGTATCAAGCTGGTGATAGGTAACTAAGGACAATATAAAGCAAGGACCAGGAAAACACATGTGACGTAGGAGCCCTGTGTTGGCTCAACTTGTTTTATGGACCTGCACCTGGAAAGAAAGAACCTCTCTCTCAGCATCTTTGAAAATGAAAGAGGTTGTGTTAATTCTTTTTAAATAGCCTTTCTGATGTTGATTGCAACAGGTTAGATTAACGTTCAAGGGGCTTATAGTAATACATGAACAGAATTGGCTCATACCCTTTCTCAAAAAATGGGGAAACTAAATACAATCATCTGGGCACTATAGCTATCTCTGCTTAGAGGTAGAGAACCTAATAATACTATTAAGTCTTGATAAAGACCTTAACAAGGCCTCATTATATCCTTCTGTTCACCTTCCCTTATTTCCCAGCAAGACTTCAGGTGACTCAGATTCCCAGCCTCAGTCCCTCCAAAAACTTCAAGGAGGGTTTGTTTTTTCCCTTGGACTTCAGACTAGCAGGTTTTTACACAGATAGCGGCTTAGCAAATGTTTTGGGTATCATGTCTGGCATAAAAAAAAGCAAGGGAATGGACGCTACATCCTTTTTATTCTAGGAGCTTTTAATTGTGGTGCGACATGAGATAGTGATGTGGATTATGATGTGCTAATCAAGCTGGGTGAAAATATAAAGTTTTGATAAATGAGTGAGGATTGCTTATAAGGTTACTACACAGTTTTCCAATCTAGGTATTGGTGATTCCACTTCGTTTTGGAAATGCAGAGTTGTTGTTCCCCATCTTTCTGTGCAAACGTTGCATAAGCTATGAGAAATGAGCATTTCTAATCATGTTTTTATAGAAATGGACTTTTACATTCTGTTCTCTTTCCTTTGTAAAAACACTCTTGAAAAACCCAAATGAAATTTATAACTAGTTTTCCTTCACATTGGGAAGACCTCTGTCAAGAGTGTGACTTTAAATGCAGAAAAAAATGTTTAATGTAGTTACTGTGTAGATCGCAGACTTTGAATTTAGAGATGGGTGTCATGACCATTTTCCTTACTCAAGTGTTGTTGGTATGATGAAACTTGATGAGGTCCTGTTGATATTGCCATTTCTACTAGATTCCTTCCTCTAGCACAGTGATGCAGTGCTGTTAGTTCCCATGAAGCAGGGGATAGACGTTAGTAGGATACACCTTTTGAAGCAAAAAGCACAGGCAGAAACAGCAGGAAAAAAATAAAAATGGCTGTGCCCTTCAAAGTGTTGTTCTGCATATTTTGTTTTATGGATATTTGTGCTGGTGTAGAGAGGAAACAGAAGGAATAGTCCAGGAAAGCACTGTAGGATATTGTGTGAGAGTGAAAAAATTAAACTTTTTTAGCCAAGTGCTTTCTTGAAAATAGACTTGGAAATGTAATAACTTAGCTTAACAATAACTTTTTTTTTTAAATTCTATTAGTGGTCAGGAAAAATAGTTTATTTTATATGATTTTTTTCATTAAAAAAATAGTCCTAATTAACAAGGAAATATTTTCTGACCATGTGAATGTCAGATCTTTCTCATCTAAAATTTGTTTAAGCCTGAAGGTAATAATATCTGAAGTCTTTATTCATCATTTGAAACAGCATAGAGAATGGCATATATTTGGACCAGATCTTGCAACAGTCGTCTTCTGATAAACCTGAACAGGTCTGTTACATTAGCAGCCTAATAGGATAACAAAATGTTGTCATAAGCTGTCACTTCATGAAGGTAAATACACATTATGATTCTGTAGCATACCTACTGTTTTCCCATTTTAATATTTGAAATCCTTAAAATATTCTCTTCAGAGCCAGGCCTCTGGTTGCTAGACTCCCAGACCTCTGTGCATAATGGGATAGTTTAGGGGAGAGAAGTGCTACCTATAACCAAGGAAAATCAAGTTATAGTCCACATAAGCAAACTAGGACTCCTGGAGGTGCATCCAATGTTCTTCTTATTGTGAAGGACTACTTCTTATAATTTTTGAAAGCTTGTGGTGGTTATAAGGTGGTATAGGGAGCTGGGCTTGTTCAGCCTGGAGAAGAGGAGGCTCAGGGGTGACCTTATCGCTCTTTTTATGTACCTCAAGGGAGGCTGTAGCGAGGTGGGGGTTGGCCTGTTCTCCCACATGCCTGGTGACAGGACGAGGGGGAATGGGTTTAAGTTGAGCCAGGGGAGTTTTAGGTTAGATGTTAGGAAGAACTTCTTCACTGAAAGGGTTGTGAGGCACTGGAACAGGCTGCCCAGGGAAGTGGTGGAGTCACCATCCCTGGAAGTCTTCAAAAGACGCTTAGATGTAGAGCTTAGGGATATGGTTTAGTGGTGGGCTGTTGGCGTTAGGTTGGAGGTTGGACTCGATGACCTTGAGGTCTCTTCCAACCTGGAAATTCTGTGTGATAAGAGGTCTATAGTGACTAGAAAAAAAAACCAACCCACAAACAAAAACAAATAGCATACTAACCTTCAAAAAGATTAGGAAAAGATCCAGGGAACTGTATGCAGGTCCGTATCATCTCAATTCCTGGGAAGATTATGGAATAAATCTTCCTGGAAGCCATTTCCAGGCACAGGAAGGTAAATAAGGTAATTGAGAACAGCCAGCATGGATTTACCAAGGACAAATCATGCTTGACTAACCTGATTATGTTCTGTGATGAAAGAGCTAGCTCTGTGGATGAGGGGAGAACAGTGAATGATGTTTACCTTGACTTAATCAAGTATTTTGACATGATTTCTTATAGCTTTTTTTTTTTTTTTTTTTTTTTTTTTTTTTTGTAGCCAAATTGGAGAGACACAAAAGAGGATGTATGCCTCAAAGAGCAGAGGTGAACAGCTTGAAGCCCAATTTATGGCTGATTACAAGTGATGCTCTTCAAGAATTGATACTGGTGCAAATACTGTTTAACATTTTCATCTTTGACCTGGTTGTTGGGAAGGAAGGTGCCCTTATCTTGTTCGTGGATATAAATTAAATGGGTGGGGAAGGTATATACATTAGGTTATGTGCAGGGCTACCATTCAAAGGGACCTTCACTAGCTGTAGGAGTGGGCCAAAAGATACCAAGTAAAATCTGGTAACGACAGATGCAGAGTCCTGCATCCAGGCAGGAATAACCCCATGCAACAGCACAAGCCGGTGAGTGACTGCCTAAGGTACAACTCTGTAGGAAAGGGTCTGATAGTCCTGGTGAATGGCATGTTGAATATAAGTCAGTATTGTGAGATAAAAGCTATCTCTATGCATGGTGGCCACAGTAGGTGTAGCCAGCATAGCAAGGGAAGTGATCCTTCCCTCTAGTAAGCACTTGTGAGATTGCATCAGAAAAATGCAGTGTGTATGTCCTTCCCATCACCCATACAGAGTTTGGTAAATTGGAGTAAGTTCAGCAGTCAGCCATCAGGATAGCTAAAGGAACTGAGCACAATGAGGATTTTACTCTCTTGAAACCACAGATCTCTTATTTCATAAAGGGATAAATATATACAATTATTTAATACAAAATGGGTCATTAAAATTGTGTGCTTTTGAAGCCTAGGATTGTGTGGGCTGTGAAGTTCTAATGTGAAAACAAAATCTGATACCTTTGAAAAGAAGCATTATTCTTTCCAAACATACAAAGGTTAAGAAAAACAAGGTACTATCTACCCTTAGTATTCCAATTTGCATTATGACAAAGATTAAAAATAAACAGATTAAAGGAGATTTATGATTGGTTTATTCAGTATTCTCCTTTTATATTTATTCTAGTGTGCCTTGGTTTCCATAGCTACTAGTTTAATCATGATGCATGGAGCTATTTCTAATTACAGTATATGCCAGCATAAAATTAATTCTTTGAGTATCTTAAGTAACAAGCAGCTTGCAGCTTGTTCTTTGGCATTTTATTACCACACATCCTGAAGAAGCACATTAGCACATCATATTTAATCTGTTCAATTTTATTAAAAATAAAATAAGTCTTTAAATATATACCTGCTCAGATCTGTGTCAAGGGAGTGTCTTGGATGATGGAATGTATTGTATCCAAGTCTGATGAATTCTTTTCAAATTATATAGCACATGCAAATGATCAGTAGCTATTGTAAAAAAGAAGTTGTATTGAACATCCATTACAATTCAGTCTTGTTTACAAATAGGTTTTATCAATGTCAGGTTTGTGATGTCTTTAATTTTTTCTTATGCAAATATGTGTTTTTCCTTACAGAGTAACAGAACACATTAGATATAACTTCTGTCCAGAAGAACCTGCAATAGGCAGGACTCATGTTCTACAGCTGAGTACAGGTGAAGCAGCCGTATATTTCAGTGAGAAGTTGCTCAAGTGCAGTAACTGCGGGGTAGGTCATGAATGAAAAAATGCTGTGTTTTCTAAGAAGTGCTAAACATAAACAAGAGGGAAGTCAGTGGCAGCTGATGATCAGTGCCATCAAAACCCTGACAAAACTTGTTGATAATTATTTCGTAAACGAAACAGGTATTTGTGTTAATATTTTAGCTTATTAGTTTACAATATTCTGTAAATATTTGAATATTATTATTCAAATAATATTTACATTTTATTTATTTATTCAACTCTCTTCTACCTCCCAAGCCCTCTCTACACTAACAGATTATCTATCTAACTAGGTTCTTGCAATGGAAAGTAGAATGTGAAGAGTGAGAATTTCTTCCATTGTGGTTTTTGTCTTACAACAATAGTACGCTTAATTAAAATGTCTTTGTCTTTTTGACTATTAATAATCTGTGTTTTCAGGAATCCAAAACAGTCTTTCCTTATGTCGTTTGGATAGAGATTTGCAAACTTGTAGAGATTTGAACTGGCATTAAAATTTAAGTTAAGAAATATAAAATTTATTGCTTTATAGAAGCCAAACTATTTTAAAACTGTTGCAATACGGGTCACCCATTTATCAGTTTGGAGGTTAACTGCAGAATACAGACTTCCTGATTGCCTTGTGGTAAGTGTTCCGTCAGTTGACTGTTTTATATGACATTTCATTGGCTCAGTGAAGCAGTATACAGTGAAAAATACAGTTCATACAGAGAGCTGATTTAAATAATTCTAAAATGATTGAAATAATTGTCATTCAAACTGCTGTGAAGGTGGCTTTCTTCAAATTATTTAATTAAAGTACTTTTAAAAATCTTGCTTCTGATTTGAGATTAATGTAACACTTTCTTCTGAAGTGTTCAAGGCCAGATTGGATGGGGCTTTGAGGAACTTCATCTAGTTAAAGGTTTCCCTGCCAATGGAAGGCAGGTTGAAACTGGATGATCCATAATGCATAAAGCTAAATCATTACAATCATTATTTACCGGACTGTTACTCAATACAGAGGAAAAAAGAACCCAGATACTGGGGAACAAACCCAAAGCATTACCTCAAATTACATGCAGTAGAAGAGGTAAGATAGTGACCAATTGCCAGAATCAAACTGAACTAATCTGAGAACACTGAAAGAATTCTGAAATTGCTTAATTGATAGCTGTGGTTTTTAACTTGCAACTCCAACCAGCCTTGGTACTATGTAAGTGGTAGATAGCAAAAGAAGGTACTTTAAAAATCATTCCCAAGTGCTCCTGGGAATTTCTTAGGATGCTACACAGTAAATTTGCATGATTTATTAGGCTGTGATGTATAAAATATATATTCATCATTTTACTTCTAAAAGTGCTCATTAATTACCTTAAAGGTAATATATAGGTAATATAGGAAGGTGGGTCTCTTCTCCCAAGCACTAAGTGATAAGACAAGAGGAAATGGCTATAAGTTACACCAGGGGAGGTTTAGATTAAATATTAGGAAAAATTTCTTTGCTGGAACAGGCTGCCCAGGGAAGTAGTTGAGTTGAGCTTGAGCCACCATCCCTGGGGGGGTCTTCAAAAATGTGCAGATGTAGTGCTTAGTGATGTGGTTTCATGGTGGACTTGGCATTGCTAGGTTAAATGTTGGACTAGAAGATCTCGCAGGTCTTTTCCAACCTAAATGATTTTATGAGCCTGTTTGAAAATTGAGTATTGAGCTAGCAAGGTGTTTTGTTCTGATCCAGTAGGGCTTCAAGAGGTTTTGTGTTTTACTATGCTGGTAGAACTTTAACTAGGCTTCTTAACTTCTTCTTAACTAGGCTCATGAGTAGGAAGGTATTCTAAAGAGTGAAAGATCCTAGCAAAAGTTAGGCCAATGAGGGGTATGTCTAATTTTCCTGTAAAATGTTAGTGAATTCATATTGTATCATTGTTCACAGCATGAGTATCAAAGTACTTCAGGTGGTCCCTCATGCTCTAGGTAATGAGCTCAGTAGCAATCATGAAAGAATATTAAAAATCTCTGAGGAAAAAAAAAACTAATTGCTAGCTTTGATTCTTAAATATTTGAAGTAGCAAAAAGAGATCTTCAAGTTCTAAAATGTAACTTTGCAATCTATTGAATGGATGTAAGAAAAAGGAAACAGAAAATAACTCTGAATTTACACTGATTTGTGATCTGTGTGAATAACGCAAACTGATCCCAATCATCAACTAGATGTTACTTGCGTAAGTAGTTTTTTCTTATTCTACTGCTGTTTTCTGGGAATTTGTTCAAGCCTCAAAGAAATAATTACTTAATAAGGATCCTTTGGTTGCAACTGCCAGTGAGCACTTGCAGTTCTATGAATTAACTTAATGACTAGGGCAATTTTTTTTTTTAATAGTAATGTTTCCATCAGATATATTTAGACATTATGATCTGATGTTGAATAAGTCCTTGATAGTCAATCCTCATCTATCATATTTTTTAGATCATAGAACGATTATAGTATTAGATCTAGAGATATTAAACCTAACTGATCCTCAACTAATTGTTAGATGTCTTAATTACTGTTGCATCCCTTGCTTGGACTGAAGAATGCAGAGCTCACTTCTGAGATGTGTTTGCACAGAGCATGCAGACTATCATCTGAGCACATGTATAGTATATCTTGGTCTTCCTAGTTTTTTAGGCAAGTGTTGGGGTGTTCCCTGGGTTAAAAGGGATACTGTTCACAGTGCCTACTTCTACTGGGCTTTAGAAAAGGAGCTTAATTACTTTGTGGAGGGAATAGTCAGTAGCTCTAGTGATAAATGTCTAGCAGTTAAAGAAAAGTTTGTAACAAGTTTGACTTTTAAAATGTCTTTCTAGTGGTGTTTTTTTTTTTTTTTTTTTTTTTTTTTTTGGTAAACAGCAAAGATTTTTGAATCTCAATGACTCTTTAAATACTATTATTTGAACATTTATATTCCTGTTAGAACAATACTATAAACAGAGTAGTCATACTGCCAAGTGACAGTGAATGCAAGAGTTGCTTTTAAGTAACTGAATGGAGTTGTTTTAGTGTAGTTTTAAAATGTTATTTACTTTTTCACCACTATATAAATGGAAATAAGAGTATGTGTCAAAATATACCGCTACATTTTCTGAAACAAGTGGTATATTTACTTGCATATGTTACTTTGAATGCCCCAAAGTGCAAACATTTTTATTTCTTTATGTGAAATTCAGTAAGTGTTGAACTGAAAATGTATTAATAGTAGAAATTATATTCTAAAAGTAAAACAGTTTTTTTTAATTATTATTAATGTAGTATGTAGTGCCTTCCAGGCAAGCTAAAATAATTTTGTTCCTTACTAGTGCATCTATTTTAGAATTGCTACTGCCATTGCATTCTGAGTTCTAAGGAAGTCTACAAAAAGATTTACTCTAAGAACAGTTCATCCATTATCTGAAAATATATACTTATGCTACTTTAAAGAGAGAAGACGATACGGCTTTAGCATGCAGTAGTTCATACTATAGTGTCTGTATGTATTTAATATCTTTGTCTGTACTGATTTAAAAGAATTATAGATGTACCTGTTTGGAAATATGCATCAGCTGAGATTTTCTTATTTAAATATAGCTTGTGAAATGGGGCAGAAAAGTTGACACAGATATTAGGAAAATATATATTTTATTTTTAATTGTGAATAGTAATACCATTACCATTGGTATTTTTATCTGATCCACACTGGCAAAATTGTTTTGTTTAAACTCCTGTAGCTTTAGATCCACTTGAATGAGAATTTAAAGTTGTTTATGTTAAGGTAGCATAAACTATTCCAGCTAGCTCAAATATACACTGTATTGCTCTTCTTCTAAGTGTTTGAAAATTTACTTTTAATGGCTGTCTGACTAAATTCAATTCAAATTTACTGTTGTCCTGTAGAAGCAAGGTAATACTGTATTCTAAAGGTGGTATGTGAACAGTGAAGTGTTGTATCTTGCAAATTACCTCTTCCTGAGATAATGCCTAGTTGGATATTCACCTTCTACCTGCAGCTAGGTGTAAGAGGTGCATCATCAAATGCCTTTGGTAGCGTTCTTCTTAGTAACCCCCAAGTCTTTTGAGAAATAAAGGGTTTCAGCTTTTCACGTTTTTTAATGTCTTTGGAAACTTCCATGCTCCTCCCCCCCCCCCCGCCCTTTCCCAGAAGCATCAGCTATTTTGCTTTGCAGCTCTATTTCTTTTGCACTATGCTGCTTGTTTATGAAGGCATAGCCTGAGCCATATGCAGCTTTTATATAAATGCTCAGTATTTGTTCATCAAACTTTAAACAGTTTTCAGGATTTCTTTGTGATTAGGGCTGCAGCAGCCAAGCAGCCCATTACTCAGTTGAAATGGGATAAACACAGCCTCAAATACCTACAAGCATTAACTATGTGTCTACTCCAGTAAGTATTTTTTGGTGATAGATGACCTATTTCAAGATCCAGTATTCAGTTAATCTCATGTTTGGGTAAACAGTCTCATGAGGGACAATGAACTGAAAGGCAGTCAGAAAGAATGCATATTTTCAGATGGTTGTTTAGGGAGGAAGGGCTTCTCATATCTAGATTAAGCAAAACATTAACTATTTTCTCTAATGTGACTTGATTCATGTGTATACCACTGGATCCAAGTACAAAATATGCCTGAAAATGGTTTTATAAAAAAGCTGGAAAAAGGGAAGAGGTGATACCTGAAGCAATTCCTGAAGTACCTGAATTCCTACACTTGCTGCCATGGTCCGTTCCATATTCCCTGGTGTCATTCTGATTATATTTTTAGGGGGGAAAAAATGTCAAAGGAAGTATAAGATACTAACAAAAAGTTTTTTTTTTTTTTTTTTTTTTTTTTTTTTTTTTCCTCCTGTACAGTGTTTTTTCAAATCTAAATCAAGTATTGAATTTAAGTTATTCTTCTTTTGACACAGGTTGGAGTTAATGAATAATGCTAACATCCTTTGTATCACAAAGCACATGTGGATTTTACAGTGCTGAAACTCTTTTTAACTTTAAGCATTTTTAAAATCAATTTTAAATGTGTAAGTTGTGCAGTTCTGTGCTTACCAACTAGCTACTTAAATATGTTAGCTACTTGTTTCTGCTTCTGTGTATTGTCTTGAACTGAGAAGAGTTCTAGGAAGGTGGGTTTTCTTATGGTAAATTCTAGGTACTGTAAGTTTACTGTGAGTTTGCTTGCAGCAGGCTCTTTCCATGGATGGATATGTTCCAGGCCTTGTATTCTTACTACCTGTTTCCTACTGACAGTTGAATACCCTCAGTTGAGTACTCTGGTGTATATAAAGACTTTATCCAGGAGATCATCTGTTTGTGTACTGGTGTGACTGCTGTGACCAAGTCTTGTATGGTAAGGTTTTAGACCATTCTGCTGTTGAAACTGGACAACTCAAGAATTAATTTCTCCTCAGTTTGGGAGACATCAGCTTGTTTATTTATTTATTTATTTTCCAAGAACATCTGTTGTTTGAACTCTTTCTAAGGAACTTTGAATGGTATGCAGCCATCTATTTTATGACAATGAATTGACTGATTTTAGATATTCATACACTATACACACCATCATTTTTGGTGTAATACTTTGGCTATAGCTTTTAATTTACAAAGCCAGCAAAATACATTTAGTTAATTCATAATTTTCCATTTAGAAAATATTTCTTTCCATCTCTGCATTGCCTATAGAACTGTTAGCAGAAGAATGCAGTATATTCTGCTATTTTTAATTCATTATATACAATAGATGAATCTATATTCAAAAGATGTCCAAAAGAAAAATTCATTCAAGCATCACTCATATCACAGATGCTGATGTGGCGACTAACATAAAAAATTAAGTGGTTACTTTTAAGGTTTTATCAGTTTGACAGTTTAACAAAAGTATGCTTCTTCACTCTCCCTTGCATTAGTACATACCTTTCTCAGAAACATCTAAAATTGTGTGTTGCAGTGAGTCTTCCATTTTCTTTTTATTTTCAACATTTGAAACTAGATACACTATTTCCTTTGAAACTGTAATGCCTAAAATATGTACCTAAATGAGAATTCATCTGTCAGCTCTGTGGACTTCTGGAATTTTCTGTAGCCTTCCAATTGAGTGACAATATATAGACATGAAAGTCTGTTTTATATCTTTATAAAGCTGTAGTCTAAGTTTCAGTTATGTGTGTTTTGGTAATTTTTTTTTTTCTTGATGGAGACTTTTTTTGGGTGTAGTGCTTATTTAAAACTATAAATTGGATTCTTATTTATTTACTCCTCTACATCTGTGCTTAGAATTTTCAAAGGGATGGTCTTGAGAACTGGAAATCTTTGTTAAAAGTTCAGCTGCTCTGGAATATACAGGCCTGACAGTCTGTTGTCAGAAGCTGCATCTTCTGGGCTATGCTCTGTTTGCTGTCATTACTGGTTGTATATGATAAGGATGGTTTAAAATAGCCCCTAGATTAATTAAATTATGTTAAAATTTGTTTCAAGGGTAGCATGGAGAAGGCCCTGGATTCTGATGGGCATTCAGATGGGGATAAAAGGCGGGGAAGCACCATGATCTGCTGCGGCTCATATTTATCTCTTGAGTTTTGACAGTGCTCTTGTTGAGCCCTGTCCTTGCTTCAGATGGTGTATCTAATGAAGATTTTGTCAAAGGAGGGTAGCCCTCTCACTGGATCTGGATTTCTGTCCTGTCTTGTCTCCCTGCCTTGAGGCAGGTTACCATGTTTTCTTGTGAAATCTCTTAATTCCTAGCTGTATGCTACAGTATCAAAGCATCCCCAAGGCTATTTCATGTCAATCTCAGATTTATGATAAAGGTTTATGATCTACCAGAACAACAAGATACCAAATTATTCATATGTAGGAGATATCTAAGGTAGAACATGTTGATTAAAAATCATATGCAAAACAAAAACCTGACCATCTTCCACTAAGAAAGCTCCTTTTTAACATATGGCAGGCTAACTTTTTGTCTTCATTGCTTGACTAGAGTTTTAGCATCTGTATCATAGGCCTTAAGGCCTTATCCTTTCCAGGAACAGTCTTCAGACTATAGCCTCTTTATGAAGCTGGATTAGGATGAAACAGATGGCTGGTTGCAAAAGAAAATATAAAAATGCATAGAAATATTCTAAATGCTCTACTGCTTCTTGTCTTGTTTAAAAAAGGTCGTTTGGTGCTTTCCTTATCTGAATCTTTGCTGAAGATGAAAATGTGCTGTGGGTTGTAAAACTCTTAATTCCCCACCCTTAATGGTCTGATGAAATTCTGACTGAATAATCCTCATGCAAGTTAGAACATTGTCATGATGCCTGCAGAGGCAGAAAGTACCAGGAAAGCCTAAAAAAGAAAGATCATCAACATCAGATTAAACAACACGTTATTTTAATTTTGTCTTGATTTAGTATGCGAGTTCAAATCAGTGGATTTCAAAGAAAATCTCTGCTACGCTGTTCATATAGGATGTCCAATGCAAGATGATATGTGACATAGAGGTTTAACATCCCAAGAAGCTGTTTACTAGTTTGGGGTGACCCAGCTTTGTTGATCCTTAAGGGATAGAGTTCTTACTTTTAATGAGCTTGAAGATCTTTCTGCTTAGTTGATTAGGTAGATTTTAAAGTAGTAGCACATAAATTACTTAGCTTGAAAAGTTATTTTTGTCTGTGGTCCAGGATGTTTTATAGTGTAGCCATAACGGATGAAGAACTATGGTTTGATAAGGTTTTCTGTCTTCCCTTTTCCTCTGATTATCACCTCCCATTTTATCCCTCGGCATTCTGATACATTTTTACTTTATTAGTCTTATTTGTATTAGTCTTATTATTTGTATGCTAGATTATCAGTTCAAAAGATCAGTTAGTGGAAGATTGCTAAACCCAGTGCTACATTGAGTACAAATGAATAAATGTTCTACACAGTAGTATGTTTCCCTGCTTATCAGGTAGTGTTTTTAGGATCTTCTCTTCTGAGATATATGGATCTCCTGCTGCATTCAGCTGAGAATAGCTTGCAGTCTGTGGAATTCCATAATATTTTGTATTTTCTTTTGAAGACTTTGGAACTTTGCATGAATGGTTTGAAATAGACAGACAAATGAGGATCTCCCATTATAACTGATTTCACTTGAGTGTCAGTTGGCTCTCAAATTTGAATTCTATATTTGACATTGAAAATAGTGAATATCGATACGTTGTTCTGTGATCTATGGGAACAAAGTGAAAAGACTGGGTTTCATTTGTCTTTCTCCAGGTCAGTCATGACTAGCCCTACTGAAATCAGTGAGGATGGACTGGTACAAAGTAAGTGCTGAGTGTGTGTCAGAATAAAGTTCAACGCTATTTAGGACTGAGTATTACTAGTGTTATTTCTACAGCCTAGTGCTTTCTTTTTTATTGTCACCTGGAGCATCACTGTGGTGTCTGTAAAGCTCTCTGTAGGAGCTCTATTCCTGGCTAAATAGTAACTAAATCATTTTGAGAAGTAGTTGACAGAAGGCCTTGTTCATAACCCCTATACCAGTGTGCTATAACCAAGGCTATAAATAATCCGCCTCCTCTCTGTCTGCCTGCTGCAGTGTTTGCTGTAGCATATTTTCATTTTTTTAATCTTAACTAGCAAAATTTCTATTACACAGTGTGAATAATGAAGACAAGGCTAGTAAATTCTATTGCAAATAATTAATATTTTAACTATTTCAGATTTCCGTAATAGTGTAAATTTGATTAAAAATGTCTATTAAATAGCATATAAATTGTGGTGATGCTTCAAAATTATTTGCTTTGCTTAGAAATAAATAGATTTGCAGCAAAAACTGTCACCTAACAAGCATGGTGCCAGTGAAATTACCTCAGAAGATCCTGTTTTTTAATACTTTATTTTCTTCTGATTCTAGAAATTGCAAAGCAAAGTTTACAAAGCTCTTTGAGGGACCAGTAGATTAAATGCCAACCTAGGCAATGCTTTCCAAGCAGTCTGAAGGAATGGATATCAATTTCTTTTGCATGTCTGAAGCTGCCATTTGGGTTTATAGTTTCATGGACCTAATACAACACTAGAATATAACTGTCCTGTTTAGAGGTGATTTTCTCAGAGTTATGGAGAATTTTCTCATTGCAAAGTATTTTTTCCAGATGAAGATCTGCTAGATTGTTTGAAAAAGTAGCTTGCAGATCATGCGTCTTAACTTTTGGGGGGCTGATTTTTTTGAAAATCTATCAAGATATCTGTGGACTTTAGAGAAGCCATTGCATTCTTTGCATATTGTATCTACTGTCATCCTAATCCCAATGTCTTGGTGCTTTTAGGAAGTATATGAAGGGAAACCCTTTGTTTGTTTGTTTGTTTGTTGAGAAGGTTATTCTTAAACACCACAAAAGCATTTAATTTCTTACTTGTCAGACATTACATTTTCCATCATGATGAGAATATTTTTCAGATGCTCGATGAAAGGAAAAAGGTTATAAGGATCTTGGGAGATGTAATGATGTTTTTTTATTTTCAGTGTCATGATCAAGTAGCTGATGTTTCCAGCTGAAATTGATGAGACTGGATTTTAAGTAAAGAGGTCGCTAACAGTGAGGCAGAGGAAGATATGGTTGTGCATAACAGTAAGGCTCTTGAGATAGCTGAACAAGACAGGACCATCATTCCCCTAAAGGGGGATTTTTTGGCAATCTTTAAATGGATTCTACTACCCAAAGACGTTGTTAAATTGTAACGCCTTCCTTGTACACACTGGAGGCCAGAAACCTTACTGGTAAATAACTCTTCCAGGCATATCTATTTGTTTGTGGTGTTGCTATAGGAACATGATTTTAGCTAGAGTTAAGTAGAAAATAAACTCAGAGCTTAACATACAATACTTAGTGATGAACGAGATGGCCTTTAATGCCTCACCTCTCAATGGTATTTGGACTATAGTTTATTATTATTCCACTGTGACATACAGATTTCTTCTAAAATACACTTTTTAACTATACTTCAGCAATAAATACTGAGTACAATAAACTAATTGAATGCTGAAGGAAGTGAAGTGCTATTTTGCAGGCAATGGATCATTCACAACAATAAGTAGAAAGTGTAATAATGGATCTCTCAATATCCTTTTACATATGTTTAAAATATACCTGTACAGTCCCTAAGCATACATGCAATTTGCATAAAACTTCAAATAACAATTCTGGAATTTGTACCAAATTATATTTTAAGCATAATATTTTCAAATTAGACTTCTGATAAAAGATGGTGCTTGACTACAGTATGCTTTCAAAGTTAATGAACTTTTGCTTAGGTTATGTTTACTGAGGAAACAAATGGAAGCAATGAATCCAGTTCCTGGTATTCAAATTTCACTAGCCAGTTCAGCACTTCTTAGTACCAGCTGTCATCAAGAGGTTAACATATAAAGGTGTTCAAAGCAGAGGAAAACCTAGACAAAATTAAAGCCTACATCAGTGAAAGATGTACAGTGAAAGTAATGATAGATTTAATGGAATGAGAATTAGACAGGCTTTAAAAAAAAAAAAAAACACTGTGAAAACACAGAAGTGAAGTGTACCAAAATATTTCATTTGTTACAAAGAAGTATTCTCTAGGTATTATAGAATACTACCAAACTTTCAGAACACCATATTCCCTATTCAGTCTTATGGATGTTCAATAGCAACCCGAAATTGAGGAGCTTTGAGAGAGATTCTGTTCTTCATGCTAGATTCCTACTGCCTTTTATTTTTATTTCCATAGATCACAGAACAAGATATCAATATTCACTACCTTCAGTGTCAAATATAGAATTCAAATTTGAGAGCCAACTGACACTAAAGATCAAGTGAAATCAGCCTTAACAGAAGATCCTCATTTTACCTCATTTGTCATTTCCTGATGCCTGGATAGTAGAAGTCTATCTAATTCAAATCACTAATGCAAAGGAGATAGCAAAATCAGTGAGAATGACATGCAAAGGATTGACTTGAAGTTTATAGGGGATGCACTGAGCATATCTGTAGGAAATCTGTTGTTCAAAAGTAGAAAAACTAGTAAGGGAGATAGCTTTGATTTGACTCTGGTTAGTAGAAAGGAGGACTTTCCTGAAATGAAAAACTGAGTAAGAATTTAGATGAAAATGAATGCAAGTCAGAATTCATGACCCTTTAAAAAAAGGGACGAAGGGATGTCAAAAGACTTCAGCATACCTGAGAACTTACAGGATGACCATCTGCTGGAGAATTATCATGCAGAAGATCTAACTGATAATGAAGGAAGTTGTTAACTGAAGCTATCCTGACATGGAGGGATGAGAGGAAAATAATGATAGAACAGTGAGACTGAACCAGAAACCCCCAAAGATCTGAATGTCATAGAAAGATATATTAAAATATAGAACAAAAAGAGTATTCAAAGAATACAAAGCAACAAAAAATGCAGGAAAATGATAGGACTGAAAATGTAAAGATACCAAATGAATTACCACAATTGATGAATGGAATAGGTATGTGTGTTTGTGTCTTTACAGCAGTAAAGAGAAATGTCTGACTGATGTGGAGAATGTATTTAAAGCTTCAGTCTTCTCAAATAAGGTTATTTATTTATCCTTAAAAAGCAACTAGCAAAAGACAGAGGAGCTGTTAGTTCAGAGGAGCTAAAGATCGAAGACATTTAGGTCTGCAGGGCCCTGGAATAATTACTGTGCTAATGGATGCACTCTCCAAACAAGTGGAGAGTTTGAGAAGGATGGGTGAAGTCCCATGAGAAGCAAAATGCAGTATGTACTTCTGAAGTGGTGGGCCAGCCAATATAATTATTTCTCTTTGGAACATGTTCTGTTTTGTTTGTCAGGGTAACTTGGCTACTGTACACAGAAGAAGCAGTGCATCTAAAGTAACCTTTATTTGTGATATTACTTCATATCAGCAAAGCAGAGAGGGAAAAATTAGTTTCATTTAGTTGTAGAACCAGTATACCAATAGCTGACAAATTCTCTTCAAAATAGAGAGAAAAATAGCTCCACATTAAGCATGCTCAGTTGCTCTTTGGGGAATGAACAGTTTCCTCCTTGCCTTCCATTTTTTTTCTTTTTCTTTTTTTTTTTCTTTTTCTTCTGAGGTGTCATACCTCAGCTAGATAGTCTGTTAAAGATACATGGCATAAATGAAGAACAAACCAATAAACCAATATCTTACATATATACATATGCTTTTAATTTCAGTAAATTTTTAAAAGGCCATTATGTGAATCCTATCAGTGAATGGAATAAGAGCCTTCTGCTTCAGTTCCTCAGGGACTTTATCGTAGCATAATAAAGCAAGTGACATGAAAACCCTTTTAGCTATCTGGAAACACATATAATTGTTTAAACTTTTATAAAGTAAGCTGATCTCAAACTGAAATAATCTGAATTGGTATACTAACTACATCTGGTTACATAATGAGAGCATCAGACCAAATATTTTTCTCCCTGGTATTAGAAAGTTAATATGAGTGTGGCATTTTTGTTTATAAAAGCTGTCTTTTCTAACTTTCCTTTCAAGTCTGGCCTTCATCTGTTTCTTTTCTCATCTGCTTCTCTGATTCATTACTGTTTTTACTCTTTTCTTTGACTTCTCATACAGAAAAGATTGTATGAAACTGATTCTGAGGAGTATGTTTTATTTTTTCTATTATTATTCAATTTCACAGCTAGTGTAAGTACTGTAGCCAATGTTACTTTGTGGCTTTTTACCACATACTTGTCTTAGTCTGCAATTGATTCTATCCCCTTTGGCTAGAGAGGTAGTCAAAGCTGTTACTTAGCCAAACCATGAAATAAGGATTAGACCTTAATCATTGTATGACACTCTGGGCTAAAGCCAGTCCAACCTTCTGATGAGAGAGACTGAGATTTACATTTTAAAGATTTAATTAAACTAGGAGTTGCAAAGACACTCTGTAGTGATCTGCTTAATTTTTAATGCTTTTGTTGTTTTTTTCCTCCTACTATGGACATCACCAACACTTGTGCTAAGGAAATGTAATGGTAACTTTTTAGGTATAAGGAGTGATCCACAAAAGATGAAGATGGAGTGGCATTCTCATGGTATTATGGAATACAATAAGTCTTTTCTGAATTTCAGTGTTCTTCCATGGAGCTTTTTTAAAATCTAATTTTGCAAGTACAAAACTTCCCTTTAGATTTTTTTTTTTTTTTTTTTTTTTTTTTAATTTTTACTAGATATCCTGTTTGGGGAGAAGTCTGGTGGCACTGGAGAATAGTGCTGTTCCAGATTTCCGCTGGCTACAATACTTACCTATGGAAATGTAGGATGCTGCTCTCTGGTAGATCTGTGTTGCTGAGGAGCTGGTGCTGTGATAAATATATAAGTGTGTTCAACCAGCCTCATTGCATAAGGACAAATCAAATGATCTCTGAAGAACTGACAATAGGTCTGCTTTTAATAAAAGTCTGAATCTGGCAGACTAAGAATATGTACCTACACTATGACCTAAAATTTAGGTATGACTTCCAGGAATGTCACAGAAGTTGAATCCAGGGCAAAAGAAACGATAGTGTAGAATGTGCCAGATACAAAAGCAAATGTTGTATACCTGAAGAAATTACCTGTCTTTCTAATAGTGTCCCTTGTCTAAGTGATCTGCAATACCTAATAACTGAGGTGTCTCTGGATGTGTAGTCAATATTTAAGGCACACCCTATTGTTTAAATACCTTACCTTATTCATGCATCTGAATAATTCTTGCATGCAGTGTTGGCTTGTACTTTTTTTTTTTTTTTTACACTGAATGAAGTGATAGCTTGAATGAAGATTAGTTGAATAATATTGGTTAGATGAAAAAACATTCATCTTCATATTAATAGAGCTTGAAAATACTTCTGACTCCTGGAACCATTCAGTTATTTTATTTGGCAGGGGAATGGCTTAATGAAAATTAAAATTATAAAAGGTATGCTTCTGCTCTTACTCAGTTCCTTTAATGTTTGCTGAAAGCTGTGTTTATGGTTCCAAGAACTGACTTGCTCTTATTATTGGGCTTACTTATTTTCCATTGGAAGAATTAACATTAACTGTGTATGTGCCTGTCTGGATGATAGGTATAAAAGTATATATAGAAAATAATACATTTTTCCTCAAATGCATGTAACAGGTTTTAATGATGTATTTTTGAAGACTTCTAAATGTTATTCTACTTGCTACATTTAATCCCTATTATCCTCTTGCCAGTTTTGAACATACCTCTATTACTCATCATCTCTTCCAGTTACTGTGGCTTAGCTTCTTGGTTATTTCAATGACATGACTGATTGTTTTGGCCCCTAGAGTTCAGTGTCCTTAATATACTAATACCTGCTGATAACCCTCAGTTATTAAACCTTCTGTTTTTTAAGTCTGTAGTGTGGCATTATAGCTTTTCACAATTTTCCTCAATGCAATAGCATGGCATGTGGTTGGGTTAGACTTTATGTTGTATTTAGCAAAACTAATAATTAGTGAATCAGGGTTTGTTAATTGCTGATCACCTTCAAGAGAAAATGAGAAACTGGAATGGCTACTCAGCTGGAAACTGAAGACCAGTAGATTGTAGAATCATAGAATTGTTTGGGTTGGAAGGGGCTTTGAAGCCCATCCAGTTCCAACCCCCTGCCATGGACAGGGACACCGCCCACCAGACCAGGTTGCCTAAAGCCCCATGCAGCCTGGCCTTGAACACCACCAGGGATGGGGCATCCACAGCCTTTCTGGGCAACATGTTCCAGTGCCTCACCTCCCTCTGAGTAAAAAACTTCTTTCTTGTATCTAATCTAAACCTACCTTCTTTCAGTTTAAAGCCATTCCTTTTGGAGCACTACACATGCTGATGAAGAGTCCCTCCCCAGCTTTCCTGTAGGTCCCCCTTAGGTACTGTAAGGCCTCTCTAAGATCTCCGCCTAGTCTTCTCCAGGCTGAACAACCCCAACTCCTTCAGCCTATCTTTGTAAGAGAGGTTCTCCAGCTCCTTGATAACCTTTGTGGCCCTCCTCTGGACTTGTTTTAATAGGTCCATGAGGCCATGAGCACCAAGGTCCATGGGTCCCTGAGCATCAAGACTATATAAATGGTGTCATAATTTCAGGTAGCAGTTCATCCTGATGTCATAATATCTCATAACGTCATAATGTCATATGTCATAACACAACTAGTGTTGCAAAATGCATGGGGATGGTTCCTAATGTCTTCTCCTGTATCAACTGAAGTGTTTCCATTGATAGCTTCATCCTTTGATGGAGCTAACACAGTAACTTACACTGCATTGGTAAGGATAATAGCTGCAATAGTAACTAAAAGATTTGGCTACTTAAGGTTCATATTGACTGCCTGCTAGAAGCCACAACAACACTTTGTGTCTGTGTGCGTGTGTGTGTTAAAAACTTTGAATTTTGCATTTTTTTTTAAGTAAGTTTACCAAAGGCATAAAGTGATAAAGGAATTAGTAAGCTGCAGAGAGCTACAATTTGCATTGCAATTTGTCTTGATTCATTGCTTCATATTTTCTTTGGGACAAAATTAGCAGAAGCCTGAAGAACAAGTACATCAAATATTAATCTATCTCATCATTTTAATGAAGATTTCTCTGACTACCTACACTGTGATTTGATGACATCTAACTTTAACGTGAAGACTTATTTTCAGTCTGAAATTCAGTTTTGCTAATTACAATTTTGCATCTTGACTAGTTTGATTCTTTGCCTTTTCTAGTGTTGTACTTCAAGTAGACAGTCTTTTCAAGTTAGAAATATGTGGGGAAAACTTGTAGCTGCATATGGATAGTGCAACAAGAATTCTCATATTGAACATAATGAAAGCATTAGGTTTCATCACCATTTATAACAAATCATACTTCTTTTGTAGAAAATACACATTTTTGTAAACTTGGTTTATCATAGAGCTTACAGAAATTTTAGGGTCAGAAGGTTCAGAGAAATATCCATACTCTAGCTTTTCTGTAATAGCACCAAAGGCTTGTGTTCATCATAATATAAAAGCAAAAATATTCTAAGTAATATTTCTCCTTACTCTGAATGTGGGGGAAAAAAAAAGTTGCCATCACACTCTAGTGATGGAAGTGGTTTGATGGCAAACTGTTAGCACAAATTATCATACATTAATGTAACCATTCAGTATTGTGGATACATCATGTATGAAGAGCAATAGAAGGACAGACATCTATGCAGAGGACATATAATTCTTGTTGTAAGTTGCTCAGGGAAAATTCCTCCGATGGCTGTACTTGGTGTAGAGATATAGAGTTACAGGTTTTAAGCCTGTTATTTCAGTGTTATTTTTGCATTAGATAGCCTAGCTAGTCACCAAATCACAAATGAGTGTAGTTCAAGGTGTAATAAATCCAATTAACACCATAGCAGATGTTTGTTTAAGTCCAGATAATTTACTTCCTGCTTACAGAAGGTGTGGGAGATGAGAAGTGAGGATCTGTATAGGCAGTGATTCTTGAAGGGTTAGGAGAAGTGATTTATCCTGAAAACAGAGATGCAGAAAAACATGACTGCTGTTTTGGTCTTGTATGGAATTTTGTATTGTAGTCCTAAAATGTTCTGAAGACTAAGAGCTTACAAAGTATCATACTCAAATTATGAATATAAAATTTATGTTCCTAATCCTCTGACACTTTTCTAACACCCCTCCTCCCTCTTTTTTTTTTTTCTTAGCATTTTTTTTTTAGGTCTATTTATGGGGATATTTAAGTGGTTTGTTGTTTCTCTTCTTTCTGCAGCAGAGGATTTTGTTTAATAGTTGAATTGAATGTTCTTTGGGGCATGGCTTTTGTCTCTGATTTTCCAATTTCCACAGTGTATGGCACCGCAGATTTGTGTTACTTGACTGAATTTCTAGACATTACCACAGTATTACTATAAAAATGTTGTGGTTCACTTTCACTCTACATGTAATTAACATTCCTGGTTGATTAGGAATATATTGTGTATATATATTGTATACAGTATTGTATACTTCCTCCAATGCTATATAAAGGCTTTCATGAAAAAAATCAAATGAACGGTATGGTATTTCTATCAATATTTATTATATAAAGTTGTACATATGCTCAAATGCATATGTTACACGTGTACATATGTTACATATACTGAAAGTGGGATCATCAAGTTCTGCTAATTAGTAGACAAGATGCTCACATTACAGTTTTAAGAAAATGAAAATTTTGAGTTTTTTTCGCAGGTTATGCCATCTGGCTTCACTTTTATTTGGTGCATGATTAACGTTAACTTTTAGTTCTTTTAATGTATAGTCTGCCTAAATTATCTCCTTTATTTCCTATGTCTTCTAAATGATTAGCCTAATTAAGAGTTCAGCTTGCAGAAAACTGCATACTAATTGTCTGGCCTCTTTTAATAACATGCTAATTTTATTAGGATAAAATAACACTTCAAGAAAAGGAACTTCCATAGTGTTTCTGTTCATAATATCTGAATCTTCAGAATTATCAGCAGATATCACCCAGCATTCTTACCGATTTAAATGTATGGCATCAGAGACCTCCTCCTCCTCCTTCAAAAATACTTTATGTTGTTCTGTGGTTTAATATGTCACTTGACTACTGGAAATATGAGGTACTGTATGCTTTTGAAATTTAATTTCAAACCCCAAGAGCCTCTCAGGTTTATATCAGTGTCACCTAGAAAACTAAATTATCTCTAATGTCTGTACTGTTTAGTTAATGTTTACTATTGCAGAGAATATAGGAAGTATGTGATTATTTTTTTCTGGAAATGTAATCAAGGACATAATTTATCACATTATTAATTCAACAGAATAGTCACTATTTTTTTTTTAATCCATTGTGTCTCCAACTCAGTAAGATAAGATGGTTATGTGAATTGTTCTATCAAAAACAATTGGCCTAGTCATACACTTAAATGTACAGGTATGCTTTATAGACTGATATTTCCAGACTAATTTGTATGTATTGAACTTAAGTTGTAAGAAAACCTGAGTAATTACATGGAGTCATTACTGGTCATGAAACATAATGCAACTTCTAAATGATGGAGTTGATCCTAAGAGCTTGTAACTTTTGCTTGGCAGCAGGTTTGGTGTCAGAGACTTACTTTTTATATAGTCAGGTATCTTTGAAAATCCAACATTCTGTTTTCAAACTCTTTTTCATACACTAGCAAAAATGTTTATTTTAGTTATGTTTGAGAAGTCAGAGCAAAAGATGGGCTTTTTTTTTTTTTTTTTTTTTTTTTTTTTTTTTTAAGACATTAATAAACTCCAGCTTTGCTGAATTCATACTACGATTCTAGTTTTATTCTCCATGCTTGGAGGAGATGATGCTTGGAGACCCTTCTGACTGTCAAAGCAAACATCCTGTTTAAATGCCTTTTGCGATTACTCTCTTATACTGAGAGATAAAATAAAAGAGGTGAAATAGTAGCCTGCAAAAGACTTATAGTTTTAAAAAACTAGCCCTGTTAGGTTTCCTAAAACCAAACCACAATAGGAAAACAAACAAACAAACAAAAAACACCTTCAAACAACTTGTTTGTAAAACAGAACTAGTAGTTTCCAAAAAATGGCATAATGTTGAAACTGTTCCAATATTGGAAAAAGCAATGAGTGAAAGAAAGTATTTGTATTCTTACCAGTGTGATGCTGATTCCAGGCAAGTGATTAAATGGTTCTTATGCAACTTGGTTAATCGGAAATTGAAAGAATATAATATAATTAATGCAGTCAGTTGGGGTTAATGGAAAGTAGATCTTGCTTGACAAAAGTAATGATGTAAGGATGTATTTAAAAGCAGACGGGACACTGGAAATCAAAGTCAATTTTTTTTTTGGAACTTGACATTTTGATTAAAAAAAGATGTGATACAAATTCAAAATGGTACACTTTAAATAGAATACGAGTTGGCTGATGGCCCCCATATTAATTTTAAAGAGGGAGTAGGCACTTGTGTCCTGTGTCTTAAGCAGGACTGAAGGGATTGATCATATACTGCTTAACATTTTTATCAGGGATCTGGAGCAAAATATAAACCCAACAATTACAATGAAACATGATGAGAATGCAGTGCCCCATTTAGCTAGAAAGAAGAGGATCTGAGATGACCCGGTCACATCCTGAAGTATGATATAATAAACAAATATCCATTTCATTAGTTTGCTGTGCATACAAGCTGTAGAGCTGATAAGAAAATCTGGTTGATGTGGCATATATATTGTAATCTTGAATTTCAGGATTTTTCTCAGAGCCATGACTATTGTCTGTTGCCATGTCTACTTTGTCACAAAGTATTTGCAAAAAAAAAAGAATTACTTTTCTTACATTATCTTTCTCCTCCATCCCCTTTTAAAGCTCTCATTTTTAAAAAATGGTAACACTCTCACACCTATATCCTAAACCTGAAAACTCTGAGGAATGAAAAGGAAATTCAAGGAATATTTTGTGGTAATCCCATTTCACTCACTTTTTACCCTATGTTTTGAGCAATTCATTACAGCTAATAACTTCCTAAGGTCAAAGAATTAAAGTGCCTATGACTGTAAATTTTCAAGTAACTTGTGGCAGCAGTTAAAATGCTTGCTGAATTCTGAATATATTGTGCCCAAATAGTTTATTGTATTCTCTATGCCACGGAACATATGGTTAATCAAGTCTTTTTTATGAGCTATCTGGGTTAAGTTCCTGGCACAAGTTATGACTGTTCTTTTCATATATTTATTGCATTGAACAGGAATTCCAGAATTTGTTGTAACTGCTGAAGAAAAAATGCTTATGTTTTCAGAAAAGCCTTTCTGGGTATTTTTTCAGAGTTTTGTTTGAGATCTTGGGCATACAAAAATCATTCTTTTCAGAGAAAGAACTGAATATTTACCACAATAAAGATTAGAATTTCCAGACCATGTGCAAAGTTTTCATTAAACAAATTATGAAACAAATTTTCAATTTACTTTGCTATTTTCTCATGCAACTTCATCTTGGTTGACCTAAGGTCCTCTGCTGTTTATAGGGAAAGGAGAGAAGATTTAAAAAAAAAATCATAGTTATTCTACAACATGCATGCTTTATGGCTTCAATTATGTAATAGGAATGACAAAAAACTAATTTCAAGGAATCAAAGACTTTGCTTTATGATAAACTGTTATGATAAACAGATGGATTATAGGAGCGAGGTGAATGAGGGTGTTTTAGATTCACTTTAAATGTACAGATTGATTCTCATTTGAGACACTAATTTTATTCCTAGACAAGCCCCTTTGTCTTCCCTTAATGTCAATTTACAATAGCTCAATAGCTTTTTTTTTTTTTTTTTTTTTTTTTTTTTTTTTTTTTTAATGAGATTGGACCCCCAACAGTTCTCATTGCAATATAAACTCTAAGTAACTTCTGATTTATAAATAGAAGTAGGGAAGAGGAAGGCTAAGCCTGCTAGCTCTAACCACATTTCCAATAAGTGGATGAATGTGGTTACTAAATAGTTTTCCTTTTGAGCAACACAATGAAAACTCTACATTCTCATTGTATAAGATGCTGTCAGTTTGGTTACAGGTATTCCAGCTAGTCAAATTGTCCATGCTTGAAAGAACTCGGAAGTTCAAAATTCAGTAAAATGGGGTTATTACTTCATCGCTATTGTTGCATCACTGTAGAAGTAACTATCAGCATTTAATTGGCAATAGCAAGGTTATTGTGAGTCCTTCTAAGTGATTCTTTTAAGCCTTCGGTAGGAGCATTCCATTCTCTACACTTGCTTTGTATCAGTTTTGGTCTCCAGTAGAGAGTGTAGGAATTATTGGAACTGAAAATTGACAGGAAAGAAGTGTGGCAGATAAAAGCTGTAGCTGAGACAAATATGTAATGCAAAAGAAATTGTAGAAAATAAATGGGATGTCTTTCTTCAGCCCAAACTATTTAAGGTGGTTGGAATGTGTACTATATTGGGCATTAAGCACCTTGTTTTGAAGAAATTTGAATGTGAGATCTGCTCTTTGAGAGTTTGGGGGGATGTTACCATGGTTAGGAAGATATTTAGACTAGGAAGCTACATGTTATTCAGATGAGTTGCATAAGGTGAAGGAAGCAGAATTCTCCACACATGACTGAAAATGTGAAAGCCAAAGAGGTAAAACCTGTGGGCATAAACTGTTCAGTGTGTGAGCCTCTGCAGCATAACTGTCTCCCTGGGCAATCCCAACCTTCTGAGTTTTGTCTTTTAATAGATTTGTCTGCAATGACAGCATATTGTTAGTGAGGACAGCACTGTCTTCTGAAGCACTGTTCTGCAAATGCTCAGTAGCCTCTGAAAAGAGACTCTTTGGAAATTCAAAATGTTTCAAATATATTTCTCAAATTTGAATTATCTGTGGTTTCATCTGCGATGTGTTATCTCTCTTATACCACCATATAATACTATCAAAATAAAGTTTGGAGGTCCCTAGAAATAGTGATTTTTGGAATGATAGCTCTCCTCTTCCTCCAGGGGGACCATTTTTGTCACTAATTTCCCTAATTGTAATAAGGAATAGTCTCGAGACCCATCTTGATCTAAGGCACAAGAGAACATTGTTTTTTCCATTAATCAGAAGGGCTCTGCAGCATTGTGTGGGAGTAACCTAGATACCATTTTAAAAAGCTTAGCTCTTATGGTCAGGGTTGGAGGCCATGCTCTTCTGCAAAAGTGAATTCAGAAAAATTACACAAAAAAACAACCGCTTCCGCCCTCCCCCCCTTCCCCCCCGCCAATGATAAATTTCTGTTGGAGAGGTTAACCTTGATCAGATATATGCTACATTGAGAGGCAGGGTAAGGTGAAATAGAATTAATAGAATAGGTAAAATAGAATTGATGCCTGTCCAATTTTACATGTGACAAGGAAGTTAAAAAAAAAAATAATAATTTAGGGACAGATGAACACATATCTAATTGACACTGTGGAAGTAAATTGGTGATTATATCAACCACAGTTAAATTAAATATCCAAATCAATGAAACATCTATGGAAAATTACACAAGCATTTTTTCACTACAGGAGTTTAGAGAAAGATTGGTTTCCTTTTCTTCCTTATCCATATATTACATTTCAGCACCCTGAATTTATTCATTATAGTTAATATTCACAATTTTCTTCAGACCATAGAGGTAATAGATGTGCCAGTTTTCTTGGAACTGCATAAATAATACAATGCATATTGAGGACTTCTGCTGTTTTTAGCATGCTGTCTTGGACTACCAGATGGGCAAGTAAATAGTTGATTCACATGTAGTTTGGCTCAGAAGACTGGGACGAATCCTACTAATTCTGCCTTCAGAGAGTTAGAGGGTTATTCTGACTCTGAAACGGGAATTGTGTGTGTATTATATGTAATGCTGGTGAAGAGTAGGCTAGCTGTCAGTCTGGATTACAATCTAGAGATTTTTCTACAGAGCTCTTCACTTTAGTGTGTGACCTCTGTCAACTTCCCTTTATCGTTTCTGCTTGATGTCAATGGGAAGGAGTGAAAGATGTTTATTCATTTCTCAAAGCAATACTCCCAAACATGGGTCTTCAGGGTCTTGTTTCTTTTTCAAAGTAGCAATTGACAAAACTTCACTAGTTATCTCCTGATTGTATTTTGAAGCTGGTGTACTGCATTTAGTGACATTTTTCCTTTCATGGTAGAACTATAGCAGAAAATGTGACTATCATGCCATAAGATATCACTAAGAGTAAGTAGTTAGCAAGGCAATGATAGGTCTGTGTGAGATGGTCATACACCTTGGCAGCCCTTTCAGAATGTGATGAAGTATGAAGAAAAAAAAGTATTGATGGAACCAAATTTTTTGAGAGGGAGTGGGAAAGGGAGAAGGAGGAAAGGATGGACCAGTCAGTCAGTCACAGGTTAGGTATGTGGGTTTTCGTGTATGATATGGTATTCCTTTTAATCTCATCTTCAACAAAAACGGTTGTAGGAGGATGTGAAATATGCATCCTTTCCTAGTTAGCTAAATGTTTATGTTTGAACCCTCTTGTAATTCATAGAACTGTTGGATTTGATCTTACTTTTTCTGTATCAGGTAGGGGAAAAAAAAACTAGAATTAAGATATTATTGCTAGAGTTGCTCTTGATTTTGATAAATAATTTTAATTTAAGAATTTAAATAATATCCTAGAACATATTTGAAATATTTAGTAAGAAAATTAAATGTCTCATTTTTTTTTCCTGTAGTTTTTCTGCCTCCCCACCATCTAATTTCTTCCCCCTTTTTTTTACAGTCCCATTCAATTTTTACGTAGAAAATGTATATGACTAGGAAATGAGGAGGTAAAGATGTAAGGGAATAATTATCATGAGGGTTTCTGCCTATCTCATTCTTGAAAGCCCAGAGATACTGTAAATGGAGGAATGAAGATTCAGATCTTGGCGGTAATGAAGAAGGTTTTATATAAAAGATGTGAATGTACCAAGGCCAGTCATTTGCCTCTTACATACCTTGTTTGGAAATATGGTCTCTTACTAGCATAAAATAAGAATGGAAAAGATGCCATGAGGTCCACCCCCTTTTTACAAAGCAGATTGAACTATGTTAGGTGAGCATATGTTTTTGATCTGTTCTTGAAGACATAATTTGGATGGAAACTCCACTACTGACATGGGTGTCATGATTACACTTCACTGGTTTTGCCAGTGCCAAGATTTCCAAGCTATCTAATATGACTTTAACAAAGGTAAGCCACTATTTCCATAAGATTTACAACAGACAAACAACGAAAATGAAGTTTTTATTACTTTTTTTTTTTTTTCAATTGTTTTTCACGTCCTAGAAAAATGTAACATGAGGTTCTGCTCTTTAATACTTACGCATCCATTTATGTTTTTCTTTTTCCCTAATCATTCTAATTCTCTCTTTTGGACTCTTAGCGTCTTTCTTGGAAGCAAAGTGCTGGAAGTGATATTCCAGCTGTGGTGTTGGGGATGCTAAATGGAGAAGAGAAATTTTCTTTCTTGCCTACAAATCCTATTTATACATCCCAATATGACGTCTATCTTTCTCTCAGTATTATACCTACTGGTGCTCAGTTTTGTGATTCACTACAATCATCTAAAGCTTTTCAGTGGAACTGTAGTCTCTCTGCAGCTGATTCTGTAGCATCTTACATTTGACCTTAATGCAGTTATTTACTTTTTTTTTTTTTTTTTTTTTTTTCCAGAAAACTTATCCTGTATGTAAAAATCACTTTGTATTCTGTTCCTGTCCTCTAAGATACTTGTAGTCTTTTTCAATTTGTATGACATGTGCAAATAGAATTAGTGTGATTTCCATTTCATCGTGCTGCTGTTGATGAAAATGCTCAAGAAATCCTGGGACGTAAACTTAGCATCAGTTAAAATTTCAGTCAATTTTCTAAACATGAACAATTATTTTAGTGATCAAATGAGGATATTGTATCTCCTAGCAATTTGTGAAAAGGGTATTGTTTTAAATGGTCATAAGCACATGTGTTGGACATCAGGTACCTTTTTACAGTTGTGCATGTGTGTGAATTCAGGCATTATTTGGATGTCAGAGATCTTCAGATCATTTTCTCCAGTTCTGTTTGATGGGACTCTTTGTCAGAAAATCACTAAAAGTGTGTACACTAAACAGATTTGTAAATGTGAAGAAGATGGATTTTATTGGGACAAAAGCTAAAATATGGTAGCTTTTGAAATAGAAATTCAGATCTGTTGGGTATTACAGTTTAAAGTGAAAATGTGTGATGAATACTTTCCTCCCCCTTCCTTGTGAGTCCAACATGTTTTAATGACATTCTTGGTTGCAGTAAGCAATGCAGTCACTGCTGTGTTCCCTGGGCAAAGCTTTTACAGCCATCTCTAAGGCTTGGCTGGCAGCGTGCTCCTTTCTCCTTTTTAGGTTCCCTTGGTGTATACCCTGGCAGCTTTCCTGCTTGCCTTGTTTCACAGCCACAGCCTGCCCCCATTGTGCTCTATGTAAGCATTTGCCAAATGAATGTGCACAGTTGCTCTCTGAAGAAATCTTTTTGCCCTCCAAAAAGCTCAATTTTTCCCCATTAGCAGCAGCAAACAAGGACAGCCCTCCTCTCCACAGCTCAGCTATACTCAGCTAGGGCCCATGTGTAAGCAACGCTTACAGATAACAAGCAGTGAACCAATAACTGAAGGAGGCGCTACCCATCACCGTTCATGATGGTGTCTTAAACAGCCCAGCAGCCTCAGGAGTAGTATGTCATTTGGCAGATTAGGGCATTATTGGGAATGAACAGGTGCTCAGAAAACTTAAACTCTTGGTGTTGAATATATAGCAAGAGGCCTGCTTTGCTGGATAGTGATGCTTGAGAACCCAGCCAGACTGAACAGCCAGCCAGTAACTTTGCCTCTAAAACTATACTGCTATGAACATTTCACAAAGCACTACTTTAGAAAGGAGCTTTTCAGAGCCACTGGGTTATAGCTTGTTTTGACAATTGTTCAGTAAAGATAGCTTCAGGCGCTGTGCTAGTCAAGGAAATTGGGACTGTGGTTTGAAAAAAAAAAAAAAAAAAAAAAGGAGGTAGATATTGGGCTGTCCTCACAAATGTGAAGTGGCAAAAAAATGCCCTGAAGATACTCATATAGTTTCCTCACATAAACCCTTTAAGTAAGGGAAAATAAAGATTGGTAGATGCTTTAGGGTTTGCTTAAAACTAATGTGGCTGCGCATGTGTAAAAATAATGTGGTAAAATGTTGAATTAATTAAATAACTATTTTTGGAAGTTTAAATAGAGCTTTGCAATGTTCATCAAAGCATTTAAACAGATATGAAAGCCTTGCATATGTCTATATATTGGATTAGTTCCAGAAGTGGTTTTTGTACAGTAAATTCTAGCTGATGTGCTATGAGATGCTCAGTTTTTCTGGCCGAGGATTTAATTCTTCAGCAACCCTACATCCTCAGGTTGTCTTCATGGAATGGTATGTGGATTTGGAGGTGTCATCTTTTTATTATGACCCCAAACTGATACTCTTCTTTCTTTTTCTCTTCCTTCTCTGTCTAAAGCTCTAAAGTTATAATTCAGTTGGAAAGCGGTTTCAGTCTTTTACTGCAATGTTGCTTGTCCTCCACTGCTCAGGGGTTATTTGAAAAGCATGACTTTTCTCTAGATAGATGGAAGGTAGACCACTGTCATCAACGACTTTGATGCTTTGATAGGGCCTGAGCAGATTATTTGTCCTTTTTAAAATAAAAATGTGTCCCCCCCCAGCACCGACAGTATTCAAATTACAGAAGATCTCTTTCTACAGCATGTATTCAATTTTTAATGCAGTCCTCTAATTTGTTAATGGTACTTAAAACAGTATGTAAATTAACACCCTAATGAGGGTATAGTTGCTTGTTTGTTTTTAAAACTTAGTGTCCTGCCCCCCCTCCCCCAATTATCTAGATATAAAAATGTTGTTACATGGTATTCAGAGATAAGATTTAAATTCAGTAATTCATAACAGGGGCATAACAGAAGAAACTAAACGGTGGTGTTCCAATACTTTGCACGTCAGTTTTTTCCCCTATAAATTTTATATCCAAATATAAGGGTATGCAGTACTTCTATACCTCCTTCTGTAAGACTGTTGTCTTGTGACTTCAGGCTCTCTAAGATGAAGTCACATTTACCTGTGATGTAAAGTTTAATGTGTTTACTCTTTCAAAAAGAAGAGTGCTCTGAAGTTGTGTAGCAGAGGGCAGAATTAAGAGTTTTGGCACGCACAGTATGTCTTGAGTTACTTGTGTCTGTTTTTACTGGCCTGTATCCACATTATTGAGTAGACTTGATAGCACAATAGAAAAGATAGAAGTGGCATTTATGTTTACTGTCTTGCCTGTCTTGTTTTTTTACACATTCGAAGGATGTATGACAAAATTCAAGACACACACATGTATTTTGTTGTAGCTATTGCCTGGTGAGGAAGTTGCCTCAATTTACCATACAAGTGTCTCTATTCGTTTAAGAAAAAAATCTATAATTTTAAGCTCTTCCTGTACAAATGTCAGAGTGAACCTTTAAGTGATACAAGATGACGTAGAGATAAAAACCTGAACATTATGCTTTATTGTTTATTTATCAATGAAATAGACTACTTTTTTGTGTGCAACTCTACCAGAGAAGAAAACTTGGATTCTACTTCATAATAAGTTGTCATATTTGCTGGTTTGATTTAGTGCTTTATACTCCTTTTCCAGGAAAAGGAGGAGAAAAATCTTTTTCTCTCTGAAGTATTTTCATACTACTTGATTACATATGATATATATTATATTTACATATATATAAAATACAAAATGACAGCAAGAACTACCTTGGACTTCAATTGCTGAGTCTCAAATGTCCTTGCTCTCATTCTCTCATTTCTGAAATAGAGAGATTTTTCTATATACTATTGCACTTCAAAATGAGTTGTAGTGCAGTGAGTTTCAAGTACATATTTTGCATTTAAGATAGCAGATTGGTAGTTTACTTAGATTTAATGGAACTAATATTTTATTAAATGTTCCACACCCAAATATTCATATCCTTCCAATGAAGAATATAACGGGAATATATCAGCAGTTCTCTTCAACTTCATAGCATGTAGCTCATTAGGTTCCAGTCAGAGTTGACGCTTCATGAATCTGGGAAGGTATTTTGAAGGAAGTTCATCATTGTCAGGCAGTACTTAAATGAACTTGAATGACCAATTTCCTATATGGTGTTGTTAAAACTAAGAAATTGAAAAGCAAAATTAAAAAAAAACACTATTTGTATAGCCTCCTGTGGTCAGACTCAGAAGAATGTGTATACCACCCAAAGGATAAAAATCCCACCATTGAATGGACAGAACGTACTACTGACTGCTAGCTATCCAAAGTTATGCACTTGTAGTTATTTCATTTAAATAAGATTTGAATAACTTTTCAGTCTTGGTGTTTTTCCAGTCATGTCTGACCTCACTGCTTCTTGTCACTGTCACCTAGTTCTCTGGTCCAGAGATGTATTTCATGTCTTCCTGTACCTCAGAAAACTTAAACAGACTTCTTCATAAGTGGTCATTATTCTGCATCATTATATTTAACAGGATTGATAACATACGTCATTATTAGTTACAGGGATATCTTTTGTGTTTTAGAATTTTCTGGTGTTTTACAGTGGACAGTTTTTTTTTTTTTTTTTTTTTTTTTTTTTTTTTTTAAGTTATGGATATGTGTGTTGGTCCATTTATCTTGTTTAAACACTGACATTTTCTATTGTATTGAACAAAACAGAGGCACTATTACTCCTCACAAAGCTTGAACTGCTAGTGACAAACAGCGGGGATAGGAAATCTATCTGCTCATGTTAACACGTGTCTCACAAATGCAGGACTTCTATAATGTATTGTTATGTCATATTACAAATGTAGCAGTCTCATTTGTTTCCAAAAGTTTCCGGGGCTCAAGCAGACATCTGTTCAAGTGGAACATGTTAACAGTTCCAACGTAGAGTACATTGTTTTGCAAGTTTAGCAGCATAATTTCCCAGCATGTTTAAAAAGCACCTTCATTTTATGATTGTATATCAGTATTTCAGAGTAGTGGAAGTTGTAAATTTTGGTTTTGAGGACAGGATAAAAATTGAAGGAGTGGGAAAGAAATTATTTGGTCACTTTACACAACAGAGATGGAAGTAAATTCCAGAAATAATAGTTTATATGTAAGAAATTGGAAGAATAAGAAATGAAAAAGCTGTGAAGTGAGATGAGATTGTTCTTCTTGGATGGCATTGGTAAGATGAAAAGAGGTATTAGCAATGTTGAAGTTGGATTGGGTCCTCAAATTATGTTACTAGCAGGATATAGCAGAAAACTTTCATTCAATAAACGATGTTGTCCAGCTAGTGAACTTGGTATACAGCTAAAATTCTGTGATTGTGTAAGGCTGGAAGAAATCAGGGAGAATAAGAAGATGAAGACAGCATTACAAAAGAGGAGTGTGTTTCTCTTTCAACAGTGTAAAGAAAGGCATTATGTATTTTGGTAACTGAAATTTATAAGATTGTTTTTATTCCCAGGAGGGATCTCTGTTAAGGGGCTGTATAGATAAAGTTGGACTGGTGTATACTTTCCTAGTCAGGGAAAACTGATCCGGTTTGTCTTGCTGTGCACTTAGATAGATGTGTAAAATGGTGGGGCATATCATGAAGAGATGGTGGCTGTGCACATATAATGAACAAGGAGAAGGGAAATTTTATGTAGCTATAACTAACTGTACAACAATCTCAGTAGCAAAGTTGTATGGATGTGCTTTTTAAATGAACATGTTTTAAATTCTAAAATTAAAGTTAATTTTTCTTTAAATTCTAAAGCTGATTAGAATGCTTATGAGAGAACTTTGTTGCTTTTCTAGTTGTATTTAACTAATTGGTGGACTTCTAGGAGACAAATGTGTTCAGTTTTGCTTGCAATGACTGTTTCTTCCCTTTAAGTGCAGTAAGATTTTCTTGCTTACATATCAAAAGAAACTATTTGTCTTGTATTCCCTTATTTGTTAATGGGAAGACTCCAGAGGAGGAGGTTTTTTTGGTTTAAAAATAAAAAATGCAACCAGTGTACTCTCTGTTAGAGGAAAACAATTTCTTCTGAAGTATTCTGCCCCTTAATGATGTATTTCTGTTGTCATGGAAAATATTATTATTTTTTTTTGAGTAGGTTTCTTTGTTCTGCTTTTCTTTTTAGTCTTCCCAACATTGTAAGCTTGGTTTTGTACTAGAAGTGTTGTACTTCATGGAAGAACAGCCATCCTTCCTTTATCATCCTTTTACTTCTCTTTTATGTCCGTTAGAATTTGATGTTGAAAAGACTGAAGAGGAAACTAATATTGGCAGAGATGAAGACACCAGGAGTGTATTTCACCATGTAGAAGCAGTTGGTCTGTCTGCCATGAAAAAAGAGGTCATGATTTCAAGGAAGAATGAATTAGAAATAAATGAATAAAAATTGCATGACAAAAAGGTAGCCCCTCCCTTTACATATATGTGTAAATTGCAGAGTTAAGTTACCTATGAAAAAAGCAATTTTTGTTGTCTCTTCTTTCATTGACTGAAGAAAAGATACTTGCTTCTACAAAAGGTTTTGTGCTTTTAAGAAAAAAAGTTTCAAGTTTTAATTTATTTATTTATTTTTCAGACTGGGTCTTTCTGGATCTCAGTAAGAAAGGTGACTTAAACATAGGTGGTTAAACATTATTTACTGAATAGAAAGTGAGAGGCATCCTATGTCCCTTCTGATGCTAAGACTGCTGCGGCATGTCAGGATTAGTCCTCTTCAGGGTGGCCATGGCATGCTGCACAGAATTCCCATCTGTGAAGAGGTTCAGCACACCTTGCCACCTGCCACACTTTCAGAGTCCTTTTCCTCACCAGACAACCACCCAGCTCTCAGCTAAAGATGATTTTTTTTTTTTTTTTTTTTTTTTTTTTCACAGCACTAATTTCTCACCTAAAGAGCGTGAAATATCCACAAAGGACAGGTCATACATGTCAGAACATGAGGTAGGACCATCTGTACGTCCTCCTGTAACATCTGCACATCTTTCACAATACCTGCAAGCTACCGTAACAGGGTGTGGGGTAGTGTCATTCAGCAGCCACTCAGGCTAAGTACAGGCACTAGCTGGGGAGGCTTATTGGGGTCAGCATAGACATCAGGCTCACTTTCTCCTTGTTATAACGTCTTCCAACGTGGTTCCCACTACTACGTTTTTGCTGTAAGTATACATGTAGATGAACTAACACATCGTAAAGATGTGATATCTGTAAAAAGAAACAAACATTTTTGTGCTGATTCAGAAGGAGAGGAAGCATGATTCAGACTACATAATTTCTGCCTCTACTGTGAAGGTATGTGTTACTTCTGAGAAAGTGTGAAATGCTAAAAGGGATCATACTTCAGAAGTAAACTATGTAATGTCTCTTCTTCCAAGGGAGACTTTCTTCCTGTTGTATCTACTGTTGCTTTTGCTCTGGTATGGTATTTCAGACTTTCTTCTAAATTTCCTGTTATAATGGTAGTTGTGAATGATGGCTACAGCTGAATTCCTAAGAGGTAGATCTTGCAGATGTGACACGATAAGTTACTTTTACCTAACTGTTTGGAGGAAGGAAAATGTGGGGGAAAATTCTGATAGTTATAATTCGAAAAAGTGTGCTAATAGGATAGTATTGCCTTAAACTTTTTTTTTTTTTTTTAAAAAAAAAAGGTTGTGCAGGTGATTATTTCATACCTGTGAACATCTCATATTACTTCTTTCAGGTACTGTCTGTTAAGTATACAAGACATTTTAGAAATGGTTAGAAAATAGTTTATGAATTGGATAGGCATTCTATTTATCTAAAAGATAAATTCAGGAAGACTTAAAGAATCTTCATATTTACAATGTATTGCTCAATTTAGGAAATAGTGATCAAATTACTGGGACCCATATCTGAAGCCTTGATGGACAAACAAAATCACTTGGTTTTATGCTAGTAGGATAGATATAACGAGCACAATGACAACTAAAAAAATCTGGTTTTGTTCAGCCAAAATTTTCTTTTTTAATTATACTTTGGACCATAATTTGAGAGACAGGCTAGAAAAACTTTTAGAGTCTGTAATAAAAATAAGTATTGGATTTAAAATTATTGTATTTATCCAAGGATTTATGGAAACATATTTTTATTATGTTTTATTTGGCCAAATTTCTAGAAGAGATTACAACTCCTCCGTTGTTAAAATACTACAGTTTAATAGGTGCAAAGAAGTCATAGAGGTATTTGATATCTAAAATATTTTAGTATTTTCTCAGGAAAGGAGATGGTTCAGGAAATACATTTTGTTTTGACATGGTTTGTTGGCTTTTTTGTTTGCTTGTTTTGTTTTTGATCACCTGCTTTTACTCTGTTCATGGGATCTTTTTCTTTTTTGGTCGTCTGAAAACTGATCTGCAATCCATTTATGTGATTTAGTTTTCCAGATTAGGAAGATCCTCTAATCATGTTGTGTTAACCAATTGCAATTAGAGTTTGTAAAGGAATCCTAGCTTGAATACCACCTAAAATGTACCACTTCAGAAATGTTTCCTTAATCTTTCCTTTTCCCCCAAGCTGTGCCATTATAGTGTTGCTGTGTAATAAGGATATTGTATGCTACTTCAATCCTTTCAAAGGCACTAAGTATATAACAGAGATTAAAAAAGGGATTAGAGGATTCAGAGATTTTGCTGAACCAGCATCATTAAATCAGTGCTCATGGAAGATATTTATAAACTGTTCTTTTGTAGTCTGTGAATGCACAGTCCATTTTAGTTATGTTTCTAAATCTTTCTCTGATTTTCTAGGAATGATAAAGGGGTGGGGTGAGAGAGATAGCACAGCACTACACATACTGTATGGTCTGCTAGGACACGATTTACATGCCTTTTGTTTGTTGCTGGGCATCCATATCGCCAAAAAGTCGAATCTGTTGAATACTTTGCAGCTAAATAGAACTACATAGGAGTGTGTGCGGCTTATATGTTCGTGTATCTATATACATATGTATGCATGTGTGTATACATAGAAAATGCCTATGAAGTTCTGTTCAGATACAGAAAATGTGTATATATATTCATATACATATGTATATAACTACATGCATATGTGTATGCATGTTTTATGTATGGGTCCTCTCTCTCTTCTAACACAGGAAAAAAACAGATTGCAACTTGTGAATGTCTATCACTTTCTTAAGAAAGTTAAGTTTTGCTTTTATTTAGATTTGTCATGAAAGTTACTTTAAGAGAATGACAATGATATCTGTTTAAGACTGCTTTCATTTGTCACATATAGACCATCAGAGAGAGTGATGCATTGCTCATTAGAGGATATACTAAGGAGTAAAAAGCTTGCTGGTAAATTGTTATAAGCACGGTTCAACTTGCATTATTTTGCAAATCACTGATTTATGATCTCTCCAGTTTTAACAACTATATACTGGCAACTAAACTTGACCTTGAAAGAAAGCATTCAACATCTAGAATTTTTTCAGCTTCACAATTGTCGAAAAACCTTGAGTTTTCTGTGCCAGTGGGAGGACTCACCCAGCAGGCTTTTGTTTCTCTTTTTTCACATTACAGTTAATTTCTACCCCCCCCCCCCTTCTTTTTTTTGGCTGTTTTTCTTATTCCCTTCAGCTCTTGGATGAAATGGATGCAGTTGGAGGGAAGGCCAGTGGTAGCAAAAACGTAGCTGGCACCTACACAAAGAATCTACTGTAGTTGCTCCTTAGCCAGACCTTGAAGTAAAGAGTCCACAGTTGGGCATCTGAACTCGTTAGCAACCAAATATTTACTGCCTCTGCAAGGACATCTTGTTTGTTGTATTATTACTATTTTTTATTTCTCTAACTTATATTGCATAAAGCCCAGCTGAATCTTACATAAAATACTGTATTATCTGACATGACAACTCCCTGAAGCAAAAGGACATCCTCAGTACCCTGACTGTGTCTCCCAAGCACTTGTGACGTATGGATGGTCTTAGATGCATAATTTTCATTAGTGTTTCCATGTGGTTCATTAGAAGCCATAACGTGCTGCTCTTTTCCCAAGAAAATCATGACTATATAGTAGACAAAGTCTCAAAGTTGATTGTATTATTTCTTTTCAAATGTGTGGTTATATATTTTAGTTTCTAAAAAGCAACAGTTTGAAGATGTTTTGATATATAATTTCTGTGTATTCTGAGTATCTGTTGAGGGGAAAAAAATAATTTGGACTGCATGGAAGATTTTTTTTTCTTTTTTCCCTATGGACTTCTGATTTAAAATCTGGTGGTATCATGGTATCATTCACAGTTATATTTTGCATTCATGTTATGTCACATGACTTTTTTCTCCAGTATGTGAAAAGCCAAGCACTGGTAATTCCTTGTTATTATTCTTACGTCTTGTGATGTCAGAATTCTTAACTGCAAAGGTTTATAAAGACTGTTTTTGTGACAAATAATACGTGAACAAAGTGTCTAAACCACAACTTGTAGAATGACAGAGATAACTTCAGCTGTCCAGGGTACTGCAGGTATTCTATTGAGTAGCTTAGTCTGTTGGTTCTGTGGTTTGTCTTTTTCACATGTGCAGAGATTTGACTATCTCGTCTGCATAGTGGTTCATTTGGAGAAAGCATAGAACCTGAAGTGTAAAGCAAAAAGAATGGATGAGCATAAAGCTAGGAAGACAAAGGTATAAGCAGTACATCACAAAAAGTAGTGCATCACAAATTTATATAGATTTATCTTTTGCTTTTTGTAGGTCATGAGGCTGAGTCATAAGTCTGAATCATTTAAACTAATATATATGTATATATTTAACAGCATATGCCCCTCAAATCACTAAGTGTAAATAAACTCTTCCATTTGAATCTTGTAGGTAGGATGTGGGTAACAAAGAGTGAGCCTTAAGATAAGGTTTAAAGAAGAATTATGCTTTAGCGCTAACTTGAATTTTGTTACTTACATTTGCACACACCAAATAGTGATGGAAGTGAAGGAGCATTCATTCAGCTGGAAAGATGTGATACTGTGAAGCAGTATTTCTTATGTTTTCTCAAAAGGAAACATCAAACTTCTCTTTCTGATAAGTAGAAGCAAGAAATTATGTCTGTCTGAAGACAGTCACATTTGTGCCTGTGCATTTTTATCTTGTTTCTTGTTCTTTCCTTCACTGCTTATTCATTCTTGCTATTTCAATTGCTTGTTGTGTTATGTGTTGAACACTCTTCTGTGCCCAGCTGTCTTCTCAGCTCCTAACTTATGAGAGAAATGTAGTCTTTGTCAAGCCATGTTAGACCAAGTCCAACCATTTGAAAGCATCAGAAAGTCCTTTCAGAAGTCTGAACTTTGAACACAAGAGAGGAACTTTACAGGACAAATAGGTGCTTGAATTCTTTAATAGACTGATACTAATAGAACAGTCACACACAGAGAAATACAAACTGTTACGTGTGGACAAATAATATCTTTCATCACAGTGTGTCAACAGCATGCTCCTAAAGATCATTGGGAAGTGAAGACAAAGCAAAAGTGTTGGTGGTAACTAACTCTTACATACATAAAAATGTAGATTTTGAAGTTGTGTCAATGTGGACTTTGGTGTACATAAACCACAGAAGTCAAGGTAATCTCAGAGCTCCTTGGCACATTAAGATATGAAATCTCTCAGCAAACATCATTACAACTTTAGTTAATTTAATGATTAAAAAGCCAGAAGGGACTGGTCATCTAGTCCAAAATTCTTCATAATGCAGGAATTAATCAGAGAATTCCTTTGATCGAATTAAATTCTAAGGTAACTAGGAAAATATTAGATCTTGATTGGATCCTTTATCACCAAAAATAATGATAATATTAGAGAAATTTGTGAAGATTGATTTGTTTTTTCTAGTGTTCTAAAGAAAACAACAAAAAAAAAGAATATAATTTGTTACGAATCTGTCTTTCAAATTCCAGCAGTATTAACTAACATGAACAGCTTTCAATTTGATCTATTTCCCTGCAGATATTTTGATTGTAATGTAGATGCTGCTTAACATTTTTGTTAAATTTACCAGACTAATTACTTTGAGTTTTTTAAAGTGAAAGATATTTTATGTAACCATGTGTGTCACCATTTTTGGAAGAATCTCCAGCTTTTATAGAAGCATCTTTGCATTGCTGACACCAAAAACTGTATGGAATATTTCAATAATATTCAGTAGAGGATAATAGAATAGAATTACAGTATGGCTGGAGTGAGTGAAGACTTATGGAGACTGTGTAGTTCAAGTTTCCTGATAAAAGCAGGTTCAACTAGAATGTGTGTATATGCTACCTTGTGAAATGTTCTTTGAACATCCAATACACACAATACTGTTTTGAGCTCTCTTGAAGGATCACAACACTGCACTTATAGGATGGCCTCCAGTTTTGAAAGGTGATGCCAACAGCCAGCTGCTGTTGGGCTTTGAATGTACTCACATGTTCAGTTCAAGTATAATTCAGACTTAGAGTGCCTGTGTTGGAAAATCTAGCAACTTAGAGTGCCTTATATTTAAAAGTGGTGGTTGTTGTGGGGTGTCCCTGAATTCTGCTGTCCAGCATTCATGTTTTTTCCTCCATCATTCTCTCCTCTGTCAGCATCTTTTCAGAGTTCATGGTTTAAATAACAGTATCCTTTTGAAATGTGGCTAACTATTCTTGTTCCTAAAGGTATTATTTCACACTTGGCCTATTAAAAAAGGCATCGTTCTTATTTTTATCTAACAAAGTGAGTCAAGCTCTTAAGAATTTTGGGGGATATTATTAGCCGTGTTAACTCTTTTTAATTTGGAAATTTTTGCCTATTTCCAAAAATAAAACCTTACTGATAATAGTCACGATACACATGTAGTCAAAAGTGAAGGTTTTAAGATATAGGTAATACTATTAATAGCTACAGATAATAACCAGAAGTATATTAAAACTGATTCAAAGGTCCTATTAATCAGCCTTTTAGTATAATTCTCCTCTTGATTAATAAACCACATACAAAAGATTTGAGTACTGAGAGAAACACATTCTTAGCTACTGTGTTTTAACGTAGGGTGTCATAAACAGTGGTGAAAGATTTTCTTACTGAAGAAATTTTTTTCCAACCAGATGAAAACTTCTCAAATGTTTTTTTTTCTGAATGTGATAATTTTGTTAATGTCTATTAGTTTTGAACATAATAAAGCTACATGCAAGCACATCCCCTTCATACTTTACCCTTCAATAAAAACCCTGATGCTAAAAGTATTAGGTTAAAGAAAGATTTAAAAGGAAATGAGAATAAGGATATTAAAGGATGTCCATTACACTGTCAGTTGTAAAATCCAGACTTGAGCAAAATAGGAATATAATAACCTCTTTAACCTCTTTTATGGTATTCTGCATTTGAATGTCATTTCTTTTTTCTCTCTGTTTAACAGTCAGTGATTGATATTAGTCAGAGCCTGAATATTTCTTTAAGTAGCAATGGCCTTGTATCAGGTTCTCAATGTCTTCAGATTATATTTCTTTGATAATGGCCTGATTTAAATTGCTACTCTTTTCCTCTGGGCGCATATGTTTTCATTTCATTAAAATAATTTTTGGGGATTAATAGAGATATACCCAATACCATAACTGGGATGATCAACATCATTCAACCAAAGTTACATTTTTACCTTCTGCTTCCTTCCTTTCTCTGTTAACATACCATTTCCCTATTAATTCTGAGACTTTGTCATATTAAGTATTTTTCCTTTCCCCAGACACTTGCATGAATGTCTGGCATGAGTTTAAACTCTGGGATGGACTGTGTGCTATTTATTTGACAAGTACATTGTAAAGTTGTATATAAGAAATTGGCATCTTATAATGTGTAATTGACAAATCTTAAAGTTTTTCAGTGCTTCCACTAAATCTACTCTATTGGATATCCAAAGATGAAATCTCTTATTACAGCATTTTGTAGTTATATTAATATTTTGAATACAAAAATAGGAGTATTAATTGTGGCAAACTCTAAATATTAAATTTGATCATTAAATTTTAATTATTCTGTGAGACTTTCACAGATTTCACTAAGCTGATGCCTAATTTTCATAAAATAATTACTACGTGAGTATCTGTGTTTAGTGTTTTGATTCACATCAGGAGTGAGTTTTTAAAATGAAAGCCCTGATGTTCCCCACCTGCTGTATTTGGGCTCGTATCATGCAATGTCCTCTGAGACCATAAATTGGATTGTTTCTCATGTAATGAAATCAGAGCACGCTTTTCAGGAGCGCACTTGATGCCTCCTAACCCATTAGGGGCAGTGAATCCACAGAACCAGACTGGAGTTAGTCTGAAGTTAGTTCCCCTGACATGGGCAGAACTGGTATTGCTTCACTCCCCAGATCCATCCAGCTAAACTTCGCAACTTGCTCATGCAGTCATGGGCAAAGTGCTACAATGCAGCTGGGGTAACTCTAGCTGGCTTTTGATTTTTCTTCCTTGGTTATTGAGGTAGCAATATTAGCAACATAAATAACATTATGCTTTTTAAATAATATTTTCATGTGTTGATCAAGAGATCATCTCACCACAGCAGTATTCTTATTATGTAGTTAGAAATCAATAGGATTAAGGGATGGAGTGGTAAACTGATTTGTAGGCCATATAAAACTGGGAGTAAAAGTCAGGTGTCTTGTCATGCTGTTTAAAGCTGTAAGTGCTCAACCACATTTCATAATATCATAATGGATACCAGGGGATCTGTTAATGTCATCAGCTTCCAATTATTCTCTTGATTAACTGTTTATTTAGTCTCATTATACAGTTGGATGTTCTGTCTTGCTTTGCTGCTTACAAATGGCACGGCTGTCCAATGATCGCTTGCACCAGTAATCTCATCTCGTATTAGGAGGGAATTTTAGGCAGTCAGCTGTAGTTCCTACCAAAATAACTTCTTTCCCCACCAGAAGCATGCCCAGCAAGAGGAGGCTAGCAGCTTTGAGTGGCTTCCAGTTATGGTTTTAATGTAGCTTGTACATCACTTTTCACAAGTGATGTGAGGCAAACATTTTTCACAATACAATGAAGAATGGAAGTCTCTGTTGCTATACCTTAGTTGCATAAAATTAGCATTTTTCTGTTTTTTGTTGTTACTCTTAATGCTTGCAGAACTCTTCTGTTGTTTGATTTGGGATTAACACCTAGTTGTAATTTCACTTGCAAAGGTTCTCAGAACAGTTCTTACATGTCTAGAAGGACTTCTGTTGTACAATGAATATGTCAATAAAATGCAGCTAAATGGTGAAGGAAGCCGATATAAAATTTCTCTCTCTGTATGGATGGCAGTTAATAACACCTGAAACTTATCAGTGTCCTCTTAAGAAGGAGCTTCAACACTCACGTAGTTTGGAGGATTTGATCTTTACCAGGGGGATCTCTTAGTGCCTTTATTATAAAAATATATGCACATAAAATATATGCACCGACCATTGCAAGGGAAAAAAAAATACACCTCAAAGCCATTATTTGACAATGCTGAGTTTTGCCTCACCAGTCATGTGATTTCAGCTTAACTTTTGATACATAAATGCAATCTTTTTAGGAAGTTAAAAATCCCATCATAAAAATCAAGGTGTGTGTGAACCTGATATGAAAATGAACACAGGAACTAGATCAAGGATTCACTTAACCCAACATCTCATCGTTTTGTGTCCCAATGCAGATATTCCTGGAAGTAGTACAGTAAAAAAAAAAAAATAAAATAAAATAAACAAAATATTTCTTTACCATCCAATAGTCAGCACCTCAGGGGTCTCCTGATCCAGAGGTGCATCTTCAGATCTGTGAATTTTTTATTGTGATCCAGATTCTCATTTCTCTTTTTTTTTTCCACTGTATCCTGCTGCAACAATGTCCACAGTTTAACTACACACTGTGTTACTACTATACCTTATCTTCTAAGACTTTTTTTTTTTTTTTTTTTCTCTCCAGACCTCTCCCTCTATTGAACTAATTGGTAAACAAGTTTTTTTTTACTTGCCCTTCCAATCTCACTCATGATCATACAGATATATGTTGTTTCCTCTTCCAATTTTTTGTTTTTAGCCTATTTTTTACTTTGGATGCTTTTAAAATTTAAACAATAAATCATTGTACAATTATGTAAAGGAGCAAGGCTCTTTGGTGTCATAAGCAACCTATAGATTCAATTATTGCAAACATCCCTGTTAAAGATGTTGGTTATCTCAATATTTGGTACTACCAACAGGAAACAAACTTTAAAAGAAAGTACCAGCCTAATCAAAATATTCTCCAGACTTTTTGTAAATATGAAGACTTACTAATATTAATGTAAGAAAATGCATGAAAAAGTACCAGTAACAATGTTTAAGCTAGTGTCTGTTAGTGTCTGTTTGTTGGTGTTTTGTATGTGTATGGGATTAAAAGAATTCAGTGCAGAGAGGGAATAAAAGATATGTTGTCTTATAGACTTGTTCTCCTCTGGTGACATGTTCCTCCATTCCTCTTTGTTTCTGTACAAACTCCTTCACATTTTTCCAAACCCAGGATTCTGTCAGATCATATATATACATATGATGTTATATATATATATATATATTACTTCTTATATATACTTTTTTTTTTTTTTTCTTCCCCAGAGGGAGGTGAGAGGAGAAGATTGAGGTAATCTGAAGGAGAAGATTGAGGTAATCTGAAGAGATTGAGGTAAATGTCACTTCTATAGCAGGGGAGACTTGCACAGATCTTCTCTTTAAATATATATATATTTATATACATATATATATTTATATTTATATATATATATTTAATATATATATATTAAATATATATATATAAATATAAATATATTTAATCTGAATGAACAAATTATTTCTAGAAAGGGGGAAGACACTGAGCTGCTATGATGTCAGAGCACTTCCATGTGTATAGGCAGTCTCAATGTGTTGAGTTTGAGATAATCAATTAGATCTGAGTGCTAAAACTAATCATTGTTCTTCAGTTATTACAGAAAATAGAAGCCTAAAAGATCAGTTACGAGGGGAAAAGAGGGGTAGAAGATGCCCTGGCTAAATAACAACTATTCATTCAATTATTTAATTTATATATAGAAATGTAACGATATATAGAAGTTATTCTGGTATGAATCATTTTTAACAGGATTATATATAAAATTTATCCGAAACTTTTTTCTTTTTTGTTTAATGACATAGATTGACCTATTGCTTTCTTCTGTGTAGGCAGCATGAAGAAAATGAAAGAGAAAGTTATTATTTATATGTAAATAGGAATTTTCAGCCATAGTAGTTTTTATTTGTGGGTAAGTTTTAATTACATTTTTTTCCCAGAAGGATGAGAAGTGAAAATTGTACAGAAAAAGTGAATTTGTGTTCTCATTGCAGTTCTGGTGAAATGATGAGACTTTAAAAATGTTACATTATCCGTAGATTAAGGTACAAAAATGCTAATTTATTGCTAGACTGCAGCGTCCAATTTGCATTCCAAATCAGACTGCAGGGCTCCCAAAATGAGTAGGTGCCCTTACCGTGTACTTAACCTATGCTTTTCCTGAGTAAATTCATAACTGTGCGTGTTTGTATGTGCTTCCTCATGTACATTCGCACATGTGGTGCTACACCATTTTAAGAAGGTCCATTTTTTTTAACAGGGAATTGAAGTGTACGGATCATTTTGGATATTAGCAATCAGACAAATAATTGGTGCAAGCATTGTTTTAAATCTGAGCCACCCCTGAATTCCTTTTTATTGTAACATTGATGACAAATATTATATAGGGTGGATATAATTTGCAGTGATTAATATCATGTATTAAATTGTGCTTGCATGTGTGCATAAACACACACATGCATACAAAATGATAGTCTTGTAAAGAGGTTTTCTAGGATATTAAAAAATAAGTGTAATAGTGTATATTTGTTGTTAGTTCCAGATGATATCGATATGTGAGAAGGGGGTTATGAAGAGTCATATTATTCTTAAATGTGCTGATATGGGAGGGGAGAGGGAGGGAGGGAGGGAGAGGAAGACAGACAAGTAATACAGCATAAAGAACCCACAGGCATCTGGGCTTTCCCACTTCTGTAGCAAATAGGGGGAATTATGGGTTGGTGGTCTGCTTCACGTTAAGAGGACACCCCTCCATCTGTTCTCAGTACAGCCTGTTTCCAATTTAAAACACAGATTTCAATACAAACCTCAATCTCTTTTCTCCATTTTATATGCAAAGCGCGGCTTACGAATCGGTGTCATTGCCATAAGGGCTCAGACCAAATTTCCCCCCAAAATTCACAGGCTGTTCATTTGAATACCTGCTTACAGTGGTACACAATGGGCAGCTTTGAGAAGAAAAATTGATAATCTTCACGGAAGAGTAATTTGAATGAAATTACACTTGACAGCCCGTCTCCAAGCAAACAAGGAGAGTGAGGGAGCCTTAGCTAAGCTCTGAGGACTTGCCTAAGCCTCTGCTGTTGGAGCTTCCCAGGGAAAAAAAAAAAAAATCCACACTTTTTCCTACATCTGACTGAAGCTTTTGATTAATTCTGTGTAGCTGTTTCTAGTGAAGAAAGGTAGCCATGGAAGAGAATATGGAAGAGGGACAAACACAGAAAGGTATTGTGATAAAATTGCTTTCTGTTTGTGAGGAGATAATTATTTTGCAGTTCCTTGTTTGCTTTAGCAGCATGCTGTAAGGTTAGTGAATATTCTTATGTGGCAGATGGGGGGAACGTTTTTTTTTTTCTTTTTTCTTTTTTTTCCTGTATCACTTACGTTCATCTCTCTGCAGTATCACCTACCATTTATTTAGTGATTGTCATCTTATATTTAATATTAAACAGATCTAAACATCGGATTTCACATTTATACTTATAATTTTGCAAGCATTTAGTGCAGACTGCTTGCCAGACCAGTCTTTGTTAACCTTCATTTATTTCATGTTTTCACGCTTGTCTGGCTGGGGTCAAGGGATCCTAGCGTGAACTACGAGAGAGCTACTCCACAATATTTGGAGCTAGTTGCTGTTGGATATCTAACAATGTAACCAGTATTTACACCTTGAATGAGAATCCAGTCTGAACAAAGACATGGGGTCTGTGTTGTATGTATTTAGGCAGTACTGATATTTCTCTCTGCATTTTTTCCACTTTTATTTTGCTATGTGTTGAAGCAGCCTTGCTATTTACATTGTACAAATGTGGATCTTGTTGAATTTCATTTCGCACATTGCAGCTGAAATTGCATTAGCAAGATGTACATAGCACCTTCAGAGCATTTCTGTTCTAAGGTTTCCAGTCAAGAAAATAATAACTGAACACAAGGGGATGTTAGCACTTAAAGATGCAGTTTAAGGTTATTGCTGATTTTTTTATTAATTTGTGAATCTCTGAAAAACAGTGTTCATAATGTCCCTACACTTAAATGCTATTCTGTACAAGCAGCATTATAGTCAAAGGAATTGAGTTTTTTTTTTTTTTTTTTTTCTCTCCTTTTACTTTAGTGCAAACACAAAGGGTAATCCTGATGAATATTTGCCACATTAAATCATGTATGCTCTTTTTGCATTTATTTCCATTTCTGAGGAGGATTTAGGAACTCACCAAGTTGGTTAATATAAATTGCCTGCAAAGGCATATTTTTCTGAGCTGATGACATATTCTGTTTTCTGCTCCCTGATCAATCTGCTTGCTGCATGTAAATGTCATGCTTTCTCATTATAAGTGACCCATTTAGACAGAATACAGCTTTGGATTGTTTATGCTCTTAATTTTGTCTACATGCATGGTACATATAAAGAGAAGACTAAGGGAAGATAGATCTGCATCCTTGGTGTATGTATACTTATATATAAATAGATTAGTATCTGCAGGTGATTTCAGCAGTTCCTTCAGTTAAATTTTATTTGCAAATAGCAGAAATAATGGGAAAATATGCTTTTCTGCATATAAAATCAGTGTTTTCATTACATGTTTGAATTTCATTTAGAAATTGAAGATATTTTTTTTTGTAAGTCTGACATACATTTTTTTTTCTCTTTAGAATAGGTAAATCCAACTGTTTGATCACTGAATCAAAATGTTTCATTGTTATTGCCTGAATAAACAGTGTGAAATGCAAAATTCCTAAATCTTCATTGGGGCGGGGGGGACAGAGAAAAAAGTGAATCAATTTGTATATTAAAAGCACATGTTATTGATGAACTGTGTCCTCATTGTTCATATGGTAAGCAGTTGAATGACCCATAGCCAGGCAAAATGGTGTGATTAATAGTGTGATTACAACAGCTAACACTACTTATTCTGCCTCCCTCTCCTCCCCCCGCTTCCCATTTACAAAGCCATGTGTGTCACCTTTTTTCCCCTTTATTGGTACCCAGCTGTCATCATGGACAGTGACAAGAGAATGATAAGAGCTGACAAATTACATTTCTTCGTCCTTACTGGTGTGGAAGGGGGTACTGCTTAGTTGCTGTCACCATATTTGTGAACCTGTCATTTCAACCTATCGTGTTTCCACTTTGGATTCTGATAACTTTTAAAATGTGTTTAGAGTTTGAAGAAAATGTATGGTTTAGGATCAGAAAGAAAAATTCCTGATTAAATAAATTTTGGGGGATGCTTGAATGCAGATGTTGGAATTTTAGCAAAGTATGGGGGATGATCATTAAATCATGGATCCCTTTAAGGTTTGCACTTTGTACTTGAAAAGTATTGACTGTTATTGACTACTTGATACTCCTCTTTCATAGTGCCTGTTTTCTGCTTTTACTTAGTATAATCTATCTATTATGTGTTTTACTTATATCCCTAGTATAGTTCCAGACTACTTCTTCTAACTATAGTGCCCTAAGAACTTTAATTCCTATGTTCTGATTTTCATCCTCCTGCCATTTTGCATGGAACTGTTTGTTTCTTTCTTTCTCCTCCTCCTCTGCTTCCTACAAAATCAATGGGAGTGTAAATTGCCACTGCTTACCAACTCCTGTGCTCTTCACAGCAGATGTTTTGAACCTCCCACTGAACAGCATTACGTCTTCCTAGCAGCCATGATGGAAGTGAATAGTTTGATGCATTTCATAAATATGATAACGATTGTTCTAAAAAGAGCCCTGCAGTTTTGGGAGTCTTGTTATTCTACAGAATGTTATGCAATAAGATATTGATAAGTGAAAACATAATTCTTACCATAGTGATTCCAAATAATGATTTTCTGTCTTACACAATTTCTGTACATTCTAGCATTTAACACTTACAATTTGTTTATGGCTTTAACTTGGAAAATTGTCAGCAGGGGAATATATCACATCTTGTTTCTGTAAATAGTGCACTACTAGAAATGATACAGTTCAAATAAGGATTAGAAATCAGAGACTGTCTTATTTTTTTCCACTGATATTTTCTTATGTTGCCCTTGGAAAACATTGTTTCTTCTTGCATCAGTATCTTTCATTTGGTAAATGGAAATAATGCTGTTGTCCAGCAGTTTTCATGTGAGGCTGTTGAAATCTAAACCACATATAATCTGTATTTATACTTCTGCTTTAAAGTATTAGACTTTTTTTGTACTTGTTGATATCACATTTATTTGGTTTGCAAGCCAGTGCAGGTCAGAGAGGATGTTTCAAATATATTTCCTACTCAACTATCTGTAGCTGTCCAAAAAATGAAGGTGTGCAGAAAGTCTGTATGAACTGTGTGCTACAATATGCTAAAAATGCAAAAATATTCTAAGAAAGTAAAAAGTCACAATATCTCAGAAATATCAACTTGTTAACAATTTCCATAACACTGACATTATGCTACATGCCTGGGAACTTATGAAGAACTTTGATTGCTAATTTGCTGTCTGGATAATCCGAGATAACTAAAGCCTGTAATTTCAGTGACTGGCTTATTATTCAAAAATGATCAGGTCGACTTAGAAGCATAAGTTTAAGTCATGTCTTTAGGGATGCATGCTAATTTTGAAAATCTCATGTATAAATTAGCATGTGTGTTAGTGGTAGATCTCAACTGCCAGTGTCTGAAAAACAATGACGTCAAACTGTCAGCTATGCTATGTAGAAAAAGCTCCAGCTCCTGCAGAACAGGTCCTTTCTCCATGAAAGCACCGAGAGTGCAATGATGTCCCCCACCCCAGTCATTCACCATGATAGGAAACTTCAGAGGGCAGGCACTCTAATTTTTGCATTGTGTGGGACTTAGCAGTGTGGAGTTTAGAGTTATTCTCACAACGTATCTATTTCAGGAAAAAAAATAAAATCTATAGCACAGCAAAATATACACCACTTGAAAACAAACATGCTTTTTAATGGCTCATCCGTAACTTTGTTTAGTAGTTTGAATTCATTTATAAAATAAACTATTAGGAATGGACAGAGCATCTATGTGCAGCAGCAAGCACAGGGAAGAGGTGATTTTATTTTAGCTCTCTTGGCTGTAGCATACCTGACAAAGATGGAAAAGGTTACACTGGTAGCATATAGAAGAAGTACATAATATTATTGTGACAGGTAATGGTTGTATACTAGAATTTGTGAGTTAGCATTTGGTCTGAATTAGTGATCTCAGTGGATTTGCAGTCTATTACCAAAGCTCTTTTGGTTTGGTCTACAGCATGCCAGTGAAAGAGAGCTTTAAGGAGTTTCAGAAGAATGTCATGGAGGCTAGGTTGCTATATCATTAGTGTGTACACACAGATTGTTTCTTCAGCCGTGAGAAAGAGGTTAACTGCTTCCTTTTACTTGGGTATATGAAGTGTATTAGTAGGATAATATAAACAAGATGAAAGTGACTTTTATTTCCTATTCAGAGATAAAATAGCTGAAATAGTCAAAACATTGCTGACATCCTTTGCAAGTTTGTCTTTTAATTCTTTTTACTTCTGAAAGAGAGTTGTTGTCCAGTTTCTCATTTGACTACTGCTATTAAGTAGGTTAAAATAAAAATGAAAAAATCACAATATTTGGCACTTTGATTTTTGTGGGTGCCTATATTTGTAAATAAAGCCAAGGAGTTAATTTCCACCCTGTAATGCAGATGCCAAACAAGTGTGAGCCACTCTTGTATCTTCAGTTAGATTCTTATGTTACTAGCACTCTGTTTGGCCTTCTAGGACCCCTGAACTATAATCAATTTTACAAGTAATATTGCAACAGTAAGCAATGTCTTAGTACTTTGAATTTATACACAGGTAAGGAAAAGAGGGAGAACAAATTTGTTTTTACCTTAACTCAAAACAGTGCGAGATAGGAAAGACTTTCTTGCTTGGTAAAGGAGAGTATATCACTTAACTTTTGCAGTAGTGTGATCACAGTTGACATGTTGGCCTAGATTCTCTGGGGAAGGAAGCCAGCCTGAACACCCTGCCTAGCAAGGTGATGTAGCCATTGTGGGAGGTTCCACACCGTACTGGCACCATCTACTACTGGTGAATCAGCTTAGCTTTCTGTGTGTAATTCATTAATACTTGCCACCCCCTGATTTTTCCACCAAATCTTCTTGGACTCTGTTAGGCTATATGCAATAGCAAGCAGCTGGCATAGTTTTGGATCAATTCAGAAACCTTTAGAAATCTACCATGGGACGACTCTGGTGTCTCTTTACAACTCTTAAGTGAGCTGTGCTGGAACATGTTTGGCTGTAGCTAAGAATTCAGGCTTCTAATTTTTTATACAGGAGGGAAAAAGCAGATCCTGAGCTTCTGGTGACATGGATCTGGCCTATCAGGGGATATATGAAGCCTAAATTATCCAGGTCCTCATGCCAATGTTTGGATGACACAGTGCTCCTATTCTTGCCTTTCCAGAAAAAAAAAAAGCTAATGCATACATCCTGTTATGTTCTGCTTCCATCTACCAAATCACTTGCTTTCCATCTCCTCTAATTTCTACTACAAATCTCACCTCAGACAACTCTTTACCTTCAAAGCTCTCCTGCTTATATGAAATGCAGGTTACCAAGAGTATGTTCAATGCTTTGGTGGTACTTAAGATTTGCAGGCTAGAATCTGCATGCAGAAGTTCATAGTTGATGCTGTCATAAGTTTCTCTGGTATGACAAAGGGAATCTGGACTGTGGTGGGTAAGACATTGTTGCATCTACTGTGGGTGAATCCTCCAAGACTGTACTGGAGGTTATGGAAAGGCTATGGAAATCTGGCACTGTTGCTAGTTCTCTTACTTCTTTTCTGTCAGTGATTAAGTCCTGACTCTTAGGGCTATCCTTTAACATTTCACATTAGTAAACATTTGCAGTTTGGGGTGTTTTTCTTTTCTTTCTGATGGTGTTTTTCTTTTTTCTTGGAGGTTGAGTCTGGTCTCAGGGATGCTTACACCTGATATGCTCCCTTTTTAATTGGGAGATAGGGAACAACTGAACAGAAGGTGCTACAGCTATTTTGAGCAGACCCATGCTTCCAGACCTTACCTGAGTACAATGTTAAATATGGCAGATAGATGCTGTAGAAGAAAGGGGATGTAGTAGCTGCTACTGGGCACAGCAAGCCCAATTCAACCTCTCTGGCTGTTGGATCGGTCCATTGTGCAAAAACCTTTAACTGAGCAGACTTCCCTGAGCAGATCTTTATTGTTATTTTTACTGATAACAATAATGGTAAATAATACCATTTTGACTCCTGCATATGGCACAAAAGAGCTGATAAATGTTTAAAGGATAGTGTTTTAAATAAGGGTTATACCAATAACAGGCATGTACTTGTTGAATTTATGGGGATAGCAGGTTGCTAACTTACTATAAATAGTAACAGAATATACATAGATGAGGATGGAAGTAAATGTTTGAACTTGCCTTGAGAAAAGGACCGTTGACCACTGGCTGCTGTTGTTCATAAAGATATTCATTTATGTTATTGAATGATGTATTATTGATTTTTAACATAGTAGCTTTAGCAGGAAATGCTTCCCACTATATGTGGTTTGCTTTCATTCATGACTTGCTGATAAACCACAACTATATAGAAAAGGAAGCTTACATTTCTAGGTCAGTGGTACAAATCCAGTGATTTACTTCCTCATGAAATAGTATCAGTGTGTTAGATTTATAAACTGTTTTTCCTATTTGTTGGGGTGCTTCAATATAGCAGTACAATTGTCTTCAGAGATTTTCCCAGCCTTGTGATTCCTCACTGAGAGGTTATTGTCTACCTCTGATCAACCAGTCATTCTCATCCTTCTTAAACTCTTTTAAAATAATAAGCATATCCATGATCTTTCCCTGCCTTTCCTCTTTGTAGGTTGCAGTTCCTTATAAACACCTGCAGATTCTGTCTGTAGTTGTCATGCTATTCAAAAGCATCTTAATACCACGTGGCCTAACAAGATTGCTGAACTAGACTGGAAGAGGGAATAATCTCTTGTTTTCCAAGCGTTCCTTCATAACTAGCTTGAGATCTGCTCTTCTTCAAGCCATAAAACACTTCTTCCACTTTGTCTTGACTGCATTTGTTACATGATGCTTCCCTTGCTGGAAAATTCATGGTCCTAGTACGTATTAAGGACCACTTTGATTCACACTACCCAGTACTGTTGTAAAAATGAGTACCATTTGACTGTAGATTCATATATTGCTCTTGATTTTAGTGTAACATAATGCCACTGAAATATTAGACCTAAGTAACTTCAGTATCCAGAAAATCAGGAACTAGGGCTCTGATCCTGAGAAGACTTACATATATGTTTTTACTGTCACGCACTGTCAGTAATCCCATAGGTTTTATGCAGATTATTCACTTATGCAAAAATGAAGCATGTACATGGTTTTAAGATTAGGTCCTAATATTGCCACAGAGTAATTAACATGTAGCTGTCAAGTTTTTGGCAGGAAATCTGTGAGAGGACATGGTGAAGCAATTAAATGGGGTCTGAGAGAAGACTGGAAGGAAGGCTGAATGGAATTTGAGATTTTTTTTTTTGCTTGTTTGCATGGTATTACAGTAAATTAATATGCTTTGAGGTCTACAGGGGCTGTCTTTGGTTCCAAGAAATACTATTCCTTTTCTCTGGCTGCTTTAATTTTTCTTTGTGTTTTTCCTTTGAATTACTAGGGGTTGGACGCACTATTGGGCAGAGTGAAATAAATCTTCTAGCAATACTGAAATATTTTGCTGGTGTATCTTGTTCACACACTTAAGCCAAGCTGATAATCAAATTTACCATGCAGATGGAATTCTGCCCAAGGCAGGCTACTAGTGACCTTCTTTTTACCTTTCTCCTGTAATATGGGAATGGTCTGCTTTCTAAGATTATCTGGGAGCTTAATTTCATAAAGTTCATGCTGCTAGTGCAAGGACGTGCAAAATTGGTATTATACTTTTTGTTATCATCCTGTAATGAATTATAAGTGAGACTTTCATTCTTTCAATGCAGATCTGATGCAGTATGCTGCTTAGTTGCCTTTGTTTTGCAGGGAAGAGTGCAGTAGATCTTTGATTTTAAAGCCTTATGAACTTAGTGTCTGTTACATGGTTGTCTGTGATGATTAGTGGACTCTGACATCAGTGTCTGAAGTAAACACAGAAAATGGATATTTGAGATTTTTTTTTTTTTTGCCATGTTAACTAACTATTAAAATCTTAAAAAGAAAAATGAAACAAGTTTCAACTATTTGTAGAAATAGCAATATAAAACTTCTAGTTTTATAATACCATTCTATTATGCAGATAAAATTAATCAGCAAAAGATGCTTGTCACTGTGGCTAACCAAAGTTTAGTAAAACATGTATCACCCAGGGCGTGAAGGGCAAAGGCCAAAAAATAAAAGGAAATTTATTGCAGCTGTTCAACAAAATATGGAGGCTACCATTTCTCAAAGATGTAATCTTTCAAAAATATTATAGGTTTATGAGCAGTGTTCACTAGTGAAAACACTGGAGTAATTATAACCTATTGGTGTGTAGGCCTGTCAGGTCAGCTGCGTTTATGCTAATGGTTCAGACAAGATATGTTTTTTGTCCAACCCATCTGCTGCAGTCATTAAATATTTAAGACACGGGAACCTGTTATGTACATTGGGGGTTCTTTATTGGTTTAGTGGATGTGTTTGCATATGGGGGACTTTTGCTGTTAATTTTTTTTTTTCATTTTGACACGTCCCATACCATCTGTATTGCCTGGGCTTCCAACAGATATCTTTCCATTATTACCTGTCATATCCCATGCTACGTGAAAACAGGTATTTTCTTAAATATTTATTAACAGCCTTGTTACTTTCAGAATCCAGTTCAAGTACCACTACCTTTCCTGAATGTGTCTGAAATATGGGGTTCAAAGATTTTAAAGTACCTGTAGATACCTGTTGATGTATTTTGTGAATATTATAGATGTTCAGAAAGCTGAAATACTCTGTTTGCTATTCCTGAGTGAGGAATGCAGTTACGTACATGTTTGTGGAGTTCTCTTTTAATTTACGGTTATTCCTACTTGTCTTCCTTGATTTATTTCTCATATAGGTTTGTTTTTATTATTTATAATAAAATTATATTTATAATATCCTTTAATGTAGACTCAACTAGATTTGACGTAACTTCTACAGTTGCTAAATCTTGTGATGTCCTTTGGGATCGAGTTTTTCTCTTTTGGTTGTTCTTGCCCTCGTAATCCCTGATCTGTTTTGAGTGTGTACAAACTTGGTACTTTAAGCTGGAAAGACTGACTATCTACTGTGAGAGGTCTGAAGGTACTGACACTCAGGAATGGCTGATCTGTAATCATTCCTTTAATCTAATATCCTGCCAAGGCAATAGACTTCAGAGTTGCTACAGAATGTGGTTGTTTTATTTCTAAGGGGATAATTTTACTAAGCTTTTTGTAGTCCTTCAGGGACAATGAATTACCCAGTGGCCCAGATGTAACAACCGATATAAGAGTAGCAGTCATTAAACTAAATTACTGCATTACTGCAGTCATCCTTACTGTCCTTAATCTTTTTTTTTAAAAAAAATACATATATGTATATATATATATATATATTTTGTATAACATCAGTGTAATAAACTGTATAATTTAAAATCTTTCCTTCAGTAATGTGAGGAGTAATAATTTGGCTAGGGCTTGTAGTGGGTGGGAATGCTGCTGAGTTTTTTCAGGTAGGAACGGTCATAAATTCTGCAATAAATTCAGCAAGCAAGAAGAACGGAGAATATTTGCATGGAATGACTGTAATGAAACAAACTTGCTCTTTTCAAGTGGGCAAAGTAGGTTAGAAACCTTCATGTCAATTGTCACTATTGTCAGAATATTAACAAAAATGCTATTTTTTAAAAATAATTTTAATGACATTGTATAAAAAAATTATTTGCATTAGCTTTATGCAATTGCTTTGACTGTTTTTATTCTTTATCCATTATGACTCACTTTCTGAAATTGTTTATTATTCTTTTTTGTTAAGAAAAATTGAGGAAACACTGGTCTGTTTTCTAAGTGCCTTTATGGTTGTTGGGATAGAATAGCAGTTGCTCTGTCAGTGTCACAGTGTTTATTTTAGTCTCTGAATTAATTTTCTTGGTTGCTAGGCAATTCTATTTCATAGTTTTAATGGAAATGACTAATTCATTCTCCCTCTTCTGCTCTCATTCCATAATCTGCAGTGGTTTGAAACTAGATTTCTCTGACATAATGCTTGGCAAATACTCCTGTCAATGTACAGTTTTAGGACTATAGTTTATAAAATGTGTCCAGCCCTATATTTCTTGTATGTTCCAACATGGCCATTGTAAATCTAAGTTATTCAGTAAAGGAAGAACTGGGATTTTATGTGTAGAGGATAAATATCTGCTCTCATGTCTGACATTTTAGAAAGTTCTAAGGGGTGGGTTGTGTTTGGAGTTGGTACCAGCTGAGCCTTTTTATCTCCAGTGATGATGGTGTAATATCTGTAAGCTAAGGAACTGAGATGTTCAGCATTTATAGTCAGCAGGTCTTGCTTATTGCTTAGCAGTGCAGGAAGGTTCAAAAATAGGTATGAATATTCAAAGAACTGACAACCATATTATTAAAGAAAACCTCTAAACAGTCCATAGTTCCAGAGCTATTTTTCATACTGGAAAACATAACACCTAATGACAGTTTATTTAAAATATTGTTTTCTTTAATCCTATTCTTATTAAAGGCAAATGTGAAGGAAAAATAGCTTTAAATGAAACCAGGATAATGCAGAAGCATAGGCCTTGTTTATTTTGTTACTGTCAGTTATGTTTTCATTTCTTCTGAATCAGCTAGTGAAATACAGTCTTTTGGCTTGCTATCTTCATTCTCTTCTTATGTTTATGTGCTGGTAAACTGCACAACTTGGAAATGACTGAAATTCACCTCACTCACCTGTAGCAGGAGAAAAAGAATCCTGTGGGCCCAGAATGTCAATGGCATCTTCGGTTAGGCCCTGTGCTCCTGAAATTGATTCAGGGTCTGTCAGCTTGTCCAAAGTGTTAATTCTCAGTAAGAGTAAACTATTAAAAACATGAAGCATCGCAGCAATAATTTCCATCATGCTGGATAATACTCATGAACAAAGTCATTAGCTCAGTACTGATACAATCCTGCAATCACAAATTGTATTATTGGATTAAAAAGTAAGCTATTCTATCAGCCAGTAACTTAAAATTACTGTTTTAGAGATAATGGTGTCCTAATAAATTTCACAAAATTTTAAGATTCTGGATCCAGATATGAAAGATCTGAAATGGATTATGTATCTTTTGCATTTTTCAATTTGACCTACAGGACCTACTACAAAATCTTGCCTTTGAAAAAAATCTCACTGTGTCTTTGCTTCCCGCCTGTCAAAAATATATAGAACTTTTCTTCCACCTATGCTATGATTTGCTTATTGCTTTAGTAGGTCACAGTCTTCCCACTTCTACAGTGGGACTCTCATTTTAGTTGATGCCTCTAGATACTACAGAAAGATAAAGTATGCAAGGGAACACTTACTGATTTGTTTTTAAAAAGTACAGCCGTTCATTAGTGTTCTTTTCTATTACAGCTGGAATAAAGAGTAATTGAAGTATTTGTCTGAATTGTCCCACTTCAGAGTTTCTAACCAAATATTGTATTCAATTGAACAAAACTAAAGGAGTTGCAATCATTATGCATATGGCATATGTGTTGTTAAAATGAAGAGTGAGAGACCTTGATTTTTAGCAGAGACATAATCTAAGGCAGAATGGTGTGATATACATATGGTGGATGTCTGTTCAGTATGCCAAAAGAAGGAATAGTTCAGAAAGTTGTAACTTCAGCCCCTTTCAGTAGAACTGCATTCCTTAGTGATAATAGATGCGATATGGAAAGTCCAGGACAGATATGATCAATGCATCTTTTTGCTCATTTCATGGAACTGATGCCTAATGGTGACAAATTGGCCCATGTTCGCTTGCTAGTTTGTTCTCAATAATATTTTTCTCTTTACAACGGTGATCACATTTTTGTCTAATGATGGCCAAGTTTGTTTTGTCTTTGGCAGCTGAAAACATAGACTCTCTGTTAACAGCATGATTAAACTTAACCCCAAATACAAAGAAAATTTCAGACTGAAGGAGATTAACAGACCTAACTCATTAGAAGTATCTTCAACATACTGTTTTTTGTATTCAAAGGAAGTAAGTAAATCCATTTGGCATACTGCCCTCACCAGAAGGGACTCTGAGCATCTTCCCCAGCTGGGCACAGGATGAGTGCCCCATCAGGCCACCATGACACCAGCCTCCACCCAGAACCCAAAACACCACCACCATCTTATTTTAGTGGATATACTGTGTTGAGCTCTGTAGTGTTAGAGCAAGATTTGTTTCTGTTCTTTAAGCTATGTAGTTTAAAGGTTGTTTATACAACTTTAACACTGCTGTCTAACAAGATGTATGCCTAGATTAATTGTTGAAATAAGCAGCCTTTTGCAAGTCATGCCCCTCATTTTGTTTTAAGTCTGAAGTACTCTTAAATAACAGCTCTTGCAGTCACATGGTATGAAGAAAATCTTTGCAATTGCATTTTAAAAGCAACTTTCTGCACTTCAAGTGTGTACTTCAAGACTTCAAAGAAAAAGTTGTTCTTAAACTTATGTATGTACCTTATTCCGTCCATAGGACATATTATGCAGAAGTTTTGACCATGCTGATTAAGTGCATATGCCCTATACTTATGCTTCCAAATAACTGAAATGCTGTTTTTGTTTGTGATAAATAAGTGTAGTTCTCAGGGGTTTGGATTTTAATTTAGTTTTAGGGTCAAAGCACGTGACTGACCTAGCCTTTGCAGCTAAGATACTGTATAACAGTGACAAGCAATTCTACCTTCCTTGGGGTCTGATTGCATACAATAAGTGTCAAGAATAGAATGACTGAAAGCAATGTCAAACTATTATCAATTTCCCTAAGTATAAGAAGGAAGAAAGGATTTATTACAAAGGAAACAGATTAAATTAGGTCTCTGAAATTAGGATCTCTAGTATGAGGGTTGAGGAAAAGAGAATGGAACTTTATCTTCAACATCCAGTCAAGAATAATAAAAGCAGAGGAAACTTGCTAGAGAATTATTAACAATAATGCTGAACAGTCAGTCCACTAAATCACCAACTCATGTGCCACATCCCTGAGGAAACATAGTTTCACACTGTGTATGTGAGTCCTGTCTTAATTCTTCATTTCTTCATGCTCTGGAGAACAAAAATGCTTTTTAAAGGTGCATCTTTCAAGTGGGATGGGAGGGAGGGGAACAGACTTGGTTTCTGCTGCTAACAACTTTCTTAGAGTGTCAGTGGGAAGTGACTTCTCCAGCCTTTCACAGAAGGAATGAGAATTCTTCTCCTTCTGCTGTTTTATGAAGACTGCAAATTTTCTGTGTAATTTTATTTAGTCTATAAGCATTTGTTTCGTTGCATGATGGGGAGCTAAGTTTTAGGAAAAACAAACAAACAAAAGAAGTGAATGCCAGAGTTTTTATAATAGTTCGATATCTGAATGTAGAGTAGTCATAATATATTAGTGTATTTGTCACTGCTTGTAATGATTATCTGAAAGTTGATCCAATCACTTTCAGGATGAGCTCTTTAAATTAGTATCCTGGTAACAGTAGAAGGATGTGGCCTGTTTAAATCCTGTACATCACAAGAAAACATGAAGAAATTGCTATGAGTCAAAGGCAGATTACCAAAAGCATGCAAAAGGAAGCTTTTATTGCTGTGAACTTGAAATGGCTCATTGCTCACAAACAGTAGAACCACGAGTTATTAGGTTAAGCTAGATCATTTTGAGTAATAAAGTGGTATTTGTCAGCATGTTATATGTGCCACATATACAAATATGAATACTTGCTGATAATTTTGTGGAATTATCTCTTTCCTGCAAAACAAGCCTTAGCTCTGCAAAGCCAGCTTTTTTCTTTAACAATACATTTTATTTTGCCATCTTTAGACATCACAGATTACAGAGATGATAAACATTTCCTGAAGGGGTCCAAAAAAGAGTTTTTGTAATACATAAATTGCAGTGGCCTTTAAATGTCAGTACCCTGAAATGCTGTACAGCTAAGTACTTGATTCTGCTAGAAATGTGAAGGAGGAGGATAGGAGTGGCAAAGGGAGAAAGCAAGTGGAAAAATTGCATTTCCAAGTATTTCCATTTTTTTTTTTTTCCTCAAGAACTCAAAGGAAAGCTTTGCATGAATTTTATATAATTTTGACACAAACCTAAGGACTTGTGTAATTTGAATTACTTCTAGTAATTCAAAATTTTTGAATAAACATGATTCCCTTAGAAATTCTGATCTTATGGCAGTTTCTTGGGAAGGCTGAAAGTTTGTTGTTGTTGTTTGATTTTTTTCTGCTGTTAACAATAGTGCTTTCTTTATATTTTGACACACAAACTGCTACTTCTCCATAAGTAAACACTGCTATTCCTGAGAGATAGATACATTGCAGAAAGAGGCAGTAAATATACAGCAGATTGGTTTAGTCACAAAAAAGCAGGAGTGTTTTTCTGAGTCCTGACCAGAGGTATATAAAGTAGCAAAAGGTTTTCAGAACTGAAGCGTAACATGGCCTTTCACCTAGATATGCTAAGTGAGTGGGAAGTCATGGCAATTTTATCTTTCGTGCACCTTCTGTCTCTCAACCAGTAATATATAAACATGAAATAAATTTTCCTGGCTATGTCAAAACTAAGCAAGGATGCACCCCCTCATTTCCTCAAATGACTTATAGGAAGCTAAGGGCCCCATCCATAAAAGCTACCATATTTAACAGGGCTGTGGCACAGGTGTAATGTAGCTGAGGTTGAATGTCCTCATTTCTGTTTTCTGAAGGCATTGCTTTCTAGAGAGTAGCAGCTTTGCACACTTACTGGATAGCAAGTTTAAAGACAAGTTGTTTAGGGCTGAGGCACCGCGGGGGTGGCTTAGCTGGAGCTCCTCATGAATGATCTGGAGATCACAGAGAGAAAACAGCTGATGGGGATATGCAGGAAGGAGGATGGAAAATGAGGAAGAAAGGCGGCTGTATGTAATGGGAGGCAACAGGTTAATTAGGAGATGAGATGAAGCCTCTGCTCAAAAGAGACAGAAAATCTGACTTGCTAATAAAAATCTGGGAAGGATTTCTTAATTTCTTATCTGCTCTGAGAGAAATAGCAGGGAAAAAAAAAAAAAAAAAAAACACAACCCTTTGTCTTATGTCTCATAATTTTGAGGCTTGGGGGATTTCAGTATTTTGTGAGACCTTGTTCATATCTATCAACAAGGAGAAACTGTGGTTTAGTAGATCCAAGTAGTACTTACTAGTACTATACAACTAGTACTATTAGGTCCTCTTTCTCTGATAGATTTCAAACCTAGGGGACAGGGATTACATTAATGTTCTGACTTCACACACGGCTTGTTAGTTAAAATTTTTTAGAGGTGACAACATGTTTATTACATGCCATGGCCTGGATTTCTGTTTACTAATTCATTTTTTTCATTAAAGGAAATAATCTGTATCTCACTGGTGATAAAATTCTTTGGTGACACATCTCTTGAGTCACAGGTTGTAGTACATGTTAGGTTGTGCTAGATATGCAATAACTATTGTATACCATTTTTAAACACTGCAGTTGCCAGAAAAGCAGTGTGCACAAGTTTATGCAGAATATATATATACATATTTATATATTTTTTTTCTCCTGGTTTCTGTGGTACAAACTAAGTCCTAAAAATGATAATTAATACATCTTTAAGAAATATCTGGAGGAAAAAGTGCATTTTGTAGAATACCTGCTTTTCTTGTGAACCAAGCGTAGGTGTTTCAGAGTTGTGATTTCAAAGAGACCAGTAAGTCTTCCTCTATTAGCAGCATGGATAAAGCACAATTGAATGTTGGTGTTTCTTGCCAAATGAAATTAGGACAGAGGAAAATGGAAAGTGATCACAGCTTTCCCATGCTCTACTGTTCAGCAGAGCCAAGTAGGTCTGGGGGTGAGCTAATCTGGAAGAAAGAAATGATTGCCATTATTCATTGCCACTTGAGAACAAAAAACCCAGAGTGAATAGGACTTCCATCACGAGGAAATTTTGAGCAGCTATGCAGCACACAAGGTGGCTGTTGCCCAGAGTTGTATTGCATGGCTGCTTAAGTTTTCAAAATTTCCAAGTAAGGATTAAATGAAAATATCAGTCTTATTTTCAAGATGTTTTCTATATTTATGACATTATGAAGCAGATGGATTCTGAAGGCTCAGGAATCAGAAAACAAAGAATACAAGCAATCTTTTCTTTCTTTTTCAATTAAAAAAATGTTTTTAAGTATTCAGCATCCACTTTGGGGATCTGGGATAGGGAGCCCTGGTATCTTTACAGTTTATGACAATTAATGTAGTCTTACACAGATAATTAGTTTACAACAGCAAAGCTTGTGACCCTGCTGCTGCTGCTTAGGTGAGAGCTGTCCTTCACTTGTTCCTTTCACTGAGACACGGACTTTCTGGCTCCTAAAGTAGGTAATTACAGATCTACTCAGAGGCTGTGTGTCTGTGGGAGCTGTAAAATGCAGTGGGTGGATAGATACTGAGCGTGTAATGTTAGGTCATTATATCTGTTCAGTGAAGACCTTCAACACTTGCAGCCGCTGGAAAATGAAGCATGTCTGACAGCTCAGAGACTGCCAGGGTTGAATGGTGTTATATGGCTGAGGGATCTGCTGGAGCTTCTGACATAAATAGATGGGTTAGGAGTGTTTAATGTAAAAATGGAGCCATTAAATTAGAGGGTCTCTTGTCTTTGATTCTGTGTCTAGGGGATGTGACAGGATATCTGCATGATATTTTACTCTTGCTATTTGCTATCAAAGCACGAACCTGAGAGAAGAAAGCCAGAATCCCTCTTCAGCTAGAAGGCATTTCTGTAGCAGTTATGCTGAATCTGTGCAAAGCTGTGTCGGGGGCGGCATTGGCACCGCAACTTTAGCCAGAGAGGAAGCTTGAGGACTTCAGCATTTCCCCTGGGCAACAAGAGAAGAGAGAGAGAAAATGCTGTGTCTGCCTCTAGCTGAAGAGTTCCCATGAACTCTTGGCCCTGTATCACTAGTTACCTTGTAGTGCTGTGTAGGATGTGCACATTAATTTTTATAAAAACGTTGCTTTGCTTTGAGCAATAAGTTTTAAATATAGTCCAATGATAAAGCTGTTCTTTGGTGATACTTGCCAAAAGCTGAGTGCAGCATGTGCAATCAATCATAAAGTGTTCCTCTAGTACAAAAGAGTAAATTATCTCATTTTTACTGCCCTCAGCCTTTGGTTTTGGGAAATGCAGCACAGTGTCAGAAAGCATTTGTTAGTGGTGAATGTATTTTCTGCGGTTTCTCATGGAGATTGGAGGCATTGGATTGGGATCTGCTGGGAATTCACGCTGAGCTGCTAACTAGGAAGATGGGTCACAGTTGTATAGGGGAGAGGAGAAAGCTACCTAACAGCGAAAGCAGACAGAGTCTGGATTTCCCTTCTACACGGGGTTTGAGAAATTGAAAGAAAGCTGTAGTACTTTCTTCCCTTCCCAAGTGCTTCTGTGAACGTCAATGCCAAGTAAAATTTGTGAAGCTTTGTTTCCACAGAGGCAATCAAAAATTCTGAAATCATTCTCTCATGACGATTCTCATTTAGAGATATGTTGAAAGGAAACCAAGGTACTGGCTTTCAGTTGATGGCAAATGCAAAGAAGGTGATCTTATGGAAATATGGAGAAGCTTCACATGCCTTGTAGTCAAGGACAGCAGACTGCTGCTCAAATTCTTACTGAATTAACAAGAATTGGAAATCATGGTGATTTTTTTTTATAAACTAGCAGATAATCCTTCTTTACCAGGGCACCATAGGCTTTGAACATGATGCAGCCAGTTCAGGTAATTCTTCCAATACCCAGTTTTGAAGAGATGCAGGAGAAACCATGCTGTGCTCCATCTGACATGGACTGGACTCCTGACAGAATTTGCACAGACACAGTAAATCCAATTCCAAGGCGATATTTAGGAATGCTTCAAAGAACAAATTAAGTGTGTCCTATTGCTATTTTCAAGTCCCTCCTGTAAAGCCTAAAGGAAATCTTAAAGTTTTTAAAGAAAAGCTTGCTAGGTTTCCTACCCTGAGGGCAAATTAACGTGTTTTCCTTTAACTTCACTCTTCGGAATAGCGAGAGGTTTTTTGGCTGAAACTTTAAAGACTTTAGCCTAGAGGGATACCTTACAATAAACAGTTTCATCTTAAATAATTGATTTATAAAAATGAGCAAACAAACTCAAGTGTTTTACCATGGAAAATATTGGCAGAATGATGGAAGTCCCTAATTCTGAGAGAAGTTGAGCATAAAGAAGAGGGGGAAAGGCATGGGAATAGGAAATCAACATAGGTAAGTATCTGTATTGCTGGTGTGGAGTATCTGTGAAGAATGAGAGATTATGGGTTTGATAAACTATATGCTGTGTAAACTATTAATGTGTATAATTTTATAAGGAACTATAATAATATTTTAATGTTCTGAATGCACTGTGTAGGCGAGACTGTAGACAAAAATAATCCTCCTGGAAGCCAGAAAGGAGAGCCCGTGTCTTAATTTTGCATGGCATAGTAGTATGGGCCTAGGGAGCACTTTCAAGATATGATATTGTGGATTTAATTCTGGAGGGAAAAAAAAAAAAAAAAAAAAAAGAAAAAAGAAAAGAAAGGAAGTCAGAAGCCCAGAGGAAGGACTAAGTGCTCAGTAGTGTTGGATTGAAAGAAAGGTGGCTGGAAGTGAAAGGATTGTGAGTGGCTCGCTGTCTATGTAAACTAACTGAACTATTAGTGCTGCAGGAAGATTATGTAATTGTGGTAACATCAGATGGCTGCAGTATGCATTCATGTCGTCAGGCAACTAAGATGTATATGCAAAATATTAGGAATAAATATGTAAATAAACCCTCAGTGGTTTAAATAATAGCATGCTCTACCAAGACTGCAGAAGGCTGCAGCTCTGTTTTGCTCTCTGCACGGCTCCTCAGATGCCACCAGTTACCAAACGGAATTAAATGCCTTCAAAACAAAACATGAAATTGCTGATTTTCATTTAAAGTGCCAGGGCAGTATTGCTAAGAAACTAAAGAATGTAGGTAAATATATATTAAATATGTATCTTTGCATTTGGCAATATGCCATTATGTACATTTATTTCTCTTGATGGTTGCCAGTTTCATAAAGCAAATTATTTAAATTGAACAATCTGGTTGTGGAGAATGGAAGTAGCAGAAGGCAACAGGGAAGCGATGGGGAAGCTCTAAAGCCTCAACAGCCTGTGGTAACGTGCCTGTGAAGGTGCAGCGCAGCATGGGAAACGTGTAGCTAACCCGCACACAGATCGGTTTGAAATGTAAATTCATGGCGCAGTATTTGTGCAGTTTTTGAGGCCCCACTACTACCGTCCCCAGCCGCCCACAAGGCCGGGCTGGGCCGGGCCGTAACTGGGTCAAGGCGCAGCGGCCAGGCCCGCCTCTCCCGCCCGTTGCTGCGGCAACCGCAGCGCCCCGCGGCGCATGCGCGCAGGCGGCCTCTCTGTCCGTCTGTCAGTCCGTGCGCGTGTGTTTATCCTTCCCTTTTTATGTTTACATCAATGCATAGTATTGAAATGGTATTCCAGAATAAAACTGAAAACATGCCATAAAACTCGGACTGGTTTCATCTTTAGTGTTTGTAGTAGCGTGTTCTTGATATCCCTAGAGACAGAAGCTAAAACACCAGTTAAGTAAAAATCACTTCTATAAAGCCACCTTTAGTTAGAGGCAGCACAAGGTGGATGCTACCTGTCTGCATGGTGAAATTTAAAGACAGTGGAGCTATGTATGAGCTTTGCTTAAGTGAAATAGGTTTGGAATCTGTGGAATCCCTTCCTGAAAATTACAGGTTTGTCTTTATTTTCAGAGTCTCTTGAACCAGTTTAGAACCTAAATGGGCAGAAATGTATGGGAAATGCTCTTAAACTGTATAGTGCAGATCACAGAACCACAGAATTGTAGGGGTTGGAGGGGACCTCAAGAGATCATCAGGTCTGTATCCCCTACCAAAGCAGGCTCCCTAGAGCAGATTGCCCAGGTAGGCGTCCAGACGAGCCTTGAATATCTCCAGAGGAGGAGACTCCACAACCTCCCTGGGCAGCCTGTGCCAGTGCTCCATCATCCTCATTGTGAAGAAGTTTTCTCACATTGGTGCAGAACTTCTTGTGCTCCATTTTGTGGCCATTGCCCCTTGTCATGTCCCCACAAACCACTGAAAAGAGGTTGGCTATATCCCTCTGTCTCCCACACTTCAGTTATTTATAAACATTAACAAGATCCCCTCTCAGTCTTCTTTTCTTGAGGCTGAACAAGCCCAGGTCTCTCAGCCTTTCCTCGTAGGGAAGATGCTCCAGGCCCCGTATCATCTTTGTGGACCTCCGCTGGACTCTTTCCAGGAGATACCTGTGTTTTTTGTACCAGAGATGCTTATCTCTCCATAAGTTAAGAATCTTCACTTGCAAGTGAAGATGAGAATTAGTAGTGCTGTTCATTGCTGTTTCAGTTGCTTTCTCTTAAATGGGTAGAAAATTGCAAAATTCTGCAAAGGGAATATAAGTTGCTAGCACTTTCTATTTATTACTAGCATTTATATTAATACTATAAGCTGAATATTTTGATTTAGCTAGAAAAGCCCAGAGTAGAAAGAACTGCTATTTTATCATAATCTTTAATATAAGTTAATTTAAACAAGGCATCCAATGTTCAAAAGCAATTGGCAATAATTGAATTCATACCAGTTTCCTAAAAGTAGTTCAAGTACAGAGGAAACTGATTTCAACATCCATAAGTTCATAGCTGATCAAATTAACTGATTTCTATAGTTGAAGATTAAACTTGAATATTACCACTAAAATACTTTGCAAGAGAAGAGCTGTGAATGGAAGCAGAAGGAGGTTTGTAATTGAATGGAGATTGAAATCTTTCCCCTGACCAATTCAAGGCATCAATGAAACTCTCGTATCTACAGGAAGCTGGCTTTGTTAGCGACATTGCTCCATGGAGTATGTGTTCATCTGCTTCAGTTGAGTTGCTGGTAGCTGGAGGAGAGGGTATTACTGTTAACTTGATGGGCATGGTAAAATCAACTTAAAAGTATTGTACCAGGCTGAGGGGCATACCATGTTCTGTAGTTATAATTTTTATATATATATATTTTTTTCTTGTTTACTTGTTTCTTTAAAAAAATAAAAAGGAATTGCCACTATCAGTTTTGCACTGGTTACAGCAGCAGCAGCTTGCAGCTCTGTTTTGCCATTACTACTGACATACGGACCCAGGCTTTCCTATACCTTTTGCATAAATCAGCTAGTCCAAAACACTGGGAACTACAGTGTGGTAATGTTGCATGTCTGGACCTTACAGAGCATGCGACTCTTGTCACCTTTGCAGTGCTTCCCTTCCCCATCAGCTTATCCAATACCACTTATTTTTGCTTAAGAGGTAACCAGCATTCTCAACACTTCATACTTGGGGCCTGCAGATATTTTGGAAGTAGCATAAAAAATACAGTTTGGAACCCTGTTTTATATAAACAGAAGTTGAAAGTACTGGGGATTTTAGAGGGGTTTTAAAATACTTCAAAACATCCATGGTTATAAACAAAGGGCACACTAGGCAGCCAAGAAGTAGGTAAGCTCCAACTCAAAACAGCTGAAAATGGGGAGTGGGAAAGTTATTTATAAAATTTAGGGTGGATGAATACCAAGTCATGGTCTGGTGCAATGCCACTTCATGCTCTGCATATACTTTAGGCAAAAGGGGGAAGAATTAAGTTAACAAGTTTTGGTCCCCTCAATACTTTTTTTAGGTTGTCTTTCTTTATAGTCTCACAAACCATCCCTGTCTGACTTGCTTCTTGCCCTCCATAGTTAAATAAACCCACCTTTAAATAAAATAATTTTAAAATTAGTTGATTTTTTTAATGTTATTACAGTTTCTAAAGCAGTTAAATTCTCTATTTTAAACTTTCACCTTTATTGCCTAATTACTACCTAGGCTATCAAAAACTTTTTAATAAAAAAAGAAAGTAACAATATGTAAGCATTTTTAAAGACCAGCATACACATATTAGCTAGCCTATTTGTTCTGCTTAGTCAAAAGATCAAAGAAAATTCTTTTCATTCATTTTGGGTGCGTGTTTGGAGGAACTCCATGTCATTTGAAATAATTAATTATTCCTTGAATAAGTGGGAGGAAATCTTTTCTAAAAACATTTTCAGCTTTTCACTACTGCTTTTTTTAATTATTATTATTATTTTTTTTTTATTCTCCACACTATTATGTAGTCAGACATTAAATAATATGCCTCTGCAGTGCTTTGAATTTCTTTAAGGCCAGGAATAAGTACATCATATTTCATTGGAACAAGTTAAAGAATGCGAGGGACAGAGCTGCAAAAACGACAGGGACAGTAAATAAAACATGCCACAACTCCAGTTGTTTGCAGGAGGGCCTCAGATTTCTGGAGGCTGTGCTTAAGGAGTTTATGTTCAAGTGGGTGCACAGGATAGCACAGGACATATGGTACAGTCTTAAATCTCACAGCTTCGCTCCCTTTTATTTCTTGGTTGTAGCTTCATAACTTCCAATGTGTTATGTACTTCCAAAATGAAGTTTTGATTTACAGAAGATTTGGGAATTTGATCTTGTTCACCTATAGTGTTGCATTGTCCTCCTTCAGTTAGCATATTTAGAGATGGCTAGTACCTGTAGCAAGATGTATATTCAGTACTCACTGAATATCTGTTTTAACAGGTGGACAACAGTGAACATACATGAAGTTGATGCCAGCTCCCAATTAGCAAAGTGTCTTAGGGACAAGGATATCTGTAAGAGGTTAAGGAAAATAACTTTCTCCTTCAATAGAAATGCCCAGGCCCCCCAGACAAAATAAGCCTAAAAATCCTAGCACTTTCAATTTTGATGAGTGATTTGCTGTATATTTAAAATAATGCATTCATTTTTCCAGAAAAAAAAAAAACCAACACAGGCATTTTCAAATTAAAATTATTTTTTGTTAAATATTATTATTAATATTATTTTTTTATTATTATTTTTTCTCCTGGGGCTGGTTGTCATGTCTGTTGAATAGCCTACTGTAAGTGAAAGTTAAACCAGAAAGAAATTTAAGGCACTCTAGAAGAGATGTGAAGACCCTTTTTCTCTGTAGAGCTTGAGATCCCATTAGGCAGGACTTCTTACAGTGTATTTTCCAGTTATATTTAGTTGGATTGGTGGTTTTGAAAGTGTTAGGTAAGACTTCTGCTGCATTCTTGGGGAAATAGCCCATAGCCTAATGGGCAGGGTCTGTTCATATTTTCCTGTATTTTGAGATATTACTGAAATTAATGGAAAACCACTAATCATCTCTCTCCTCATTTCCCATTTGCACGGTAGATATATTATTGGAACATATCCTACAGTAGTCTTTTATTTTTTAAGTTTCCTTGGTAACTTGAAGTTCTTTTCATTTCTCTTCTGTAGCAGGACAGAATTAAAAATGAAGTAAAAATTGTGAATGGAATAGGATGAAGGGTAGTTTTTCTTTTTGAGATATCTTGCAGCCTTAAACCACAAATATATTAGTTGTAAATCTTGACGTTTTCTTCCACAAGTTACTCAACAATGCTCCTCAGTGGTTTACATCAAGTGCTTGCATCTTTGACTTCCAAACAGGCTAATTTTAAAGCATATCTATGATTTAGGATAAATGAAAGCTATTTCTACTCTATGCAAATGTGAGAATACAAGCTATCTAATACCAATAAGAAGATTTAAAACTTCTCACTCTGCTATTTGATTTATTTTTTTCCTTCTCCATCTTCCCCAAAGGCTCCAGGGTGCTCCACAGAGAGTGGAGTCTGTGGCAGTAGTTCATGTGGCTATGGTGGACAGTAGCTCTGTATTTTCGGGTTCCCAGCTTAATCTCTTGCAGTTGTTCATGTAAAATAAGTGGACAATTCAGGACCCATCCAAATGGAGTTAGAATGTAGGTTATGTGCATTTTAAACTTCTCAATAAAGCTCACAAAGTTTTGCCTAATCCTGGAGGTTTCTAAAATCTGTATGTACCAAAATACTTAAGCTGCATTAGAGACATCCTAGAGGTGGAACTGCCAGTAACTGGCTTAGCAGGTTTCACATCTTTGTGCAGGGTGTTGCTTTGCCTGTGCTCACAGGTTTTAGCCTGTGAAGTGTGATCCAAAATGCATCGGGGATGGGGATTGCTAAGTTAATGGCTACAGAATGTGCTTGAGATCAATTTCATTCTCACCTGCATCTCCCCTGTCCCTGAGCACATTCTAACAATCTAGCTGTAGGTCAGCTTAGAATGGGACTCCTTCCATCTCTACTGATTTTAGATCCTATTGAAAAAGACTGTATGTATATTCAGTGGATTAAAAAAGAAAAAAAAAAAGAAAAAAAAGAAAAAAAAAAGGAAAAAAAAGAAAAAACCACGAGTATGGAGCTGTAAAGGAAGCATTATTATGAAGCCTAGTATTTGCATGCATGTTTTAAATAAGCTGTCAGTAAATTAATTTATTGAAATAAGAATTTCAAACTTTGCTTATTGTGCTGGGCTCTCCCATGGTGATCTTCTGATGCATGTAATCTTGCCCTAGCCCTCTGTAGGGAAACTGTATCTTCTGAGGATTTGGGGGGTACTGTAAAAGAGTTGAGATACCAAGGTTCATTTTAGATATATATCTATGTGTGTGTAAGGCCAGACACTGAACTAAAAAATAAAATAAAAAATCTGGCAAGTTCATTTGTAATGTAGAAATACACTGTGTATGTAGAAATTCACTGTGTATCATAACTGTCTTGAGGGTTGTGTTTTGTTGTTTTGTCTTTTGAAAATGTAATACGTTGACTGTGAAGCCCTCTAAAAATACAGCTGATTACTCGCAGATACTCAGCTTCTGTGGGTGTTACTCTTTTAAAATCTTTAAAATAGGGTTCAATTTAGCATGCACACCTAGTTTCAGTCTTTTACATTGTACTAGAATACACAGGATAAAGCACTCAAGATCTTAATGGGTGCATTTTGTATATATTATTAAAGCACTTTCAATCTGGCCAAATATGTAATAAAAAATAACCTCTTGCCTAAACAGCTTAAATCTTAAGTGATACTGTAAATGAAATATGTAAGATGAAGATAAACCATGGAGTTGACACTTTCCCCATGCAAATATTAGGCATTTTAATATTTAATATATTTTTTTCCTTTGAGATGTAGAAAAATAAAAGTAGTAGTTCATAGTAGTTAATGGAAGATATTCAAGATGAATATGCTGGGGGAAAAACAAAGCTCATATAATGAGCGAGACATAGCAAAGGAAACTGTGAAAAACATTTTTTTCTGACATCTCCCATATGAAGTTGTTTTATTTATAGCTCATTGTTAAATGAAGTATTCATAAATGAGGCTTGAATAATTCTGTGAAATGTGATAAAGTAACACAGTTCTGTAAAGTTTAAATTGTTGTTTGTTCTGTCATTTTCTCTCTCTTTTATTTTTATGTAAATGCATTCCAAATCACTTTAAGATTCGTTTCCAGTGACTGGTATTAAATAGGATGAGGAGACTGGAAGAAAATGGCTTTGTTAACATCCAGAATAACTCATATTGAGCTTACAAAGAAAGCAAACCAACATGGAAAAAGGAAAAAAACTTATATTTTTTATAACAAATATTTTTTGTTTGTTTTTAAATTATTATTATTACAGCTATACTTACCAGTTTTCTTATGGTCTGAATAGGTATCTAGCTAGTTCATTCCAATGTAGTCCTCATCTCCTGGGTTCATAACACTGTTTATGACTTTCCTGTGTTCAGAATTTATTTTCTCTAAGTCTGGAGAAGTTCAGCTACACTGATCACAGTTGATCATTATTTTCATCAGTAATTTTAAAAATAAAGCCTAATTTTACTGACAGTGTCCAGAAAATATGAAGTAATACTTTATGTTAATTAAACTGAAGGTGCTTGGTTTGCCAGTAAAAATACATTATTATGATTGTATAGAACAATTCTTTCCAAGTATAGAATGATTTAATATGCACTGAAGACAGCTTATTCATACCTTAGCCTAACATAGCAAGAGAAATATTAAATCAGAAGAACAATCCTTTATGTGCTTAGAGTAGCTGCCAGGCTGTGTGTGTACACACACACACACACACACACACACATACACTTGCCTGTAAATTTGTAAATAAGCTTTGCAAAAGCAGTATCTGCTATAACACCGCATAATCTACAGTAGTTGTGACTGTCATTATTATGTCCAGATTTCATATTAACTTCTGTTGTTATGAGTAGTTGCACCTCCGTTCTATTCAATCCTTTATTACTCTAAGTTTTTCTCCTTGTTCTAGCATTATCTGAATTTCTTGAAGTAAGCATGCTGCAAGAAGCAGCTAGCTACAGTGAACTTTGATAGCTGGAAATAAAGGCTTGATTCTGTGCACAATCTGAGTGTCCCCGGTCATTTGCTAGTTGTATCTTTGCAATCTTGACAAATTTTCAAAATATTTTAGTTTTCCATCACTAAATGTTATAGAGTTAGTTTTAATATATAAGATTATAGAAATGTCATGATAATAAGACTTTAAATCACCTTCAAATCACGCATGCCCTTCAAAAATAGGCTATGTGTATTGCTTTGCTTTATTTGTATATATGTTGCTGTTACTAAGTTTGTATAAATAAAACAGGGCTCTAAAATCTGCCTAGAAGTTGGCCTTTTAAGCAAACAAAAAACTACTAGCAACCATCAAAAGTGGATGAAGAACCGGTATTGTATATGCTTATATTTTATGTTATTACACGAAAACTTACAAGAATGTAAGATAAATACTGATTAGATTGCTCTAAATACACTCATATTATTTAACTGGTTAGGTCTACTTAGGTTTCAATGGTTTGAGCCAAAGTTATGTAAGTATATGACTGTGCCTCTCCCAGACTGTTGAGTGATCTGTATTTTAATTCCTTCATTGGTTGATTTGTTCATCCAGCGTTAGTGTTGCAGTGGTGTTATGTTTACTGGCACGTTTTATTGAGCTGGGCTGCCAAAGCAGGTAACTTTTCAGGAGCTTATTCAGGACAGTAGCTGCTAGTGTTTATTATTATTATTATTATTATTTTCTTAATTTAAAATTCATTTCTGAGTTTCATTTTCTTCACCTAAGTGTCAACTGATACAAGAAGCTAGTGCAGAAAAGCATATTGCCCTTCACCTCCTGTAGAGTCCATTGTTGTACTCTCTTTGGTGATTTAATTTCTGCTGCATCAGAATATGAAAGTCCCCAAATCGTTCCTTAATCCAGCCTATTAGTCTGGTGAGAGCCATGCCCCTGATCTAAGATGGAGCTTAGATTTCTGTTTTTCTTTACTAACTTAAAAAACCACCAGGCAAATAACCTTAAGCTTTGGACATAATCAAGCTCTGGACCTAGACTTAAATTACTCTGAAGCTGGCTAATAGAGATACTGGGTAGTTGATTTGTTTGAATAGTTGAGACAAAACCTGTGGCTTAACTAAGTCTTCTGGCTTTCAAGTTTTCAAAATTGTAAAATGAAAGTGTGGTAAAAGCCCAGTACATTCTATTCACATTTTTTACAGCTATGCAGTAGCTCTGCAATGGTAAAACTGGGGCCACATTTTTTTTTTTTTTAATTTGGCTAGCATACTTGGAAATAGTAGTAACTGCTCAAAAATACCATGGTTGTCCATCTGAAATCTGGACCTGGAACTCTCTCCCTAATTGTATTGATTTATTTATTTTTTTGTTAAGTATTTTTAGTACTTGGTATTCAGTATTTTTCATCCAAGTATATGATTCAATTTAATTCTCCGTAAATGTGCTCGCAGTGCAGAGCTGTGATAGACATATCGACATGTAGATTGACATGCTTGCGTGCTGCTTGGTAGCAAGATGTCTTACTGACTTCCGGGTTTGCATCTCTCTTCTCTTCTCTTCTCTTTTTTTTTTTTTTTTTTTTTTTTTCCTAAGAAAACTAAGACAACTGACAAAGTGCTTGCCATCATAAGCACACATACGCATCACATAAGCACAAAGTGCTTGCCATGTGATGGTGATACTGCTGGTTTGTACTTACAGAGGAAGAACCAAATACAGTTCTTCAAGTTGTTTTTCCTGTTTATACTGTCAATAAGCACAAAATACAAAAACAAAATAATGTTTATGAAATTGTTAGTTACAGGTACCTAACATTTATCTTTCACAATTAACTTCTGTTTATCCACTGTCTTCCTCCTAGAAATCTTGTAGGTAACAGTGATGATGATAAGCTCATCTGGTGATGAACCCGTCAGCCTGCCATTTTAATGACAATTAAACACATTTACTATGCGTATATTAGCGTTAGACATTTATTTCAGCTTCTGTTTGGGAGAAAGATGTCCATTCAATCTGTTTATCAAGTGCTGGTGTTTTGTGTGGATCTCATAATCAAATAATCAAATATTGTTTTTCTGAGAGTTGTGGTTTGATATATATATATATTTAGTAGTTACTTACAGCAGACAATGATATACTTATCACTTTCAAAATGCTCCATGTTAAATTTTTTAGGTATGCAGCACTTACTAAAAATTTCAAAAGTAACACGAAGCTGCTAAGCATGTGCATTCTACATTTATTGCTATTTGAAATGCTGGCATGATAAATTATTGAATATATTTATCTGGATTGACTCTTCAGGGCTTACTAGTAAAGTAGAGTATGATTTTACCTTGAAGTTGCTTCACACTTGTCTTGATTTTCTAGGAAGGTTTTAAAGACATTCTGTGTGCACAAAGTACTTGTGATATAATCCATTTAAGACCTGTCTATTTAATTTGAACTGTAAAGTCAAGTGCTAGTCTGCTCTTCCTCTGCATTAGCATGTCTGGTATTCTATCTTCATTAGCATATGGTAAAGCTTCTATTTTGCATAGATATCAGAAGTGTATGGGGAACAGCTCATTCAAGACCAAATCAATTTGCATTTATGGCTTACTCTTTAAGAGCTACCTGTTCATGTTTTGTTCATGTCAATAATCCTTACACTGATTCTTCTGAGACCCATAAAGAAAACTTGTCTTTGTGAATACCACCACTGGTGCTGTGCAGCTGCAGTCCTAGTTGTTTGCTGTGTTCTTGGTCACCTCTTTTAAACACACATAGAACATTTTTGGTCAGCTGGTAAGTATTATTATTATTTCAAATGCAGTACTCACTAGTGTTTAATTGCTAGAATCACCTTTTATATGAGTCAATGAATTTTAGAATATATTATTAGCATCCTGACTGGATGGTGTGCCAATGTTAACTAAGTGACCTGAATAAATTATGCTGAACTCTCCACCCCAGGCATGAATTATTAATATGTAAAAAAGATAGGTCTAAATAAATTGTGAAAGGTGATGGCTTTGGGAAAACCTGTCTTTCACTTCACAGATGAGAGATGAACGTATCACTAATTAACTCAGCTGTGATTTCCATGATGTGCTAGGACACTAAATGTTACAGCATATATAGCTCTTGTCTAAAAAGGATGAAAATATGAAAACACCAAATTGCAATTGAATAGTAATGCTCCTCTCCTAGCAGCACTCTTGTATTACTCTGATGTTGCCCATCTCAGAGATTTCCAGGATGAAAAGCAGTAGGTAGAATAGTTAATGTATTCATACTTTGCCCTTGAAGGAAAGGCTGTCTGTAGACTAATAGAGAGGATATTTTATTCAAGGACACTTATTTATTTTTATTTTTAAAGCCCATCTTTGTAATGTTCCTAGGGTCAGTATCTGAATAAGCTATACATAAACTAAATTAAGGCATAACAGAGAGATTTTTTCACATCTGACTCTCTTTGGAACCGATCCAAAATTCGGTTTTTTGAACTGTGCTAATTAGCCTAAATCCCACTATTTTTTTTCAGCTGCATCTGGAATTACCAGAATCTGGAATTGTGCTCTCAAGTAGCTGACTCACTGTCTGTATGCCAAATGTTATGATAAATACCCACTTTGAATGAGTTACATGAAAAAAGACTTGACATGATTTTTTCATTTTTCTTTTGAAATTAACTACTAGTTAATATGCAAAAAAGTCATTTTCTTGCCTTCTGTGTTACATATAATTGAATACTCATTAATACAACTAACCATTTGCCACAGATAATAAAAGTCATTTAGAATATAGGAAGAGTATGTTTGTACTTTCTTAAAGATACATGAATGCACTGAGATACAGACAAGCATACCTAGATTTGCGTTTCTGTTCCAACAGAACAGACGCATGACCTTAAAATTAAGATCTTCCGTCTTTCTAAAAAGACTTGGATACAGTTATTGTGGCTTTCAATGTTTTGCATCATGTTAACTTTGAATTATGCAAGTGAATCTGTTCAATGCTTTAATATAGCTTAAGTATATCTTCTTGAATAAGAAACTTTACTCATTTCATATCTTATAAGTGTGTAAGCAGTTCCTAAAATACACAATAGTAGGTGATAAGGAATTTCGCTGTTCAGTGGTGTGCCAGGAAGCAACACCGTCTGTACTTCTCTGTGGATTTTGCTAAGGGAGTACAGATTGCAAAACTGGCTCATATTCTGGCTATCTTCAGAGAGGCAAGAGACCATCAGCTTCAACAAGTCAAAATGTATTTCAGCTGAAAAAAGTATAGTATATTTTAGCTGAAAAGTATACAATTCTCCATTTTTTAAAAAAAATTATTTTTATTTTTTTCACCAGCAAATGAAATTACATCTGGATGCTTAACTAATCTAAACATACAAGTCCAAGCTGTATTTTCAAGCATTCAGATTATTTTCTTGGTTTTCTCTGCTTTTCACAAATAATTACTAACCAGTGAGTATACCATTTAAAAAGATCTCTACGCTTTTTAAAGCAACCAGGTTAAAATGTCTTAAAAATTGACGGGCAAGTATTCTTGATAAACTGTTGTCCTGTGTACAGCATTCCTGTAATAACAGTTATTGGGACAGAGACCACATAGTATACATGTTCTCTGATAAAGACATTACAGTTTAGTAACATCTCTACCCTTTCTCTCCCTTTCTTAATTCTGTTCCATCCAGGATTTTTCTCCTTGCAGCTTGGGTAACGATATCACTTCTTTTTACCTTGACTATATTATGGTTTTGTCAAAATTAAAACTAAAAAAAATATTACATAAAATCATAGCTAGATTATGTGCCAGGACCCCAAGGCAGTGAGATCTGTCTAATGAAGGTTACATTTTCAACCCATGTGGAACAGTTTCTTTCTGAACTAAAATGTAGTCATTACTAAAAAAAAAAAAAAAAAAAAAAAAAAAAGGCTTTTGCCAGCACTTAGCAACTGAGTAATATCTAAGATGTGCTGGTTTTGTACCTTATTTTGAAGTTGGGAAACTTTTTTTTTTTTTTTTTTTCTGCTTAAAAAATAAGCTCAGAAAAGACACAGATGTAGATATAAAATCCAAGTACAAACAGCAATCAAAGTACGAGTGCATGTTTGTGTCTTGTTGTCCAATACTTTCAGAAGTACTATTAAAAAAAAAAAGTATTATTGTAATGTATTTTTAGTAAGTGATTTTTTTTTTTTTAATTTAAATTTACTTTTAGCCCTAAATCATAAATAATACATAATGAGTAACCTGCAATTCTAAAATTCTCCTAGGGTATGCAATTTGCACTACTTTCTCACTGATATTACTTGTAAAATAAGACACTACATTATTCTTTACTCAGCTTATAGTTGTTATCAATTGGCTGACTGCAGCAAAAAAACTGTGGTTGATTTTTCTTTGAAGAATACCATGGAGTATTATATTTATTTAAATATATTTGCTATTGCCATACTTATTTTGATGTCTATTTAAGATATTTAGTGGCAGTAACTCTCTCTTTCCTAATTGTCATATACTATACCAGAAGTAAAGGGTCAGCTCTTAATGAGACATTGATTTGTACATAAGCAGAAGAGACAATAAGGCAAAGGACAAAAGCATGTATGACCAACACATGGATGTAAATGTTTATCTCAATAAGCTGCAATACCTGTGTTAATGTGGTAAGCTGTTTTAAAATAAATTGGAAGTCTTTGCACACGTGCTTTTAAACTTTAAAAAATTTTTCTTTAGTTTTTTTCCTGGAAAAGTTTCATGTTTTTCTGTTTTAGAATATTCCTTTAAGTAATAAATATTAAGACAGTGTCTTTGAGATACATATTAGCTAGTTACAGCTCTTAAAGCTTTGTGTTTGTGATATTGATTGCCATTAATTTTATCATATTTTGAAAATTAGAAGAACAGACATTAGAGACTGTGGCTGGTGCTGAAATGTGGCAAATTCTCAGGGAGTACCAGTTTTCTGGCACTTTGATTTCATTTATGATAAGTGTAAATTGCTCAGAAGAAAAGATTTCAAACCTACTATTTAATATATTAATAGTTTAGAAACAGTACAATTTTAAAATATTTATTTTGTTGCTACTTCTTCTTGTGTACTTAACCACACAACAGTGCTCTGCATTGTCAGCAAATAGAGGAATAGTGTTAGCAAGATGTGCTCCAGCTGTAGTTTTGTTACTATAGAAACTGTTGCCTCTTTCTCCTATATCTAACAGTATTCTTAGCTATACAATACAGACAGAATGATCCAGTCAAATCAATGTAGTGATTTTGTACGAATGGTGTTAATTTTAAACTCATTCTTATGGACAAATTATGGACAAATTCTTCTGAACTGTTGTTACAAACACACTGTTTGGCTGGAGAGAGTTAACCTGTGTTAACCTATGTTAACTCTCTCCAGGACAGGGGAAAAGGGACATGACAGCTCCAGTGAGTTTTCCATTACCTTGCACAAAACATAGAAAACCAGGGAAAGGAAAGACCAGAAAACCTTTACCTTGTTTCCAAAATGTTTGTTTATTTTGAGGTGCCAACAGCAGGTTGTAGAAGTCATGTCATAGGGTCTCTGGCCTGAATTAAACAAGGACATTCATAAAATCATCTTAAATAAAAAGGTTTACTTTGATTTCTGTGCAAATAATCCAGAAATTAGTGTTTAAAAAGTAGATATTCTGATTGAAAGGCTTTGGGGGAAAAGGGTTTATTTTAATAACTTTAACATAATATTAATGTGTTGATATTTAATGTTAATATTAATATGATAATATTTTAATAACTTTAACATAAATGATCATTAGGATATACCTCATGTTTATAAACAATTTGTAAATTGCCCCAAATGCTTTAGGAAGGAACTGCATAGCAATTACATTTTATTGCCAAATAACTAAAGGCACTTGCCCTTTGAAAAATAATCTTTGCATTTGTTGTTTAAGGAAATTGCATTTTGTTTCCTTTGAATCTTTCTAAAGGTACATGATTTTCACTCAGAAAATAACATTCATGCTTTAGTTAAATATGTCTGAGCATTCATGTAGGTAAGAGACATAAGATTCATTTTTTTTGATGTATTTATTAAAAGTGTCATATGCCTAGTTGTTGAATGATCTTGATTTTTCATAAATGTTTTATGCTTTTTTTTTTTTTGTAATACTACTTTTGCCTTGTAAATATTAAAATGAAGTTGTGGAAAAAAATATTTATTTGAATTATGTATTCCAGGTTGCTTCAAGCTTCCTGTACAAACAATATCTTTCATAGTGGTTACTTTTCACACACTGGGTGTCAAAAGATTAGGATATTGAGATTTGTAGAAAAACCTTTATTGCGACATAGCTCCTTATTGTACAGTTCTATACTTGTAGCCATTAGAGAAGTAGTTCCCAAAGTTTGTCTTTTGGGGACATCCTTTTCTTTGTCACATGTTATTGTCCATGATGGATCTCCCCGAGTCATCTTGGCCATGTTGGAAACCAAGACAGCAGCTGAGTCTTGTTTAGATTACACCATCTTTTAAAGCTGCCTGGAAAATTTCAAATATATGGATTTTAAATGTGTTGGAGTGAATACCTTGTATCTTCCATTGGTTTTTCCCCATAACCTCATGTTTCAAGTACAATTGGCAGTTATTGACAGCTTCTCTTTTCAAACTGGTTTATTTTACATTTCCTTATAGGCATGCTGACCAGGTTTATTTCACAATGAATTTCAGGATAATAATAAACCAAAGGTGATAAGGCTACTGAATCTCTTCATGGATCTTCATTCATTCTTCAGAGATGTTCACTTTGAACACTTTCTTTTATGTACTACATATATGCGCTGTAGTTGAGAAAAATAAAATTCATTTCCGAAAAAATGTTTATTCTAAATTTTGGGAATAATTTGTTAATTTAATTTACTATTACAATAATGGATAATTAACTTTCAGTATGTGCAGTATAATCCTCTCAATGAGACTTCTTTCCATATGTTAACTTCACAGAGACTTAGAGGAAGCTTTTATGACAGGTACATTTTTCTGTTTTCTATGCTCTTCATGTTCATAGGAGATACAGTATATGCTGAAATAGTGTGTTTATCAATAACAAGTTACACTACTTGGACTTTAGAAGTTTTGAATTTAAACAGAAAGTTGATGGTTGAAGCTTTTTTTTTGCTGCCTGCTTTATACTGCATTAAATAGTGATATACAAAGGAGGCAGTAAGGCTGTTTGCTGTACTGAGTTTATATATTTCTCTGGAAATTTGCTCAGTGACTGGGTTGTTGTATAAGAACTCTCCAAATTTTGAATGTTTTGGTTCTGTACTGTAAGTACAGTTTCTTGCTAAGAGACAATTGGTAGGGTATACGCTTCATTTAATGTCCTGAGGCATCAGGTTTATTCTCTCTGTGGAGCAAAAGCCATTGCTTCAAGGTCATTTGTATGCTCTTGATTTTGAGAGGAGGTTGGGTACATGCAGTACCTGTTGTTTTTTTCCTCAGTGCTCTGAAACAAAAGCAAGTAACAAAAGCTGCATATTGAATCCAAGTATGTTAAGAACAGTATTTTCACTTAAGTGACTTTCACACAGGACCACTTATAAGAAAGGCATTTTATTCTTACAGGAGATGTGAAATGGGTACCTGGGGAAATAGCTAACAGAAGTCTACAAAAGTAATGAAAACCAAAGAATTCAGAATGAATTTAAAAGGTGACGATACAGAGCAGAAAACCTATGATAATAAAAAGTCTGCAGTGGGGGTGGCTCTGTTAAATGTTAATGATTTTAGTTTTTCAAAAGCTGTTAACCAATTTTGTGTATAGCTCTGCTGAACTGGAAAGGACTTGGTGACTATACTGAAAGAGTTTACAGGACACTATTAAGAGTTAGATGGCCATCTGGGCCATCTATGGCCAATAATGTCTTGTGAGCAGTGAGATCCCTGTTTGTTATAGGGTTCCTACTTCTCCTGCATCCTCTAAGAGCATACAGTGGCTTCTAAGTAAAAACACATTTATTAATGTTTTCCAAAACAGTTTCATATGCTGTGCTACTGCATCCTGGTATAGAGATTTGACCTATTGAGTAAAGGACCTTTGGTTTGACCTATTGGGTAAGGAGAGAAATCTATGTGTATCATCTGGAGGTGGCACAATTGAATAAGATTGAAATCTGGTTTTGTCCTAATGGGAGTTCTGTGTTCACTGCATAGAAATGACCCACAGGAAATTATGGTGGTTTTTACTGTGAAATTTTTACAGATTTACACCACAGATTTCTAAATGCTTTTAAAGCATTACACATATTTAAATGAGTAAAACTTGAATTCTTTTTTTTTTTTTTTCCCATGTTATTTATTTTGTTTACTTATTTTACTTTTAGTTTAGAATTGTCACTACTTTCACGTAAGCTGAAAATCCCAGCTGCATTGTTGCATGTGATGTTGGCATGCTTAGATTTTGTTTCACCTAGTAAAACAACACACTGCTGGAAGTGTATTATTATCACTATTATTATTATTATTATTTAGAGAGGAAGAGATAAATATGGGGTAAAAAAGACCTTTTAAAAATTTTTAAACAGTGTATAGGCTTAACAGCATGTTTAATACATTCTCTTAAGAATATGACAGTTCATTTTTAGGATCTCTTTCAGCTTTTACACTGAAAAACAGGGGCTGGAAATTTTAAGTATCTTCATACAATACAGGCATATTCTTTTCAGCTTTATGACAGTTGGTGAATGTGCATTAAGAGATCATCTTCCTGTCCCCCACAGGAGATCACCTCCACACAACATATGCAGCATTTATCTGCCAAAATTCAGAAGTCTTTTGAATCAAGCTTTTCAAAAAATTCTTCCATCTGGAGCTCTTAGTGTTTTCAAGAGACTCCACAAATACTACCAAAAGAAATTCCAGAATGTTTCTGATCGTATAGTTAAGCCGAAATATATTTTTAAAGGATAACATCCTCTGAGCATTGTAAGATAAGAAGTGCATAATTTTAAAGCTCTGTATATATGAATGTGTGTGTATTTCTGTGTTTTTATACATCAAATGATCTTTATGTTTAAAAGAGGTCAGCATCAAGGACTAGCATCAAAAAATAAATAAAAATAAAAAATGCTATATGTTCCCTGGGAGATTTAGTTTGTGATGATGTCAATACATCATTCTATTTATTGATAGTAATACTGATTCCAAATTTATAGTATTGTCAAGTTACAACTTTATGCTGATTTTAGATGTGAAAATTTGAAAAAGACAAGCAAAAATAGAATGAAAAAATAAATGTAAACTGCAAACCCTTAATTTTTCTCAGACCATTCTCTTTGGCTTACATATATGGGATCTAAGTCCCTAGCTGCCTAGACAGGGTAAGGAAGGAGAAGAAGTGATATTATGAATACTAAACAATCTCTTCAGTTCAGTTTTCTGGCTGGGAAAATTGTAACCTTTTTTTCTGCTAGCTCTGCAAAAGCATGCTTTCAGTTGTGGTGCTCAGCACTGAAAATTAGTATTGAAGAAGAGTGGGAAGGAAAAAGGAATAGTTGAACTGCTGTGATTTTATAAATTACCTAGAGTTTGGACTATTTACTTTCAGTGCTAATAATTTAGAGAATGACAGTTGTGGACTGTGATAATGGTCAGCACTCACAGACTTGAAGTAGCTTTAAATGAAATTGTGAAATAATTTGCGAGTTACATCATATCAGCTTACTTCTTTTAGCCAAAGGCTCATTTTATAGAGTTCTTGTTTCCTAACAAGTTTTGACAATCTGATTTTTAAAAATGGTTGTCATGGTAACCCATTCATTTTGCTTACATCTATGAAAAAGCAAATGAGAAAACCATAACCTGACTAGAATTGCTTCTTAAATCTTCAGTGATTTACTTGTTTTTATGTTCACGCCAGATAGCACAAAACCTGGAACCCAAAGTAATATAAATATGCAATATGTAACACTGAATAATGCTGCCTGTGTAGCTCACAGGCAGATAGATGCTCTACCCTCACTTACTCAGTATATAACTCACAGGGGTTTTAATTATAAGCTCTTCAAGGCAGTGACCTCATTTTCAAAGACATCTGTAAAGTGCCAAGCACAGTAATGGTGCTATCTGAATAATAAAAGAAAAATTCTACAAAGTAGTTTGTGAAGCAGAAATTGAATTCATTTTTTTTTTTTTTTAAACAAACCTTTCCTTTATTTACATACTTTTAAAATTATTGTCCATTTTTTTTGATTTTTTATTTTTATATCATGTTTTAAGTTTATGACATCATATTCGCAGCATAAGGTAGTAGGACTGAGTATTTGTAGTATGATTGAACATTTGTTTTTTTTACTCTATTTTAAATTACAATACTTGAGAGGGGAAGGGGGGATTAAACTTCACAGGAAAAGGTTATTACAAAATATGTAAATAACAGGCAAACTATTGAAAATGATCATAAATTCTTATGGATTACTTGAAACAGTATGAAATTAGGACATCTCTTAGCTGTGTTTACAGTCATCTTGGACTCAACCTAGAAGCAATTGCTATAATAGCAAATAGCCACACATAGAATCTGGGAAGCAAATATGAAAGGCATTGAGGAATTCAGTTAGTAAAGTGAAAAACGAGAAAGAAAATTCTTCCAAAATGGAACACAGTTGAGCAGTCTTAAAAAGCACACTGGTTAAGGCATGACTGATCACATCTCTAAGTGAACAGAATGAAAGAAACAGGAAAAAAGCCAAGTGCCTTCATGATACACTGTTAAAGATATGAGGCTGAGAAAAAAAATAGCTCCTGAAAGAAAAGGGAAGCAACCAAGTAACAATAAAAATAATGTCAGCATGAGTTAAACTGGAAAGGAAAAAAAATATCAGGAGAGCATTAAAGAAAAATGAATTCATTTTTAGTGAAAAGGTAAGGGAAAAGGTAAGGGAAATAAAAGCTTTTAGATAACTATGAAGAGATAAAGATAAATTAGAACTGATATTAAATAAGGTAGGTAAGATTAATGATATTTTTAAAAAATGGATGAGATCCAAATCCTAAGGTGTTCATCACTTGAATTTTGCATTGTCTTTTTCTTATGGAAAATTGAAACAAAAGTTGGCCTTGAATTTTATCTCCCTTTTCTCTCTCTACCAACTCCCACAGGGTTGATAACTCATAAAATTAAAAAGAAAAATCTTTTACATGTGAGGGAAAGATTTGCTTTTGGTTTTATTTTGGGAGAAGCAGGGTTTCATTTTCCACACCTTGTTTCCTGAAATGTTATTTGAGTGAGTGGCTCTAAAAGCTTGTTACAGAGCAAGAGTTCAGGATAAGCTTTTATTAACAGTTATGTATTACATCTTACCTCAGATTTTTCTTTTTTCTTCTTCCTTTTCTTTCCTTTTTTTTTTTTAAAAAAAAAAATTTTATTGAATGCCAGTGTGTCTCAAACCTTACCCAAGTCTCTTTTGCTTTTGACCCCTGCTGTATCAGCTTTTACATGGCCTGTGCAGCTCCAGTTGGGACCTGCATCGTTGCCTAACTGATACTGTGGAGGATGTGCTGAGGGATATGAGGGATACATTAAGGTTTTCCAGGACCAAGCTTATATATTCTCCAAGCTCTTTTGTGTGAATTTCCTTGATATTATCTATTCCCTGAAATCATATTTTACTCAAACCAAAGTAAAAAGGCAAGTATAAGTATTTATTTATACAAACTTAAAATAGGCAGAACAAATGATGTTTAGGTAAAGCATCATAACAATGATGCTTAATCTGTTACTGTAGTGGTATATATGACTCTTCCACTTCATTCTTCATCTTGCTTTTTTTCCCTCCTGACTAAATGTTAGCAGATATTTTGGCATTTTTTCCATGCATTTTTATTTCTTGAAGTGTTTAGCTTTTATAGCCAATCACTTTCAAGTCTTCTCAGGGATTTTGACTGATTTAATCTTTTTTTTCCTGAAATTCTTTCATTTATTTCCTTCAGGAGGAGACAGTTGCCATTTAACATGACAAGAAGTTTGAGTTGCTTTCCCAAATTCTTTCTTTGGTGAAAAACTCCCCCTAGTAGTGAAAAACTTACTGCCAGTAGCATTGTCACAGGAGGGAATTTTCAGTCCTTTTTTTTTTTTTTTTTTTTTTTTTTTTTTTCTCTGTGCTGTATACCCTCCCTGTTTTGGTGTGTCCCCAGAAGGCATCAGCACTTAGATTGCTGTGGGCATACACGTCATGTGTGAATGTTGAGTGCCCGAAGTAATTGGTCAGTGGATTTGCTGAACAGAAGATCCTGGTGCCTGGGCACATGGCTGTACATTGCACTTTGAGTAGGCAAAACCCTGACTTTACACATACAGAGTAGTGTGAACACATACATTTTATATTTTAGTATTCATAAAATAATTTTAAATCATAAAATAATTTGAAAACATGGGACATAAAATAGAAGGTGACATGCAGTGGGTTAAAAATGTATTTAGAAAGATCATTAGTACTCCGTAAGAGAGCATGCTGACAGTTTTTACATCACTACCTCATGATCTCTTTCCTCCCCTTAATGGAACAGATTTTCCAATGGAACATTATCTTTGTGAGTAATTTAAAATGGAACTGTAATTCCTCTCTGCTATGTATTTTATGTTCTAGAAGGCTTTTTGGCATGAGTTTTCGTAAGCACATACCTGTTGGTACTGCTTTCCAATCAGTTTAAAAAATATGATAATTTGTCCTTTTCACAAGACTAATTATTCCCACCCCCCGAAATATAAAATAATATTAATTTTGTGTGCATGATAGACTGCTAAGCGCACTGATTAAAAGTGTCAGCAGAAGAATTTTAATGTAATAGAAATAAAAATGTCACAACTCCCATAGTAACTTTCTAGGTTACTCAGTAGTCAGAGATATTTGACCTGAGATAATAATGATAATATTTATAATAATGATAATGTTTCTAATAATGATAATAAAAATAAATGATGCTGAGGAATATATTTCTTTTTTTGTTGTTGTTTGTTTTGCAACTATTAAAAGACATCTTGAAAGTCAGCCTTTACTTTCTTGCTTGCCTTGTAACTATACAAAGATCATGAGATACTGAGTATTTATGTCTCCTCCCCCCCCCCTTTTTTTCTCTGTTGTAAATTCACTTGGCAGATCACAAAAATGTATTTTTGAGAGAGATTATTGGTGAAGTCTAATAGATTAAATTTATACTGTGTTAGACTGTGTTTATACTGAAATGCTGCTGTGGACTGTTTATGGTTTCAGGTGGTCTTTTGTGGGGAAAAAAATAAATCTTGCAACTTCCATTTAAATAAGCTTTATGCAAGGCAGAATGAGTTTCCAGCCTAGTCCAACTACATAATGCATCACTGTTGGCTCTCTTAATTACATGGCTGTCACCTGTTAAGAACATCGAATTGCAGCACAGTGGATGCATCAACACTCTCCCTTAGCTGGCATACACTTCTTATGCAGAGAGGCCTCCAGGGATATCTCAAGGACAAAATAGTTGCCTTTTTGTAATATCTGCCCTTGAAAATGCATCCCAAACTGGCTCCCTGATAATTTGATTGAAATTTCTCTCTACAAAGGTCTGCTGTTTACTGGATTGGGTGGACTTCTCTGCCATGTCCAGGAATATAGGCCACCAGCCTCACGGGGCTGACATTGACAAAAGGATCCTTCCCAAAAGAGTCAAGATATCAACCACTGATTTTGTAGGCAGTCCGAGCTTACTCAGAATGACATGGAAACTAAGTGCTAGCCCCCGGGGTACGCACACAACACAGCTGGTTTCTGGAAGAGGGTTGGCAAATATGATTGCCCATATCACCTTATTGATTAAACTGAATCTCAATGTGAGACCTAGAAATGAAACTTTGCTTCTGAAAATTTGCCTCTATTCCCAGAGGCAGATTTGCCTTTCACTCAGAATGAACAAAGGAACTAATCTGTTCATTTTGTTAAAGGCTCACAACATGGAAGAGTTTGACCAAAGATTTATTTATCTATTTATTTATTTATTTATTTTGTGTAGACCTAAGCAAAATTAATGTTGCTTCAGGCTTTTAGGTCAGAGTTTAGAAACTGGATTTTAACCAAACACTTCTCTGTATGTTTAGAGGATGCTCACGATCTTTTCTGGTCTTAATTGTGGTGAGTTTGCTCCATCTAAATCATCTAAAAGCAATAAGAAAGTTATTTTAATTGCAGTGAGAGCGTCACTCATATTTTATTGCAAATCCAGTACATGCTGGATTTCACAAATTGTGATGTGCATTGAAACTGAAGGTCTTTTTTAGAATTGAAATGAGATTTTTTTGACTGTGAGTTTATATAGTATAATATAATGATGCATGATGCAACTGTGATATTTTATTTAAATCTTGCGTCCTTGATATTTAATTCTGTATTTGAGTAATACATGGCTCTATCTATGTTTTTGGGTGTGATATTAGTTATACTTTTCAAGGAACATTTTAAAGGGTCAGTTATGTAGGCATTTAGAAGTGGGCAAGACATCTCTTGCACATGGATTTTAACAAAGCCCATCATTTCAGATACCTGCTGTCATATGTCCCTGTTATATTTGCTGTTGTTTGAGCTATGTGAGGCAGTGGTGACTGATCAGAATAAAAAGTAAAGTGAACAGATTGATATCTACCAGCTCTTTTAGCTGGCATACATTTTGTCCCCAGGCTCATCCAGTAAAAGTATTCCCCAAAGTAAGTACATTAGTTCTATGAGATAATGAAATGTCTATGAAATATTAATTTTTCCATTTCTTCTGTTTGAGGAGGGTTATTTTTTGTTGGTTGCTTGTGTTTGGTTTTGTTGTTGTTGGTTTTTTTGTTTGTTTGTTTGTTTGTTTTCGGTGCCTGTAGATATGCAGTAGAAAGAAAAGCGTCTGAGATACAGATGTCACTGTCCCAAGATTGGTCAGAAGCCATTTAGACATTTTGAACACCATTAATCACCAGCTTTGAAAGCAATGTCAAGTGTAGTACCAGAAATATCTTCCTCCCAGTAGCCAAAATCACTGGAAATAAAAATATATTTCCTGACCATGATCTCAGGAAGCCTGAGCCAGTTCTTTTCAGAAGGCTTTCAGTATACTCTGGTTGTACATTGTGAATTCCTGTGCTCTTCTAAGCTCCTGCAGCTGTGAAAATCTGCAAATGAGGAGCAGGAGCGCAGAGCAGCAATTGTTGTACCTGACTAGAATCCTGATAAGGCTTGGATTTTAATTTTCCCCAAAGTTCTGTTCTTGTCTTGTTTCAGGTTTAAATGTGTATATAAAGGGAAAATTGGTAAGGAAAGTATAGTTAATATAATATGGGACTTAAATACATCTCAATATTTACTTTAGTAGAATTACCTGGTTGGTAAGGCAGAAAAACCCTAGGAAAAGCCCTTTATTTTACATCATTTTACAGTTCTGGTTATGTCCATTTGTAATTCATATCAGAGTACATGCTTTGTGTTTTTGAAATTACTTGCATTTAAAAAAAAATCCATAGATTGATACTCATGTTACTTGATATATGAATTCTCGTTACTGATATAAAGGCAGCTCAAAATGGATCTGAGTACCAGGATTTATTTAAGAAATAGCAGGACTAGAGCTTTTCCCATACTTGATTATCTCACACTCTCACTCAGTAATGTGTCCACCCAATAATGAGGTCCATCCCACCACCTCCCAGCACAATTTTCGATAAATCCCAATTTCCTTGTTCAAAGGTTGCTGCTGGCCCATCATGGTTGGGCAGAAAGTTGTGCTGGTGTCTGTGTTGCCTGCACATACATATATTGGGCATCATAGGCTGAGGACCCTGGAAGTACCCCAGCGTTTGTCTTCATCCGGTTTGCTGATCTCCTGTATCTTCTATGTCCAGGATCTTTCCTTCAGCCAGAATCTTTATCCTTTTCAGACTTCCTTTTTTTTTTTTTTTTTTTTTTTTTTTTTTGACCTCCTTTTCTACCCACAATCTCAGGACCCCAGATTTACCAATCTAAGCAGCCATTGTTCAAAAACACGACATGGGATCAGCCTCCTAATTTGTGATAGTCTTATATGTGTAAAAACTGGAGGACTTGGGACATGCCACTTTTAGTCCAGGTGTTATCAAAATTTACAATCAGCTGGTACTGGTAGCAGCAGGCAAGTAGCAAGCTTCTACCATATAGTTCAAAAATTCTGTTTTGGACATTGACCCCTCCCACACAGATATACCCAATTATGTGTCATCTGTTAGTGTTCAGTTTAAGCAGGAGGATTTTTTATTTGTTCACTTTTTCCACCTAGGGCTGGTGCTGATACTGCTAAGATTGTACCACCTGCAGTCTGGCCCAGACTCACACTGATTGCTGCACCACTGCCCCCTTTTTTTTTACCTAGAGTTTCATGGTGCAACCTCCCTCAGGGTTCTCTGCTTATGTCATGGTCAGAGTGGTGTGGTGTTTTCCATCCACTCACCTTTTGCCTATAGATGGAAACACATCTCAGTACCCTTCTGGACAGAGTGTCCAGCATACAGCTAGATAAATATAAAATACGATGGGTGAACAGTTGAGTGATGGATCCATGTGTATGGTCCCTGTGTCCCAGAAAGGAACACTGAATGTAGAGTCATGACTTGCTAGAAGTCTGTGTGTCCCTCAAGGGGAACGAAGCTGGGGTAGGCAGACTTGTAATCCTGCAGAACCTGGGGTGAAGAGGAAGTGTTGTATACACATCGTATAATCTTGGAACTATGAAGCACCTCAGTGAAGAAATATAAATGTTCATGCAACTCTGGCCCTAGAATATATGGGTAGGACAGTTCACAATATTATCAAACTGTAAGATTTTTTTTTTCTTCTTTCACCTTGTTAAACAGTAGTTGATGAAGCAAGAAAACATTTACATATTTGTAATGATAATCAGAACAACTAAGACTATTTTTTCTAGTTTCTTATAAGTGCAAAAATGTGCTTGGAAATAAAATGTTGCAGTTTCTCTTTTCATGTTGCGTGAGAAATATGAATATTTAATAAAATACTGGTTGTATTTCAATCTCTTCCATTGAGAGTTACCAATCTGCATTTATCTCAGATGCGGTCTTTGTAAGGTACAAATATCTTTTGTATCCTATAACTGAACATGCTTGTGTGTTTGACAATGTGCATTTATAACCTTTTTATAGATGCTTTGGTGCATTAAAAAGATATCTGGTGTCCAAAGAATTACACAGAAAAGCCCACTGACATTGAGCGTGTATATAAGGATCTTTGCCACCATTTTTGGCAGTCAATACTTCATTAGCAATCTCCTGCTTATTTATAAGCCTTTTTTATTACTATTTTAAATTTTGTTTGTTATTTATTTTACCACTGTTCTATAACACACTCTGGAATTCTAGTTTTTAAGAAAAGATACTCTTACAGAAAAAGTTCATACAAGTAGGTTGTGTTAGAGAGAATTAATATTCTGGTCATATCCCCATTGGCAGCTGAAGTGAATCCAGTCAAATAATTTCAGGCACAAAGCTGTGCTACTTGCAGCTTGTCCATGAATTTAGCCATTAAGTAATTATGTATAAAGAGGAGTATCTACTGCTTCTGATTTTTTATATACCAAGCATTAGAGGATGCTGTATTTCAATAAATGAGCATGAAAAAATCATTTATTTATTTATTTATTTGTGATTAACCAGAATTCTTCCAAATTAGGCTTAGGTTAGTGAATACTGGCTAAAAGTCTGATGCTTGTCTTGTCTTCTGCCTTCACTGGTATGAATAAAAGCTTGAATATTTTTCTATGGAATTTATATTTCATAAATTGATTACAATATCAGTTTAGTACAGAAATAGGTTTCTAATATTTATTTCTTCTCATTAATGCTTGATATAAAAAAGAGATTCTGTTTTCAGGGTTTCCATCGTAGCTTGCTATTTGCAAAGACAATTGAATTTGCATGAATGTGATCATGAGTAATTTCTGTAAACATCATGACTGTTCAGATTTGTTTATGCATGACAATAAAAAAGCTACCATTACTAGGCCAATTCATTAATTAAAAAAAAAAAAAAAGAAAAAAGAAAAAAAATACACAACCAAGTTTGTTGATTTCAATTTTGTTCTTCCTTCTTGCCACTATTTCTGAAAGTCCCTAGTAAACACAAATATTTATGAACTCTTTGGGAGGTTTATTTTGGGTTGAGGGATCCTGTTTTGTTTTCTACAGATTTCCTTGGATTATACATTGCATATCAGATAGGCACAAGCAAGGAACAAACATATTCAGGGAAAGTTGTAGCAGTATCTGGGATTATTATTGGATATTTTTGAAGTTTCTTTAAAGCTGTATTTCTATGAAAAAGCTAGTTGAAGAAATATATTGGTGCTAGATATGTGAATGATTTGGTGACTTGCAGTGAAGGACATTGAAGCAGCTAGTAACAAAATATTCTGGTTGTGTAGGATGCCAGGTTCCCTGTTTGTCATTATCTAGGAAGAGTTTAATCACACTTTTGCTCTGAGGTTTCTTTCCAGCCTGAAAAACGTCTAGAAAAACATGGTCTTGAGTCATTAGGGCAGCTGTGAAATTGCACAATTTTCAATGAATTGAACAGACATTTCAGCGTTTACCAGGCATTCCATCAGTATAACAAGAATCAAACTGGCTGTTGTAACTCTGAGTATCCAGTGAGTTTAGATAGGAATGGATGGGGCAGAAAATTAAGGAGTCTGATAACTGGATGGATTTTTGAGCAAAAGCTGTTTAAATATCCTGAAACTAAAATATCTGAAGTCTGAAATACTGTGGTGTTCCTGACAGTTGAGAACATACCTAGACTTTTTTCTGACTCTTCAGGAACTGTTTACTTAAGTTCTGCAGTGTATTTGCAGTAAAGTAGGTAGCATTGTGGTTTATTATATTTTACAGAGTGCAGCCTGAAGTCTTCAGCTTCCAGAAGTATACATTTTTTTTTTCTAGTTTGTACTTCTCCTGCTATAGAATTGTTTTTATTTTATATTATTTAAATACCCTTAAGTACAAATAAGCCTTCAATACTCTATACATACTATTATGGGCTTGATAGAGTTCTAAAATTCCTAGAAAGGCAGTAAATTACTGAATTGTGCATATTGCCAACTTGCAAAAATACAACCCACATTATTTCTTCCTCTTGAAGAATTCTGTTTCTTCCTCTCATAACAATAGATGTTTAGGAGTTCTCATGCAGCATTTTTCATACATTTTCACATTATTCTGCTAGCAGATTTCCGTGTAAGTGAGTGAACAGCTGGAACAGAATTCTCCTGTCTATGAAAGCCTTTTTCTAGGTTGCAGCTGTAGAGAGCTTAATAAAACAGTTCTTCCACTGCCCCATTTCCGTGGACTGTGCAAGAAAAATTTCTGCAATCTGTGACTTTCTGAAAATTCCTCTGGAAATGAATGTAGGTTCCATTAAATGCAATTACCTTGCATTTAATGTGTACTTTTTGCAAGCAAAGCTATTGCTAAAGTTTCAGTTTTTGCATCCTGTATCATATAGGACAGAGTAGTGCTTATGCCACCCTTGATATCATCTAATAGAATATGCTTAGTTTTTTTTTTTTTTTTTTTTTTTTTTTACCAGCTTTGCAAACTTGAGAAGGCCTTTGTGAGGATCTCTCTCTCTCAGATCTGATAGAGACAGAAAGATACTGATAGATTTGGAGATTCAGATAAACTAAATGTATCAATAAAATCTATCTGTGTTACCTCACTGAATATAATATATTAATTCCAGTGCTAATGAAAACTAAAATCTTTAATGACATCTAATGCAGAAGGAGAGCTCTGACGTATTTAGAATTTAGGTGTCAGGAGGTTGTTTATTTATAACATTTCAGCTGAGAAAAACACAAAAACTTTCCATTCTGTTACTCTCCAAAGTACATTCAAAGCCTTAATGTATTTTTGTTGTAATAATGACATACTAGTAAAGAGTGATAGAATAACAATGACCTTCAAAGAATTATTTTAATTCTTGCTTATCTAAAGTTAAGAAGTTGTATTCCTACAGAACATTCTTTACCATTTTAAAATCAGGAAGGTGTGTCACTGTTATGTTCATTTTTGATGAAGAACCAGTTATTTAACTGTTCTAGATGTATAAATACCCATGAAAATATTCACATAAAAATATTTTCTTGAATTTCGAAGTGTATGTTTTTTATTAGTTTCCTCAAATATTGTAATTTATTGTTGATTTGTAAGATCTTGGACATTCACTTTTTCACATCAGGAACATCCTTGAATTAATGGATGTAAAAATACTGACAACAAAATATTTGCATGCTTACAGAAATTGTTTTAAACATGAAAACTTGTTTAGTGACTTATTTAATCTTAGTTAATGGATGAAATGATGTCCCATGAAATGAAGAGAACGGGCTAAACATGTCACTTACTCAGCTTTATTCTTCTGCACACATTTCATATGTTCATATTTAGTTTTATTACATATCATGTTTGATAGATGTCATACATTTCATATTACTTCCAAGTTCTTTCAGCAGTAAGAGGTAGGATAGAGATTGCAACCAGGGCTCTTAAAGTCATTTTCATATTTAATAAGAAATAAGCTACAATAAATAATGTAACATTGTTATGATGACAGAACTATATCTGGATCTATACTCTCAAGCAAGTAAGTACATGCTGTATTCATTGGTTCAGTCCATTATACTTGGAGAGAAATGTAATTAATAGAATCATAGAACATCCCGAGTTTCTCTTGATTTCTTTTTTTTTTTTTTTTTGATTTCTTTTCTGCAAGTACACCTGTTTTATTCCTAGAAGCTCCTCCACTTTTGAAGATTTGTCCTCTACTTCTTTTGTCTTCTTGATGTAGAGATGAGAAGTTAGAGTATGCTTTCATTGTCTTTTAAATGAGTGAGAATGTTGGTTATTAAATGAGAATATACTGAAAAGCTAATCCAAATCAATTCTTTCCATTGGTAGGTAGGAGAATGTCCATTTGTAGTGGGTTCGGTGATCAATCTAACAGTTGATACTCATATCAACTGAGTTAGGTATTACTGGTATCAGGAAATGGTCTAGATGGCTTCTGGAGGTGTATTCTTTCTCATGTTCTATCTTATGATAGAGTGAAAATCTCCACATCCCAAATATTACTATACTTAGTGTAGATGTTCCAGGCAGCTCATTTGTTCCCTTCAGGGTTAGGGAGTAAAGAAAGAATCAGCATGTTACTCCTTTTATATCTTTCTCATGACATCTAGTAGAGCTTTACAAGTTTGTGTCATCAGGATGCTAGCACTGGAAATAACCAGTGCTAGCTCCCATACAAGCTTGGTAGGTCACTATGCTTCTTTTAACTGTGTGAAAAAGTAAAAACTAGTACAAAATCTGCTCTTCACAGTTTGTGAAGTGCCAGGAACCTCTTTGCTTTTATAGCTGCCATAGCTGAAAAAGCAAAAAATAAAATAAAATTAAAAAAAAAATCTATTCAGACTTAGCTGTGTAGGCTACTATGACCAATAGTACTGTTTTGAATGGTAAACCCACTAAATCCTTTGAACAGGAAGAAAATTAAAGAAAAAAATATTCAAATCCAAAGTTTGATAAAATGATAGTGTAGAGGTTAGAATGAAATCAGATTTACAAGAAAGAGGCGAGGTTGCCACAACTAGGAATCCATAGAGGTTGGAGCTTAAGCTAATTGCTCAGTTGAAAGCCGTGAGATACCTTTAAGTTATTATCTTTGAAATCAACATCTATCCTACTGATCTTTGATGGTCAGTGAGAAATGTAGAGTTCTACTTCTGTGGTAGAAGATGTGTAATTAATTGCCCAAGGCAAACACTATGTCAACTAGATTAAGGGAAGTAAAAAATTAATATAACAAACAAATCTGACAAACACTAAAATTTCTCATAAGCTCCTTTATTTGTAGGAGAGCACACTCATACTCCTCCCCCTACCCCTGCCCCCAAATGATGGAAATGGACTGTCATTCAGGTTCTTTTCTTGTACATGTCTTTGTGCTCTCTTTAAAGTTTTGTATAGACTACTAGAGGTTTATATGACAATGATGTCAATGACGTGTCTTACACTTAGCCAAACTCTGCAATGTGACCTGGTTTTGCAGTCATCCATACATAGACACTTTGTGGAAAAAATCAGTAGATAAGGAGCTCTCATATTCAACCCAATATACTGAGATAATGGTATCAGGAAAATAAAAAAAAAAAGTTGGTGGAATTTTGCTAAAGCATTAGTGTCAGACTGAAGACTGAAAATGCTCAGCTAACCCAGCTCATCATTTAATCTTGAATACAGCATATGCTTTTATCAAGATCAAAACCAAAAACCCTTAACTGTCTTCTTTCTTCAGCTAAGGAAGAGAAGTTACTGTTATCATCTTTAGAATAAAGCTACTGTTTTATTTAATACTGTTCTTTTTAAAACAGGGAAAAAATGCTTATCCTTTTGATGTCTTCAAAATAAGATTTAAGATTCTGTATCACATTTACAGATGGAAATAGGTCCTGGAAAGGTGTATCCTTTGCAAACTTCCAAGACTACATCTCTGAAAGATACTGACAGAGCAGACTCTATCTTTAAACAAATACTAAGCCAGAAGAAATTTGATAATGATCCATGAACATAATTTCCCTGTTAATACGGAAGTAGATGATCCCATTAGCATGAATCTGTTACCCATGCCTAATGAATCCCTAGGCTGAATATTGATAATTTTGATAATAAATATACAAAAATTTGTCTTCCCTTTACTCCTTTAAAGTTGCATTGTAAATTGTTCCTTAGAAATACCTAGTTTTGCTCTAATTATTCTTAGAGTTTACATTAGGAATGTCATCAATATTTTTGTAAGGCAATGGACAATTTGTTTTGACCATTGCTATGATTAAAATAAATTATAAATATGGAGTGCTATGAGATGCACTATTACTGTATGAATAAACATCCATGGAGAAAGAAGTTCTTATATTAAATTTTCAATGTATTTGACTAAGTGAATCTGTTTGAATGAATAATCCAAGCCTTTAAATATGACTTCTAAGCATACACGGTACGTGGCTTTAAAGTCATTGTATACTCAAAAAACATAGCTTTTGAGAACCATGAATTAGTTATTGACTCAAAGTATATGTCCCCATTAAGCTTAAGTAGTTTCTGACGTTCAAAACATTACTTTAGAAGTATAATTTTCATGAATTCACCAATATTCATCGTTGCAGAAGTAGCTTTTGAATTCTAGTATACTTGCAAATATAATTCCTAAGATTCCTAAAGTTATTTGCCAGTGCTCTACCAGGAAATGATAGAGTTTAAGAACTCATTTTGTCTGAATTAAGAAAGCCAGAAAGCTTTGAAAATCTTACAGCTTATCCCACACTAATCTTTAGCAATGTGCTACACACATGGCGTATCAAAACAGACAAGGAAGCCTGCATGTCTCATTACTAGAACAAAACAGGTAATTAAAATAAACTTGATGTACATATTTTAAACTTCAAATTAAGGGAGATATTGTACCACGTTTTTGCCATCAAAGGTTGTTAGTTTTTTTTTTTTCTTTTCTTAATTTTTAATAAAGTAGTTTCATTTTTTCTTCCCCAAGGAGAATAATGAACTCATGATTCAGTTCTGACTGAATCATTACTCAGTATACCAATGAAAATATGCTATTTTAGTGTTTAGTGTTAGTAGGAGTGAAGGATTCCAAATCTTTATATTCATTAATTTGCACAAATGTATGGTTTATGCATGTTGGTGTTTTGCATTTGTGTCTGTCCCCACACTCACTTTGGTCAGTTTCTACTTGATTCTTTGTCTTCTAAAGACAAATTATTGACAGCAATTTTGACCTGTGCTTCATTGGGAACAAATGTTTTGGCAACTGGCCATTGTAACAGATTTTCTGGGTGATATGCACATTCTACAGTGATCATGCCAAAGCCTGGCATTTCAGATAGCTTCCTTTTCAAGAGCAGGTGTTCATTTATTCCACATCATTCTGCAACCTTGGCAGATGAGCTAAAATTCAGAATAGAAAAAAAAAGAAAAGAAAAAAAAAAAAAAGATTTGATCCAGCTCCATAGAAAGAAAATCCTAATGCTTGAGCTTGAAAGAGATCCAGAAAAAGACATAGATGTGTGAAGTTGGGTTGTTACTGGGTGGAGGAATAGGGAAGGATGGCAAATTATACATGAATGTACTACTTCATTAACTTGTCTGGGTTCTGCATGTTTTGTTCTGCATGTACTGTAATACTTTGCCTAGTCAATTACTTATTTAAATCATTTATGTACTGATAGGGTTTGTCTGCACAGGAACTCAATTACTTATTTAAATCATTTATGTACTGATAGGGTTTGTCTGGACAGGAATCTTAAAGTATGAGTAAAACTCACTTTACAACAATTCCTCCAACCTTAACAACACTGATTGAATAGTTTTTTTCTATTGCATTAGAGTTCTATTCTTTGTTACAAATAACATTTACTAGTTCTGTTTGCTTAGGAGATACAGTTTTCTTTGAATATCTGGACTTTGTCAACTTTGTTTTAATTACACATAGTGTAAACCGTCAAAATTCATCATTAATGCAAAATGTAACACATGTACATGTATGAGACCTGATAGGAAATCTATGCTTGAGAACTGAACATATAATAAAAAATACCTACACTGTATCAATAGAGAACATTCTCAGGCTGTGCAATTCCATGGCTGTCATATACTTGAAGATGATAAATATTTGATGAGTTTCATTCTGTAGTATACTATTTTCTATTTGTTTAGATTGCAACCATCTCTGATCCCTTGCTTACAAAATAGTAGATGTATTTTATCTTTATAGCATTCCTTCACTTTTGCATAGGCCGTCTCAGATTAACCCTGCAAAACATTTTTGTCTTGTGCGCTTCTTTATTTATCCCTTGGCCAATGTAAAAGTTAAAAAAAGTTTTAGCAGTATTCTGTCAAAAAAATAAGTATTTTTAGATTATGAAGCCTCCTGAGAGAGAGAGAAAAAAAGCTTACCATAAAAGCTACAGGGTATGTGTATAAAATCAAACTCAATTTGAGCCACCTGACTGACCCACCTACCTTGTGGATTGATGACTTTCTATGATGAGGTAGAATCTTCTTGTTTCAATTATATTGGAATTAAGTAGATGTGTCCAGAGGACCTATTGTAAATTGATGGTGTGTTTAAGGGGAGAAAGAAATAAGGAGTTAAAATATGACCGTAGCTCTTGGAGACATCTCTGCTCTTGCTTCACACACGAATAATGGTATATTCTTACCAGTGTACACTGGAAATAATATAGGCCAACAAATCTTTAAGTGGATTATGGAGTTTGTGTTGCTACATATGGATAAAACCACTTTGCTGACCATACCTGAACATAATATAGTGTGGATATCAATGTGTTTTAGAATTCCAGCAACTACTGTGATACTTTAATTTACAACTATGAACTCTTGAGCTCCGAATGCCATATTATTCTTAGTATTCGCAACATGGTGAATGCTTGCTTTTTTTAGAAGATCCTAGCAGGGAACAGTTTTTCAACTCTTCCGAAGTTGGAATTCTGAAAATTCTTCATCAATGTAAAAGCCAAATTAAAAAAAAAAAAAAAAAAGGAAAGTTAAGTTTAGCTTGCAAGAAGTCAATATGTGCCCTTTGAAATAGCTTCACATCTCTTCTTTGAATGTTACTATTAGGCAGTATTCTGCAGTTGTCATACTCTTCAGTAGACATTCCAATCTAGAAATGACAGAAGAAAATTTTGTAAAATAAATTTAATCAAAACAAATACGTTCTTGCAAAGTATTTTATTTCCATTGGAGTTTTTTGAATGACTTTTTGAAAGAAAAAAATTACAAACCAGACCAACTACTATTGAAAAAAAATATTTTTAAGTTATCAGCATGCCTGTAATTTTTTTTTTTTTTTTAAAGCTTCAAGATAGAAATGTGTAGTTATAGTTGCTATCAACATCACGTTAATGTCAACATTCAGTGTCAATTTTTTCTCCTGCATTCTGGATTCTGGAATCCTATATTTTTTCTTGATCCGCAAAGCAGTAGAAAAGGTGTTGTTACATTTCTTCTGACTGATTTGTCTTAGAATGCTGTAGATTAATGTTACATAATTAAAAAAAAATAATGCAGAAGTTCTTTGGTATCACAGCATCAGGATGTACATGCAGACAAGCCAGAGCATGGAATGTAGTGGGGAAAAAACACATTAGTAGTAAGTACTCAAAAATATGAAAATTAAAATTTTCAGTAGAAGAGAACTGAAGCATCTCTATAGGGTCTTTCAGATGGAACATATTTACTGGCCTTAGCACAAAACTTTTTGGGGGGAAGATTTACACTTGAGACTTTCTTAAAAAGTTTTGCAGAGTGGATGTGAAAAGTGCAGTTTTCCTAGAAAAGAAGTTAAGAATGTTTTCACTTCCATGTCTTCTCTTATGTCCTTTCTGTCAATATCTTTATATTTCTGTCTTTAAAACAGGATATACAAGCTTATATTCAAGGTCTTGAACACAAGATTTAATTGAAAGATGGGACCTAAGGTGTTTAATAAAGTTTAACTTACATTGGTCTTGGTTTTGTTCTTGTTCTCCCACCACCCATCCTTTTCATATAAGTGTAGTGACTTTTTCCTGAATCCCTGGCCACCTCCTACTTCCTTCACAATCATTTCACTTTCTTTCCTTACTACATTGGTTCAGAACATACATAAATCATGGAAAACAGCTGTGTAGCTAAACAAGATAATCAGAGATACTGGAGAAGCCAAGCACTGCAAATCACTGTAATGAGGGCTCTAGAGAGGAAAGAAGAGATCCTAGCTCAAAACCACTTGGAGACAGGGGGAGGTAAAGGGCAGAGTAGCTATGCCCTGTGACCTGTGATAGTTGCCTGTGACCAAAGAGCAGTACTACTACCTTTATCCTACTACAGATAGGAAATGTATTTACAAGTAATTCTGCTTTTGGTGATAAAATTATGTTCATAGTCTAAATTGTGAAGATGTTTGTTTTAACAGAGAAAATCACGGGGGGTTTCTCTTTTAGGATCTTGTTTAAGGTAATCCCACCTAACAGCAAAGTAAGGTACTAGAGCATTTGAATAAAACTATTACTAGAGACTTAACAACACATCTAGAATAAACAGTCCCAGAGATTCTCAGTGCTGTACATCTTTTTCTTACTTATAGTTGTCACATAAATGCCTACAGCTAAAACATTCCACAGTAAAAGACAAGAGTATAGATTGAGAAATGCAAGCTGCAGGAAGAATATAGGCTATAACATTTTAATTGGTTTTGACAAGTGGTAAATTCATGTGTTTCTTGGCTAATTTTGCTGTAAGTTTGTTTTTCATCTTCTGAGACCATGATGTTGCATGATTATTACTGGAAGATTCTCAAAACTGCATTCTTTATTATTATTATTATTTCACTTAGAGGTTTCAGCACTTGGTCCTGTTTTTTTTGTTTGTTTAATATTTGGAATTCCTTAAAGCCATATATATATATTTTGAAAAGTTGATTTAAATATCAATAATAGTTCTACAATTTTAATATTCTTCTCTGAATTGTGACCTCAGGCATTCAACTTTGTGTTTGTTCCTTGGTGTCATTGTTTCACTGTTTTTACTGATTTTTCACCTAACTTTTGTATTAGTCCTTGTGCACTAGTGCTAGCTAGTTTTTTGTATTGTCCTTGTGCACAATGCACTAGCAGTAGTGCATTGATGACTGCAGAAATAGTAGTCTTCTCATGAGAAATTGTAATTTTATGTTGCTGATGACCTTTAAAATATTCAATCTCTGTTTGGTAGTAATCAGCCAAAGATTTTCTGTATCCATCATAGAAGGCATTTGTATCCAGAACACAAAAGAGCTGTTTTTGGTGTGAGCAACCAGGAAAATAAAACCTAGATTATAATTCCTCTTTAGAAACAAAACATTCTCCTCTTTGTGAAAAAAAAAAAAAAAAAAAAGAATTTGACTAAAATTTCATCTCAGAAAAATGTAGTTGGAACATCTTCATTTTTTTTGTTTTGAAGCTTATCTCGCATAGAACACCAGTGTAATGGCCATGAGGGACCTTTCAAGCTTGGGAACTGTAGAAGCGACAGTATACTTTAACACTGCACCACAAATATTGTACCAGAATCTCAGGCTATTCACTGGCTGTCTATTCTGATAAAACTATATATTGAGGAGAATGTGAATAAAGGTTTTGGAGATACTTAACTATCATAACTTTAGATGTGTGGATGTGTGGGCATCATCTAGAAAATTAGCTTTTTTTTTTTTTTTTTTTTTTTTTTAACTTTGAACCTGTAATAAGGTTTAAATTAAAGCAAAACAAAACAAAAACCAAGAAGCCTTCCATCAGCAGAGTTGCAAATTGTTCCATGCTGGAATACTATCTGCTCTCCAAAACCATGGATTTTTATTAGAATGTGGCTATTATTGTTGAAGATGTACCCTGTCATGTGTTTCACAGTTTTTGTTTGTTGTACTTGCCCTACCTCATTAAATACTTTTTGAAATCTAAAGTATTTATTAAATGTTAGTCTGGTGAATTTTAAATATGTACCTGTTGTCTGGAGGTACCCCTAAGATTTAAAATTATGCCTAGGTTCGTTATCATCATCATTTAGTAATAAGCATTACTGCCATTTATTGCTTTGTAGAAGTGGGCAGTTTTCTGTCATTATAGGAGGTATACTTGCAAATTCACTGGGATTTTTTTCCTAGCTTCCTGGAACTTGTTGGCAAAATGTATTGCCAGTCTCTACCTCTTTGTGCCTTCCTAGCCTGCAGAAAGGCTTTCTTTGGCTAGAAGATGAAAATGATGGTGTTTGGGCAGTGCATTTCTGCACTCTTGTTAGCATTGTAAGCAGAGAGACTTGTCCTTTAATTTAGAACTAAATATTTATGAAAAAGAAAAAAAAGTCTTCCCTTATGATGGTAAATGCAAGTTTCTTTATGTTATGTTTGACCATCTCTGGAAATTAGAGGTTTTTTTCATTACTTCAAGTGTCTTATCTGTCCAAGAAGAACTTCACTTTAATGGAAAACGTGATGTGACTTTGCTCTCCTCTTGTAGGCCTTGAGAAACACTGCTATTCATCTGTACTTTGTTGACATTAGACTCCCCCCCCCCCACCCTTTTTTTTTTTCCCTAGGAAAGTACAAGGGATATATCAGTGTTTTGGAATTCATAAAACTATTTTTTAAGTAACCACCATGGTGAGAGGCAAGACCAGGTATCAAGATGGTTGTTTTGGTCAGTTATGCTTCCTTCCTCTCTCATCTTTCAAATGTTTTGCCCCAGCCCTGAAAAAAGAGTGAAAATCTGCTTCCACAGATGTGGACTCCACATGTGTTTTATCACTAAGTATTACTGAGTTCTTTAAACAAAATGAATGTGATTGTGAAGGTATCTTAAAACTAATATGTAATTCTATTCCAATAGTAATGCTTATATACACCTTGTTCTGGTCACTTCATAATTTTTTTCTGAAATGGAGAACACATTTTTTTGTTCATGTCATTCTCACAAAACTACACAAAATTACTTGTATCATGCAGATTGCTTTTTCTCCTATAGATATAGCATTCTTCCATGGCTCAGAGTCCAAACACAGGCCAGTTCTCCAAAAATCTAGGCATGAATCTACTGATTCTAATAAAGGGTTTTTGGAGGACAGTTTGTGTAATCATAGGTAATGTTTAGTTTAGTTTATTCATAAGTACCTTGAGCTACTTCTTTCAGTACCTGATTGAACTGTAGGAACTGGAATTCTTTTTTTTTTCTTTAAATTATTTTAAAAGTTATTGTCTGTCATGATGCAGGAGAAGCATTTGTACTTTAAAAAACTGCTAGCAGTTGATGCCTTAAAAAAAAAAGTAGTGTCCATTTCATCTACATTTTCTGTATATTGTATAACTTAGTTCATTAGTTTACTTAAGGATTACTTCAAATTTTGCTTTGGGTACCTAAATCCTATTCACAGATATGTGAATATAGTGAGAGATTCCAACTTCACTCAAGCTCTGCAGTGGTCCTCACATTAGGAGAACCAAAAAGTGTTGTACTGATCTTTGGTAAAATACCTTTATGTTACACAGAATAGGCTATTGCATACAACAGGATAAATTTTTGTGCAAGGAAGAAGGGTTAGGAAAGGCTGTATTTCATTCTAGAAACTAGAATAATGTTCACAGCTCATTCTTTTTTATCAGGGTTATAGGTCTGTAGATCTAGCTGGGGAGCTGTAGAGAGATAGTAATTGACAGCTTCCACTAAAAGTGGAAGGACGGCTGTTACAATGAACTCTTTTCAGAGTCTATCTCTATTCTATGTTTTTGTGAAAGACACAGATGTTTTCTGATATATTTAGAAAATACCAAAGTTAATACCACACTGGCAGGATGATGGATAACAAACTTAGTTTTATTGAATTTGCCAGAATAATTTTTAAATGATATGGAAAATTCACCAATATCAAATACAAGGCAGCACTACTGACCATGCAAATACACAATATTAAGCAACTGACATAACAGAGTTCTGTTAAAGTGTGTGTGCTTGTGGGTCACAAAACAAACATGCATTTTTGCTATCATGCTCTTTGGAAAAAAAAAAAAAAGGTAAGCTCCAAAGTACTAGAGTTCAAAAGAAGAACATATAAGGTAAATAACTGTCACAAGTTATTCTAGAGAGTCTGAGAATGTATTTAGTTGCTTCACAAGATCCTTCCTGGAGTGGTGATTGCACTTTGGGTAGTTCATGACTTATATATATATATATATAAAATTCTGCTAAATGTTTTGTGACACAGTCATCACTGACTCTTTAAGGAAAAAAAAAAACATTTGCATATCTTACCCTACTCAGCATATTTTGGCAGTTATTAAAAATGTGATTTTCATGAACCTGTCTTTAAAAACAAAACAAAACAATGCACACAAAATAATTTTCCCAGAATTGTAAATAATTGATTGAGTCTGCTGAGACCAGCGCTAGTGGCCTGAATTTTCAGATTTCTAAGTCTGATGAAAAAAATTTAATGGTTTTTCACATGCAGAAAAGCAAGTATATATATATATATATATATATATATTACTTAATATATATATATATATATATTACTTTTTATCTTTGGCTATGTAAACCTCCTGGTGTGAAATGTTGAAACAAGGATAAGCAAAGGCATGTGAGAACTTAGGTAACCATGAAAGAAAAATATTGCTTCCAGCTTCCCTATGTGTTTGTGTGCTCAGTATGGAAACTAGTTGGTTGTGTCTGTTTGGAGACTTTATTTGGGATGTTATTTTTAAGGTAAAGTTGTAGCATTGCTGTTTCTCTAAATATTTTCCCTTTAAAAATTCTGTGCTCTTATATAGCTGCCTCTCTGACCATATGCTCTGCAGCCACACTGAGATTTGCCCACCAGGAATTGTGAAGCTATTCAAAAAGTGACTCTGCTCTGGATGTTCAGTGATGGAATCATTTACCACAAATTGATTTTTTTTTTTTCCCCATCATCCCTTTGGATGAATTCTGCTAGGTCAGGAAGCTGATTAAATCCCTGGCGGCAGCTGAATTATTGTTCCCCGTGTGCTTGTGGCTGTAACCTAGCCCAATTACAATTAATGCATGATTGAAAAGCAATTTGCAAAAACCTTTCTGCTACTGCATGTAACATACTGGATATGCTCCCTGAATTAAAATAAAATTGAGTATCAGATTTCAATTTTTATAAAAATGCAGTGGAATGACTAACAGTGATCTGAGTAAAATTTTGAAAATTTCCCATGACATTTATCTGCAGCATGTGGAATTATAGTCAATTACATTTGTTACAATAGTAGTTAGAGCACTTTTAATAGTACTCCCTGGTGATGTTTACCTGCAGCACATACAGATCTGAAATCCTTGCTTAGGGAGGATCATTGACTTTGGAGAGAACTTGCATGCATTCTTCAGCACCAGGTGCTCTTACATTTGGCTGTCTGTAATAAAAAGACATTGTCTTTAGTAAACTGGGGAAACGAAATTATAAGTCATTGAAAGTCATTGTTATCAGTAAAGAATGTAAATTCAAATATTCTTTATCATAACAGTTAAAGCATGAGTTGTTTGCAATTTGCTTATGGAGCGCGGCGACCAGGACGGGCAAACAGGGCGTGGCGCGTCAGAAGGGCGTGGCGAGGCAGATAGCGCGGCAGTTCGCGCAGGCAGGGCGAGCAGGAAGGGCAGAGCGCTCTCTCCCGCCTATACGTAACACCTCCTTAACGACAGCCGTTAGCGAGGCGATAACGGTCTCCACCAGGCATGGTGCGCTCTCCAGGAAGTCGGTACACACCCAGACCGACTACTCGTTAAAAAATGCAGCGGTTCAGGTCACCGGATGCAGGGAGTGTCTGAGCCTGTTGCTGCCATCGGCGGGAGGCAGAGAAACTGAGTGTGTGAGGTGTGAGCAGGTGGATGACCTGGTCCGCATGGTGGCGGAGCTCAAGGAGGAGGTGGAGAGGTTGAGGGATATCAGGGAGTGTGAGCGGGAGATAGACTGGTGGAGCAACTCCCTGCAGGGCCTCAAGGAGAGGAACTGGGCTGAGACACCCCAAATGGGGGTGGACCCCCTGCCCTGTCACCGTCAGGCAGAGGGAGGGGATCTGGGAGTTGAGGAGGAATGGAAAAAGGTCCCTGCTCGACATCACAGGCGATGCCCTCCCCCATCGGCCCCACCTTCCCAGGTGCCCTTACACAACAGGTTTGAGGCCCTGGAGATTGAGAGACTGGTGAGTGAGGAAGAGGTAGCAAGTGTACCCAGGAGGAGGCCTAGGGCGAGGAGGTCGACTCCACGCCTCAGGACTGCCTCCACCAAGAAAGACAGAAGGGTGACTGTTGTGGGAGACTCTTTCCTCAAGGGAACAGAGGGCCCTATTTGTCGGCCTGACCCTACCCACAGGGAAGTCTGCTGCCTCCCTGGGGCCAGGGTCAGGGATGTTGCCAGGAAGCTTCCCAACCTGGTTCGCCCCTCTGACTATTATCCTCTTTTGATAGTCCAGGCAGGTAGTGATGACATTGAAGAGAGAAGCCTGAGGGCTATTAAATGAGACTTTAGGGGACTGGGACGGTTAGTGGATGGAGCGGGAGTGCAGGTGGTGTTTTTGTCCATCCCTACAGTGGCAGGGAGGGGTACAGAGAGGACACGAAAAGCCCACCTGTTAAACACATGGCTCAGGGGCTGGTGCCAACACAGAAATCTTGGGTTTTTCGACCATGGGGCACTTTACTCGACACCCGGCCTGATGGCTGCAGACGGGTCCCTATCTTTTAGGGGAAAACGGATCTTGGGCCAGGAGCTGGCAGGGCTCATTGAGAGGGCTTTAAACTAGGTAAGAAGGGGGATGGGGCTGAAGCAAGGACTGTTGGAGCTGTGCCTGGGGGAACAATAGCAAGGCTGGGGGAAAAGGCAATGGCCCAGCTGAAGTGCATCTACACCAATGCACGCAGCATGGGTAACAAACAGGAGGAGTTGGAAGCCATTGTGCAGCAGGCAGGCTACGACTTGGTTGCCATCACAGAGACGTGGTGGGACCACTCTCATGACTGGAGTGCTGCAATGACTGGCTATAAGCTCTTCAGAAGGGACAGGCAGCACAGAAGGGGTGGTGGAGTGGCTTTCTATATTAGAGTCTTTTGATGTTGTAGAACTCGAGGCTGGGAATGACAAGGTCGAGTCCCTTTGGGTTAGGATTGGCAGGGCCAACAAGGCTAGCGTCCTGGTCGGGGTCTGTTACAGACCGCCGAACCAGGACGAGGACACGGATGAGGAGTTCTACAGGCAGCTGACAGAAGTTGCCAAATCTTCAGCACTTGTTCTCGTGAGGGACTTCAACTTCCCTGACATATCCTGGAAGCACAACACAGCCTAGAGAAAGCAGTCTAGGAGGTTTCTGGAGAGCGTGGAAGATAGCTTCCTGACACAGCTGGTTAGTGAGCCTACCAGGGGAGGTGCCCCGCTAGACCTTCTCTTCACAAACAGAGAAGGACTGGTGGAAGATGTGATTGTCGGGAGCTGTCTTGGGCAGAGTGACCACAAAATGGTGGAGTTCTCCTTTCTTGGTGAGGCCAGGAAGGGGATCAGTAAAACCACTGTATTGGACTTCTGGAGGGCTGACTTTGTGCTGCTGAGGACGCTGGCTGGTAGAGTCCCTTGGGAGGCGGTTCTGAAGGGCGGAGGAGTCCAGGAAGGCTGGGCGCTCTTCAAGAGGGAAATCTTAATGGCACAGGAACGGTCTGTCCCCACGTGCCCAAAGACAAGCTGGTGGGGAAGAAGACCAGCCTGGCTGAACAGAGAATTGTGGCTTGAGCTTAGGAGAAAAAAGAGGGTTTATAATCTTTGGAAAAGTGGGCAGGCCACTAGGGAGGACTATAAGGATGTTGCGAGGCTGTGCAGGGACAAAATTAGAAAAGCCAAAGCTCATCTGGAGCTCAATCTGGCTACTGCCGTTAAAGATAACAAAAAATGTTTTTATAAATTCATCAACACAAAAAGGAGGACTAAGGAGAATCTCCATCCTTTACTGGATGTGGGGGGAAACTTAGTTACATGAGATGAGGAAAAGGTGGAGGTGCTTAATGCCTTCTTCGCCTCAGTCTTTAGCGGCAATACCGGTTGTTCTCTGGATACCCAGTACCCTGAACTGGTGGAAAGGGATGGGGAGAGAGATGTGGCCCTCACTATCCATGAAGAAATGGTTGGTGACCTGGTACGGCACTTGGATGTGCACAAGTTGATGGGGCCGGATGGGATCCACCCAAGGGTACTGAAAGAACTGGCAGAGGAGCTGGCCAAGCCACTTACCATAATTTATCAACAGTCCTGGCTATCTGGGGAGGTCCCAGTTGACTGGCAGCTAGCAAATGTGACGCCCATCTACAAGAAGGGCCAGAGGACTGACCTGGGAAACTACAAGCCTGTCAGTTTGACCTCAGTGCCAGGGAAGCTCATGGAGCAGATTATCTTGAGAGTCATCACGCAGCACTTGCAGGGCAAGCAGGCAATCAGGCCCAGTCAGCATGGGTTTATGAAGGGCAGGTCCTGCTTGACGAACCTGGTCTCCTTCTATGACAAAGTGACACGCTGGGTGGATGAGGGAAAGGCTGTGGATGTGGTCTACCTTGACTTCAGCAAGGCTTTTGACACCGTTTCCCACAGCATTCTCCTCAAGAAACTGGCTGCTCTTGGCTTGGACTGGCGCACGCTTCGTTGGGTTAGAAACTGGCTGGATAGCCGGGCCCAAAGAGTCGTGGTGAATGGAGTCAAATCCAGTTGGAGGCTGGTCACTAGTGGCGTTCCCCAGGGCTCGGTGCTGGGGCCGGTCCTCTTTAATATCTTCATTGATGACCTGGATGAGGGCATTGAGTGCACCCTCAGTAAGTTTGCAGATGACACCAAGTTAGGTGCGTGTGTCGATCTGCTTGAGGGTAGGAAGGCTCTGCAGGAGGATCTGGATAGGCTGCACCGATGGGCTGAGGTCAACTGCATGAAGTTCAACAAGGCCAAGTGCCGGGTCCTGCACCTGGGGTGCAATAACCCCAAGCAGAGCTACAGGCTGGGAGATGAGTGGTTGGAGAGCTGCCTGTCAGAGAAGGACCTGGGAGTGATGGTTGATAGTCGGCTGAATATGAGCCAGCAGTGTGCTCAGGTGGCCAAGAAGGCCAACAGCATCCTGGCCTGTATAAGAAACAGTGTGGCCAGCAGGGTTAGGGAGGTGATTGTCCCCCTGTACTTGGCTCTGGTGAGGCCGCACCTCGAATACTGTGTTCAGTTTTGGGCCCCTCGCTACAAGAAGGACATTGAGGTGCTTGAGCGAGTCCAGAGAAGGGCGACGAAGCTGGTGAGGGGTCTGGAGAACAAGTCCTGTGAGGAGCGGCTGAGGGAGCTGGGCTTGTTCAGCCTGGAGAAAAGGAGGCTCAGGGGTGACCTTATTGCACTCTACAGGTACCTTAAAGGAGGCTGTAGTGAGGTGGGGGTTGGTCTGTTCTCCCACGTGCCTGGTGACAGGACGAGGGGGAATGGGCTTAAGTTGCGCCAGGGGAGTTTTAGGTTGGATGTTAGAAAGAACTTCTTTACCGAAAGGGTTGTTAGACATTGGAATGGGCTGCCCAGGGATGTGGTGGAGTCACCATCCCTGGAGGTCTTTAAAAGACGTTTAGATGTAGAGCTTAGCGATATGGTTTAGTGGGGACTGTTAGTGTTAGGTTAGAGGTTGGACTCGATGAACTTGAGGTCTCTTCCAACCTAGAAATTCCGTGATTCTGTGATGTTTTGTGTATCTTAGCAAACAGACATTTGCAGCTTTCCATGTTGATAATATCCTGTTCATACAATGTAAATTCTCAAATATCAGTGTTTCCATCAATTAAGTAGAAAACTTGTGTACTAGCTTCTGTTGTCTTCTACGATGCCTTGTTGTAAACTGTCAGTCAGAACATGAATGTCATTAACTTGTCTTTTTCTCTTATGCATATTTAGTATTCTGCTTGTTAGTGTGCTCTCAATATTGTTTATATCTAATCAGAATAACTACAGTTCACTGAAAATTCAAGACTGTGTTACCTTTTAAGAAGAACCATTCCCTAGACAAATCGACAAGATACTGATAGTTTGACACCAGCAGTTTCTTGAAGGTGACATTTAACATGCTGAAAACTACTAGCTCTTTTCAAAGGAGAAAATGCTTTTCGTTATTGGAGAAGATGATGACTGATTTTCAGATATTTTATTGTTGCCCTGCCTGAGCACAGCCTTTGCTTTTTCAGTGCATCTGGGGCTTAGCTTTGTATATCATTTATAAAATGATACCTGATTTTATTTATTTCCTTCCACTTGCAACCATTTACTTTTAGCTAAAGGGATGAGAATTTGACTGCAGAGCACGAGAAGGAAGGAGTTGCCTGTCCTGGGAAATATGTTTGTAGGTGTTGGCAAAATGAAGATAAATAGTAGGTGATGTTCTGAAATAGCATGAATGACAATAGCACCGATAAATTAATAAGAAAGATTTTTACAAATTCTGTTTCATTTCACATGTGTATGGGATTTCATCTGCCAGACAGCCCTCTTCCAAATCCTTAAGTACCTCCCAATGTGAAGTTTAGGGCTCTCTTCTGTGTTGCCCATTCATGGAAGAGATAGTCCAAGTACTTAGCAAATATACCAGAACAAGCTTTTCTGAGATCCAGCTAATGTATGTATTTACAAATGAGAAGTTCAGTACTCTTCAAGTATCTTCACACAGAACAGGCAATGGAAGAGGCAAAGTAGCAAGGTTATCTTAATCTTGATACTTTGTTTTAGAAGTCATCAGAAAAAAGCAATTATATATACTTTCATAATGGCCCAAAGTCTGTTCCTATAGTGTTTTCTCAGTGTCTTAAAATAAAAGAAACAGGAGTTGTGCACCCCATATATATATTTTTTGAAATCTTAGAACTCTTTCATAAATTTCCAATTCAGAAATAGGGTTTATAAAAAAAGGAAACAACTTCTGTTTGTGTATTTTATTTTAATTTGGGTTATATGTAAATATCCTTGCTTTTATATATATATATATATATATATTTAATAAAATCTGCTTAAATTCAGACATCCAGTAGAAAATACTGACATTTAAAATGAAAAACACAAAAGGTCTGAAAAATATGTTAAAATCATATTTTTCCCTTCAAACTTTTTTTTTTTTTTTTTTTTTTTTTTTTTTTTTTAAATAAACATTTTCTGGAGTATTATGGGGTGGGCTAAAGCATTGCTTAAAATATCATTAAATACAGACAGAATTCCTTCTTGCCAGGCTTTATGGCACTGTGAATATCCCCTCACTTTAAAAAAAAATATAATAATAATAAAAAAATAAAAACAGAGGCAGTCAGAATAAGAATATTCTCTACTTTTACTGTGTGGGGATGATTTTAGGTCAGAAGAGCATCTGATTCTTCCATTTGCAAAATTTCCTGTATACTGCTAATTTGGGTACCCTGACTGTATCCTCTTGGCACACTGCAGGCAGTGCAACATAGCTCTGTTCTTGTACACCATGAGTTTCCCATGTAAATGTGGGCAAAGGTGTGTGCCTGCAGTAATTATTTAGCAGAGGAATACTCATAATCCCTGGAGGTAGGATTCATCCTTGTGTTCCCAAATCTAGACCTAACAATTGTGAAGTCTTCTTGCTACTTTTCCTTGAACAGCAGTGATTGTACTGTGACCTTTTATGAAAAGATTTTTCAACAGTGTTTGCACCAAACCTGCATAGGACTTTATAGTTTTTACCCATTAATTTAAGGAATGAGGATGCAGAACTTGGCTTCTTTCCTTTTCTTCTGTCTTTACAGTGAAAAAAAATGCAGATCAGTAAATTAAGGGCCACATTTTGCATAAACTTTTATCTAGGTCAAAACACCAGAGTCAGTTAAAGACAGAATTTGACCTTTGCATTTTATAAGAATCCTGCATGGAAGGTGCATGCTGTAGTATTATCTATAAATGAGCACTATGCTTCTGTTTTGTTGTTAAATATATAGGCAGTACAATTACTAATTATAAATAATGCATTTTAATGGAAGAATTTACTATGGACTTTTTTCAAAAAATTGACATGAACAGGAGATGAAGAGGTTAGCCATACAAAAAGCTGAAAAAAAAAAAAAAGGAGAAAAATATGAAATTAAAATCATAACTGCTGCTGCAGAAGTCCTGTTAAAAATACATTCTGTTTATCATCAATGGTAAAATGGCAGTGCTCTTTGTAGAAGAAATACATAAATAAGCAATGAATGGTAAAATGGCAGTGCTCTTTGTAGAAGAAAAACATAAATAAGCAATCTGTAAAATACAAAGTAATTGAGTTGGCGTGGAGAATTTGACAATGTTATGTAACTGTTGACTGATGTAATTAATAACTTAAAATATTGAGTCTTAAAAAAAAATATTGAAAAGTTTAGTTTGCGATTAAAGTTTTATATCCTGTCTTCAACTGGTTAGTATTTTGGATTACTTAGTTTCATTGGAGCACAAAAATGCTACAGCATAAAAGACACACATTCTCTGGTTGCTTTGTTAAAAATACAATTTAAATTATGTAGATACTTATAGGTAAGTATGATATAATAGTATCAGATATATATCATTTACATTAACAGGTGTTTTATTTCAAATATGCTTATCTTTTCATTTTTTAAAAAACTTTGTCTGTTGACCTTTTCACTTTATTTATTTATTTATTTATTTTTAATTTTCCAAAAGTAAGATATACTAATATTAGAACAGTGTTGAAGAGCCTATAAAAATGATCTCAGTATTTGTCTGCTACGTTTTTTAAAGACTAAAAGGCTTACTTCTGGATGTGACTGTGCTAACCTAATTTTGACAGCCTAAAGTAGTTTTTTTGTTTGTTTGTTTCTTTGTTTGCATTTTAAATTGTTTTTACATAGTGCCTTATAGCTTTTTAATTTTAGAAAATTATATATTTTCCTTTCCACTAAGCAATTAGTCTTTTCAGGAAATATATATACATATATATGCCATTAATTTTTAAACTTTTAAAGTTTTTGTCTCATTTGTCTGTTTTAATTAAGCTATACATAAAGTTAAAATGCTTTTTAAAACAGGAGTTCACATTATTCAGTTTGTGATTTCTGAATAAGTATAGACTTATAAAATGAAGATAATACAATGAATACAAATGTAATACTCATCAACTATTGGTTCACCATATTCACCATGGGATTTGTAAAAACAAATTAGGTAAAAATCACTGCTGTAAAAAGAGAAATTTCTGTTATTTTTTTATGGGTGATAACAGCTATGTATTCCTAAAGCAGCTGTTCACTTTCTGTAGTGACCTTATTCTAAATCACCAGTGTATTTGATAGGACAATATATTACATTAGAAATCTTTTAAGCTCAAACCTTTAGAGAGAATAAGCAAAAATCATCTGTACCTCAAAGGCAGACTGGCACACTACCTGGAAATTTTCTTTGGTTTAAAAATAAATATATATAAACTTAAAATAACTGAAAACATTTTAAATAAAGGAAATCTAATACAGATATTAGATACGCAGATACGCAGTATTAACATAATTTAAGACTGTCACTGCTCAAGTCCTAATATTTGCTTCATTATATCCCTGGTTTTATTTTGCATATGTTACACTGTCTTGATTTTTGTTTCATTTCTTTTTCTGGAACTACTTCAGTGAAATCATTTACAGGAAGGTAGATATGTTTGGCTGTGAAAAGTGAGATTAGAGAGTGTCCCATAGCAGTGGAGTAACTGTGAAGATCTACAGAGTACTTATGCTGTATGCATCAGTGGAACAGGAGACACATGGTAAATGAGTGCTTATGCATCTAGTCATCATCTAGGGTCATTTTCCTTGATATAGATTTTCATACCCTTACTCTTTAAAAATTGTCCCTTCACTGAGTACTTGCTGAAATCACTGTTCTTGCTGGAGTCAGTAATAGATACTATTTAACTCTAGTGAGATCTGGCTTAGGTTTTATATGTATGGTCTGTTTTGAAGCCAATGGAAGTCTGGCTACTACAGATGTTTCTGTTCAAAAGAAATACATAACTTATTTCGAAATCTTGGTAGAGGCATTGGCGAATAATGACTCAATTCAAGTGAATTTTTTTTTGAGGTTAATATCATCATTAGTTGTAAGCTTGAGAAAGTATGTACTGTACTGGACCATAGAGACTTTGGTTATGACCTGAACGGTTATAGTTGTTATCACTGAAAAAAAGTGAATGGATAAATTTGTACTGAGTAAATCATACCTTTAAATTGCTTATTCTAAATTAATTGCACTTTGATTTCTGTGTTTTATTTGTCTGCAAAACTGTTTATTGATAGATTCAAAAGTTTGTGTTCTTAAATGAGATTAAAGGATTATTTGCCATATAGAGAAATGTAACGCTATATTAAAAGTTTCACACATTTTCACATTCTTATTCTGAAAAATAGACAAGATGGCATTCATTAGCTTTATGGAACACTTAAAACTGGACCTTAAAACTGGTCAAGTCATGACTGGATTATTCAGATAACATTGAAGGTTAACAATTGTCTGCCCCATCATTGTTTATTCCTTCATCTTTTTTATTTTTATTTTTTTTTTCTTGAGTTGTTGAAATGACAGTCATATATAAAGTTACCTAATGCTTCCATTAAAAGACTATAGTTTTATTGCCAGACCTAAATGTTCAGAATATTCAAAATTTCAGACAGGAACTTTCTATGCTACTACTTTCTACTGATTTCTACTTTTTTTTTTAAGTTAACATTATTCTGTCCTTTTGGATAATAAATACAAACTGTGTATACATGTTTCATTGAGGAGTATCTCAATGCCTTGGAGAGGAGTGATGGAATTATGTAGGTAGAACAAAGGCTGGGGGGAGAAGAGGGAGATGAAGCTGCGTTCCCACCACTCATCCTACAGAGCAGATGATCCTGCTCTCTCCCAGCTTTGCAGAGAATGAGCACGATTATCTGTTATGGTTGTTTCTCAGGCAAATGTGTGTTCAAGGGGTCAGACAGCCTGCAGGTAGAGGAGATAAAGGGAGCAGATAAAGTCAAAGAGATGATTTTGAGTTAAGAACAATGGAAAACAGGAGGATATAGGATCAGAAATTGCACATGATGTGGAATAAAAAGCAAGTACTATGTCATGCTAGATGAAAGAAATTTTCACTCACTACCACATCCAAGAGCTCGGTATTTTTGAGATCCAGCATTTCACTGCTATCAGCTAACAACTGCAAAACCTGCGCACACTATTGGCTTTAGTAGTGGAAAAGTTTGTAAAGAAATAAAGGTCATTTAAAGCAGCTGAATATTTGGTGTTGTCCTTATATACTTATTTCCTGTATGTCCTGGACAGCTGCGTAGAACAAAGTATTCACAAATCCTCTAATTGCATTTTCATTATTTCTGAATGTTAAGCATGTACAACTGCAAATGACATCAGTAAAGTGTGGTTTGGCCTCATAAAGGTCTTATATAAATGTAAGTACTCTGAAAAATCATATTCATGCTATCCCCATCCCTGGAGGTGTTCAAGGACAGGCTGGATGGGGCCTTGGCCAACCTGATCTAGTGGGTGGCATCCCTTCCTATTGCCATAGGAAGGTTGCAGGGTTGGAGTTAGATGATCTTTAAGGTTTCTTCCAACTCAGAGCCGTTCTATGATACTATCATGAGGACCACCATGAAAGTCATTTGGCAAATAACCTATTTGTTCCTATATTTGGGAGATTTGGGAGAAATAGCTTTGTTCAGGGATGAGGAGGTGGAATTGGTTCTATGAACTCTAAGTGAGATGGATGAGAAGAATACTTGTTTTCTAGTTTTGTGTTCCATAACATTGCAAGTCACTTTATAATGAGAATACAATTCTTGATGTTGTATAGAATTAGTTCTCTTACAAACTGTTATTGTTTCCAGCAAATCAAAAACATGGTTATAGGCATTTATAATGGTTTCAGTCATCATCTGTGCATTATTGATACATATAAAAAGTGTTTAACTTATTTATTAATAACAAATTGCTAATTTATTCACCACACAAATTTAAATTACGTTATATAAAAAATAAATATAATGGGCAAAGCATTTCAATAGTTATGTTTTGTCAGTGTGAAACTTTGTTAGTGTGAAAATTGGACCAAATTGTATCATAAAATTGTATCATATTTAGAGGAATTACTTTCCTTCATTCCCTTTAGCTTTAGAGTGATTCTGAAGCTGACAATTGTTGTCTGTGTTAACTCAACCAGTAGTATTTCTTGAAGATAACAAAGATTGAGCATGTTATACCCTATGGGCTTGTATTTCAGGAGGGCACTGCTCTGTGTCAATAACTTGAATGCTTATGAACTGTTAGATTAAGATTTGACTCATTAAACAACAATAAACCTAATGTACTGAAGAGTTTATAACAGCTATTCACAAGCCAGTTTTCTGTATATTGTCACAACTGTTAGCGTCCCATAAATATGAGTCTTCATTTTTGTTCATAGTTTAATTCAAAGGTGTGAATAAATATGTTTTTGTATGTATTGACATCAAAGATTTGAATTAGTAGTTTCACTGAAAATGTTGCATTAGTTTACGCTGCAAAATGTAATGGTCGATGTATAAAAAAAAGAAAAAAAAGAAAAAAAAATTTGAAGCATGTACAGATCCCCATGCCATTCTGCTAAACCTTCAGCAGTCAACATTGAGCATAACTTATGTTGAGCTGTGAGTTCAATATCATTAATATTGTCACTATAAAACAGTATCATTCTAGAACCATTCCATCATTCACATACATACTGTCCCTCAAGCAAAAAGTCTACCGTAGAGCCACCACTGAAATTGCCTGTAGTCTGCAAGGCATTATTAAAATTGGAGCTGACTTCATGAAAAAGCTGGAAGGAAACAGAGGCAGAGACTTGATTTTGATATTATGGAAATGCAAATTTAGGGTTACAGGTTTTTTTAGGGCTCAATTTTTTCCATTACAACTCCAGGCACTGAGGAAAGAATGGGAGTCACTCCTGTTCCTTCTCTGAAATATAGAAACAAGACAATCTCAAAGCATAGTTCAGATCATAGGTGAGCTCTGAGCTGCACAACAGTTTTCATTAGCTGGTAAGTACCTGGTAATAATGGAAGTGTCCTAGTGTGTTAAATATGTTAGGAAAAGTCCAGATTGTGTCCACTTCTATAGTTATTCGTTATATAGAACAGTCAGGTTCTCATTCTTATTAGATTTTGCAGCTATTTTTCCAATACAACTGTCAAACAATATAAATAGGCTTAAGGAAAAGCAGCAAAGATGGTGGCAGTTGGGTAAAAGGGCAAGGAGATGGAAAATGTTTTATAGGGGCTTGTCATTCCAAGAAGTTTAAAAAGAAAGAAAGAAAAAAAAAACTTATTGGCATAAAAACACTCACAAACTAGTAGTGTTTATTGTCACTTATATTTCTGGACTTTTAGGTGATTACTAAAAAGAACAATTTATTCAAGTACAGGATGAGGCCATACTATTTGGACATAGTCTGTCTCCTATTCTGGTATCTGTCAGATATCTGTCTCCTATTCTGTCTATTTTATTGAAGTTATAGTGTTAATTTGATTTTAAGTTGATGAGACAGGCCACTTGTTTACAGTCAGGCACATGCTCAATACCTTACTAAATGGAGGCTTGTGTAGGCACCTAAATGGTAACTGAGCCAATTTCCTTGACAAGCTGTGAGATGTGCAGCCAGGAGCTTTCACTTACTTAAGTTCTTTGTTATAATTACAAATGACAGGGTTGGGAAAGGTAGCACTGGTACCTTAAAGGAAGCATACAGAATGTAGGATGATCATTTACCTGTCAAATAATATGAAAAAAAAAAAAAAGTGATGAAAAGAAAGGCTAAATTCCAGTTTTACTAGCAAGATTTATAAGGCATTTTGCTTTAAACATGTAGTTCCAGTCAGTTCAAGATAGCTTTCCCATGTTGCCAAGACTTGTGTAGTAGAAGAGGTGTGGAGAGTGGCTCTTTGTGATGTTACCCAGCCAAAGCTTCAAATGCATCTTCACTACATGAAATCTAGGCCTTTGTTCATGACTCATGATGAACCTCTACTGCCAAACCATTGATTCTCTGCTATCACAATAGCTTAGATCTGTGTTCTTCTAAGAAGGGCAAATCATGTAGCCTGCTCTTTTGTTGACATTTTAGTATCTAGTAATTCTCATAATTTGTTAGGAAGATGTCCAAGTACAAAAAATACTTTATCAGAGTACTTTGGTGCCACAGAGGAAGCCAACAAGCTATTTATTAATAAACAATCTGGCCTGATGAAGGAGTATAGGCTAGTGTGATTGAATATGAATTTTTGTATTCCCAACCCTGATTATTGCTGGAATACAGACAAGATGAAAGATCCAGTGAAACTGTTGTATCATATGTAGAATGGCTTGGGTTGGAAGGGACCTTAAAGATGATCCTGTTCCAACACCCTGCCATGGGCAGGGACACCTCCCACTAGATCAGGTTGCCCAAAGTCCCATCCAACCTGGCCTTGAACACCTCCAGGGATGGGTCATTCACAGCTTCTCTAGGCAACCTGTTCCAGTGCCTCACTGCCCTCATAGCAAAGATTTTCTTCCTTATATCTGATCTAAATCTACCTTCTTTCAGCTTTAAGCCATTACCCTTTGTCCCACCACTACACTCCTTGACAAGAGTCCCTCCCCAGCCTTCCTGTAAGCCCCCTTTAGGTACTGGAAGGCTGCTCTAAGGTCTCCCTGGAGCCTTCTCTTCTCCAGGCTGTATAAACCCAACTCTGTCAGCCTGTCTTTACAGGAGAGGTTCTCCAGCCCCTTGATCAACTTTGTGGCTCTCCTCTGGATTCATTCTAATACTTCCATGTCCTTCTTGTGTTGGGGGCCCCAGAGCTGAACACAGTACTCTGGGAGGGGATTGAGGGGTAGGGGGGGCTCAATATGTGCTGGTTAATCCCTGTTTACTTTTGTAGATATATTCAATTCAATGCATATATATATATTAATTTATTTCTATTCTATGCTGAAGATTATGATAGAACTATGTATATATATTACCCATATCCAAATCTGTATCAGTTTCTCAGGAAAAGAGGCAGCCATTTTTTTCAGATTTCAGTATAGTTCAGGAGGATGGAACACAACAGAAACATGTTTGTTATCTCTGGGATAAGTAATGGCATATATGTGACTCCTAATCTAGGAGAAAGTACCTTTTCTTGCTTGCTGTGTAAATTGCCATTCTGTATGCTTGGCAGGAATTAAAACCATGTTTAATAACTTTAGGTGTGCCTTTAAACTTAGTTGAAATCTGTCTTTTAAATATCTTTTAGCCCAAATATACATCTTTGATTTGTCTTTGGAAGTTTATTATATCAGATGGTGGTAACAGAAATTATAGATCTCTCTGACAGGTGGATTTGCTAAATATATTTGTTTGAACAGCACAGTTATTCTACTGTGGGCTTCTTGAAATAATATTTATTATTTTTGACTGGGAAGCATATTTCATATTAGTACCACTGTTCATTAAAACTGAATTATTTGGAACACATTTAAGCAATCCATTTGAGATTTAATTACCTTGAATATAATTGAACAAATATGTTGAAGGCATCTGATGAAAATGCAAATCTAATTTATACTTCTGATATAGAACGTACTGTGATGGATTATTAGTGATCTTACTGATCTGAGTATTTTTCTCTAACAAATATATATATATACATATATATATATATTCCAATCTGTAGTTGCAAATTTTGAGTGGTTAATAAAAGCAAGGGACAGTTCTGGATGAAATTATAGCTAATTTTAAGTAGTGTACAAAAATTACAAATTCTGTTTCGTTGTTAGCTTTTAGTTGCCATTGTTATCCATGACTCAGAACAAGAGACTATCAATATGAGTGAGGGAGTGTGTCTGTTTGTTTGTTTGGTTTTATGTTAATAGCATTATTAAAATGCTCTATAACCTACAGTTCCCCACACTTTTCAATGAAAATAATCATGAACATAAATAATGTCACAATCTGTACATGCACTTAGAATTAAAAAGGTAGTCTTAAATTGGTTTGTAAAGCAATTCTTTGAAGGTCATGGTGGTGATGGTGCTACTGTTTACCCATAGAAATAAAATTGCTTTCCAATGCATTTTTCCCTTTTAACTAGTGTTGGCACTTTCACATGGAGGTTTTGCAAAAGTAAAAGAAAAAATCTTCCATTTTATGGGACATTTGGGTTCACATTGGACTACTGACCAAAGTTGGTCTTAATTCAAAAATTTCCAACTAAAATATCTCAAAATTTGATTTAATTAAAACCATTCTAGGTCCCACAATTTAAGATTAACTCATATAAAAATAAAACGTATTTTATCATATTTAGATGTGTGTGTGTGTATACATATATACATCAAAGTACCTGTAAGTCTTTAGTTTTCAAGTGCAGAAAAATCTTACATTGGCATAGGATAGAGTAAATAATTAGTTGACTATTTCAGTTTTATTTCTTTGAGTCTACTGAGGATAAAATAAAATAATGCTGGAATGGAGCTGAACTAAGAACTAGGTTCCTTAGCTTTTGACCCCTTTATTCCTTTATTCCTTTCATTGTAATGACTGCAAGCAAGTTTCCAAACATTTTCTGGAATTTAAGGTATACTGAAGTACCAAACATTTCACCTCTACTGCTTTAATTTCAACTATTTCAGCATTTAACCCCATATGAAAACATCAATTCTTAAAGATGGCAATAAAACTATGTGCTTTTTGTCACTAGAAGATTCCTCACATATACATTCAGTTTATGCAGTCCCTTAACACTTCATTTTTAGACAATTTGTTTGTATTTAGATAATTTTTCTTTTCATTTTTCATTTGACTCAGGCTTCAAAGGGTTTTATAATCTATTCATGTTTCTGAAAGTTCTGTTTGTAACCTGAAGACAAAATTTGGCAGTAAATATGATGCAAAATTCTGGATTTTTACACTGCAATATTATTGTTGTTATTGTGGCCTGTGTGTGGGTATTTTCTAGTTCCAAGCTGAGATAATCACAATATCATTTAAATAATTTGTCATATTCCTTTGATGACTGAAGCTTTCAATAAGTTAGAGAACCAGAGCACAGTCAGTAAAGAAAGAAAGAAAAACTTTTGTTTCTTTTTATTATTGGATGAGTTGTGTGAAATTATATTTCTAGGGAGGGACAATTGTGGAGGTCTGAGACCTTGACAAGTGGCTTCTGGTGGTAAGTTGCTAAAATGTTGATCCTTTCTGTAGTTTTCTGGATAATCACATTATCCTAACCAGTGCACAATGGTGATTTCCAGAATATTTTTAATGGCAGTTAATATAAAGCGAGACATTTGAAGAAATGAGTTGTCCTCAATATCCAGCATGATCAAACTACACCCACACTGCTTGAAGTTGTCTTTTTGGCCAGTGGGATATGTGCTAGCAAACATGTATTGCAGTAGTTTTGAGAATGTACAATCTTAGATATTTTAATCTATTTCCAGAAATTCTACATTTAAATAAACAAAAGTATGTTCACAGTTCCTCTTAGCCTTCATCCCATGTTGAGTGCAGCAACTGATGCAACTGTTCACTGTAGGATGACTACAAATGCCTAAACTGTAACATTTTGAATTTCCATAGTAGATAATTTATGATTATCTAATATCCAGTCACTCTAAGAAGGTAACAAGTCAAAGTAGGTCCAGTAAAATTACAGAATTTAATGTGCAAGAGGATACCTGCATATTTTAGTATTTTCTTGCAATTAATTGTCTTTTTCCTGAAAATCCTCTTGAGATTTTTTCTGTGTGCATTATTCTTACTCTTCTACACAGTATTCTTACTCTTCTACACATTCTTACTCTTCTACACTTACTCTTCTACATTCTTACCCTTCTTAGAATTAACTATGTGGTAAAAGTAATTTTTATTGCTGGATAAGTAATTCTTTAACAGTAAATATTCTCATAGAAACCAAATTTAAAGGAGTAACATCTCTGGATAGCCAAAGAGGTATTTTAATTGTTAGTATTTGATATAACAAGTTTTCTTCTTGTTTCCAATAGTTCTGGTATAATGGTGGAGAGTGGGAGCAAAGACATATTCTGTGAATGACCCTGGTTCACAGGTAGAGGTCAATCATGCAAGATATGTCTGCAACACACACGTTTTCCAAATCACAGTACAAGGATGGTCTTTGCTGATTGATTCTGAAATGGTGCTTCCTCATAGCTTACTTAGCAAAGCTGTGAATATATCTCAAATGCCTTGTCTTCTGTACTTGGGACAATATCAAGAGAGTTAGAGTGCTGCTGCCTGTTAATCTGCTGTGATATAGTTAGAGCTTCCAGGTCAGCAGGCTCTTTTTTCTTAGGTAAAATTAAAACAATTTGTATGAAGATCAAAGGAAAATTCCTTGACAAAATATAAATATACAACTGAAACCTCCAAATACCATATGCTAATTCAAGCAAATATTTTGATCACACAACTTGAAGATGAGGAAGTGAAGATACAATTTTCATCATATGACAATCTGTATTTATTTTTGTCATGACTGAGTGATGATACTCATGTTCCTCAATATTCAACAGAACTTTTTTTATTCCTTACAGTGATAACCACTGAATGTGTGCTATTTTTGCAGATGTGAGTAAGATGTAAAACATGAATGTGCTTGATGAACGTGTAATTTAATTTACTTCACCATTGAGACAAAGACTGTTCATATTCCAGGTTATATTACAGGAATTTCTACTCCATGCATATTTTTAAAAATTGAAAGGAAATCATAATGGACTTGATTCATAGATTACAAATACAATATTGGCCTTATTATATTTGTTCACGTAAAGTTTTAGTTCTGAGACAGGATTTTCTAAGCACAAAATAACTTCTGGAAATTGAAATGATGTTTAAAAAATCTTTGGGGAATATGGTGCTATTTGAAATATGGTACTGATTTATAAGCAGAATATTAAAAAAAAAAAAGAGAAAGAAAGAAGTAGGAAACTATTTTAGCTGATGTGCATTTGTTTTGCTGAATATTTCTTGGGGACAGACCTGTAAAATATTGTTTCAGATCAAAAAGTCATGCCACCTGTTGAATAATGTTTTTGTTTGTTTGTTTGTTTTGTATTAGATCTGAGGAAAAATGTGTTGCCTTTTTTATTTTTTATTTTTGTTTTTCCCAGAATTTTGTGTTTTGATGGATGTATTTACCAAGTCAAATATTACGTAAGAGTAGCCTTACTTCATGAAGTTAAAGCTAACTTAGAAAAATTCAAAACTAAATTTGTATGTTTCATGGTCATCTGGGAAACTGTATTTGAGTTGATTTGTCATGAAAACTGTATGTCAAATGGTACAAATCTAGATATGAAAAAGTGCACGCTTAGCCAGGCATGGAAGGCAAGGAAGATTCTCTTACTCTGATTTCCATTTCAAGTTTCTGTAGTTCATGTTACTTGGGCTCTACTGTTCTGTCAACTAACATTAGACAGAAAAGTCTTTAAGATTTTTTTTTTTTTTTTAAAAAAGTTAAGAACTAATGTTATTAGAATGTTATATGATCTTCAGAGGTACTTGCTCACTTGTAGTTATCTATGATTAATCAATAATGAACTCTCTTAGAGATTCTATCCAGAAATGCCTTCTGAAGGCAGAACAACACAAACCCAAAATATACCTTTGTACTCTCTGTTTATTTTTTCATCTATGTGTATTTTTCCATAGAATTCTGGCCTGGATACGTTTTCTTAACAGCTTGCTTGGAAGACAGTATTATAATTTCATTCTGTTATTATATCATGTTTTATACTTCCACAGATTGATGTGGCAAGAGATGTAGGTCCTGAATCTCTTTTATTTATTTATTTTTAAATGAACTGTCCAGAAATGTATTTTGTTTTATTTGTCAGTTATATATCCTGCACTGAGGAGAAAGAGTTCACATATCACTGAAGCACAAAAAAGGAAATGATTGTGATGATGCGATTTGTGTGAATAATTAGCAAATCACAATCACAGCTTCTACTTCTGCTCAAGATCTGAATCATTTATTTCATTAACATAGAAAAGAGATCACATAAACAGATGAGGTCAAATTAAGTTTAGCTGGTGCACTTGGAGGTATGTTAGAATATTGCACACATACATACACACATTGTCAAAAACTATGTTTTTCACTATTACATTTTCTCTGTGGAATTACATAAAAAAAATCAATGCAGTTCTTCATATTTCAAGTACCAAATAAGAATGGTACTTTGGATTACTTCCTATCATTTGTGTAGAAATACATATTCCCAGCAAATCTAGATTTTTGCCTGAGGGAAAATATTGGTAAATTTAAGAATAGTAAGTGTAAATGCTGAACTGTATGAGGTTAAATAGGCTCATTTTGCAGAGTAAACAGTTTGAAAGTACTGGTGTCTCTATTTCCTGAGGAAAGCAAACATCAAAACCCTATACAATTTAAAAAATCTTTTCTAGTAATTATTTCTGTGTCTGTGTGTTGTAGCTACCTTGTGAACATGGTGTTCAATGCTCTGAATGGCTGTCACTGTCATACAGACGTATACATACATGGTACAGCTGAGTCACATTCTGTACTGGTGGTTCAATAGCATTTTGCTAGTTAAAATTGCGTTTCTATTGTTCTGTTATTAAACAGCTATTTTCACATTCTGAACAGTTTAAAGAAAAGAATTGGAGCAAATGTTACCTACAGCTCATTACTTTTTGTGGTTTATGAATGATATGTGATATCCATTTTAAAATCTTATTTGTAAGGTTCATTGCTTTTCTTCAGTTTTGTGTTGGTTTGACAACACTGAAAACTCTAGAATTACTCATTAAGTAAGTAGTGAGAAAAGTAGCAAGCCTGTGGAAGAGCTAGATAAATGAGTATTTACTCATTTACAATGCTGTCTGCTCAACCTATGCCACAGGTTCCTGCTTTTTCTGTCCTTCCAGAAGGTAAAATGCAGAGCTCTACAGGATATAAAAGTTGTTATGGAACTGGAGAGATTTGGTAGAGATTTTGCATTTGTGAAGCTGCTACTCAAACTAGGCAAAGTAGTGCCAGAAACTTGAGCACACATGCTGGGGAGAGGGTTTGTTGTGGAACTAAGCATCAGTTTAGAGATTGATGGCTGGAGGAAAGGTTGTCCTGGTATAAATCAAGAGCAATTGCCCTCACTTAAGAAGGTAAAATAAGTGGCAAGAAAATTCAGCTTCTACAACTGTTTCTTAATTCTCTTTGGTTTCTTAATTCTCTTTGTTTCTTAATTTCTCTTTGGTTAGTGAGCCTACCAGGGGTGGCGCCCCGCTAGACCTTCTGTTCACAAACAGAGAAGGACTGGTGGAGGATATGATTGTCGGGAGCTGTCTTGAGCAGAGTGACCACGAAATGGCGGAGTTCTCTATTCTTGGCGAGGCCAGGAAGGGGATCAGTAAAACCACTGTATTGGACTTCTGGAGGGCTGACTTTGTGCTGCTGAGGACACTGGTTGGTAGAGTCCCTTGGGAGGCGGTTCTGAAGGGCGGAGGAGTCCAGGAAGGCTGGGCGCTCTTCAAGAGGGAAATCTTAATGGCACAGGAATGGTCTGTCCCCACGTGCCCAAAGACGAGCTGGCGGGGAAGTACGGCACTTGGATGTGCACTTGTCGATGGGGCTGGATGGGATCCACCCAAGGGTACTGAAAGAACTGGCAGAGGAGCTGGCCAAGCTGCTTACCATCATTTATCAACAGTCCTGGCTATCTGGGGAGGTCCCAGTTGACTGGCAGCTAGCAAACGTGATGCCCATATACAAGAAGGGCCGGAGGACTGATCCGGGAAACTACAGGCCTGTCAGTTTGACCTCAGTGCCAGGGAAGCTCATGGAGCAGATTATCTTGAGAATCATCACGCAGCACTTGCAGGGCAAGCAGGCAATCAGACCCAGTCAGCATGGGTTTATGAAAGCTTGACGAACCTGGTCTCCTTCTATGACAAAGTGACACGCTGGGTGGATGAGGGAAAGACTGTGGATGTGGTTTACCTTGACTTCAGCAAGGCTTTTGACACCGTTTCCCACAGCATTCTCCTCAAGAAACTGGCTGCTCTTGGCTTGGACTGGTGCACACTTCGTTGGGTTAGAAACTGGCTGTATAGCCGGGCCCAAAGAGTTGTGGTGAATGGAGTCAAATCCAGTTGGAGGCCGGTCACTAGTGGCGTTCCCCAGGGCTCGGTGCTGGGGCCGGTCCTTTTTAATATCTTCATTGATGATCTGGATGAGGGCATTGAGTGCACCCTCAGTAAGTTTGCAGATGACACCAAGTTAGGTGTGTGTGTTGATCTGCTCGAGGGTAGGAAGGCTCTGCAGGAGGATCTGGATAGGCTGCACCGATGGGCTGAGGTCAACTGCATGAAGTTCAACAAGGCCAAGTGCCGGGTCCTGCACCTGGGGCGCAATAACCCCAAGCAGAGCTACAGGCTGGGAGATGAGTGGTTGGAGAGCTGCCTGTCAGAGAAGGACCTGGGAGTGATGGTTGATAGTCGGCTGAATATGAGCCAGCAGTGTGCTCAGGTGGCCAAGAAGGCCAACAGCATCCTGGCTTTTATAAGAAACAGTGTGGCCAGCAGGGCTAGGGAGGTGATTGTCCCTCTGTACTCGGCTCTGGTGAGGCCGCACCTCGAATACTGTATTCAGTTTTGGGCCCCTCGCTACAAGAAGGACATCGAGGTGTTTAAGCGAGTCCAGAGAAGGGCAACGAAGCTGGTGAGGGGTCTGGAGAACAAGTCCTATGAGGAGCGGCTGAGGGAGCTGGGCTTGTTCAGCCTGGAGAAAAGGAGGCTCAGGGGTGACCTTATTGGTCTTTGTGGTACCTTAAAGGAGGCTGTAGTGAGGTGGGGGTTGGTCTGTTCTCCCACGTGCCTGGTGACAGGACGAGGGGGAATGGGCTTAAGTTGCGCCAGGGGAGTTTTAGGTTGGATCTTAGGAAGAACTTCTTTACCGAAAGGGTTGTTAGACATTGGAACGGGCTGCCCAGGGAAGTGGTGGAGTCACCATCCCTGGAGGTCTTTAAAAGACGTTTAGATGTAGAGCTTAGCGATATGGTTTAGTGGGGACTGTTAGTGTTAGGTTAGAGGTTGGACTCGATGAACTTGAGGTCTCTTCCAACCTAGAAATTCTGTGATTCTGTGATTAATTTGTGCCTTTTGAGTGCATATCTTCATCTATTATTGTGAGGTATTTTGAAAAGTGAACATTTGGTTACACCCTCAAAATGGTGTGATGGGGTGGAAAAATTTTGTTGTCAGTATGTGGAAATGAAAGAAACGGAGTAAACCTACGGTGATGGAAGGAATTGAATAGGATACTCTCTGTTGTTCCCTATTATTGAGGATCCTCCACAGTAAATCCAATAGCTGAATTGTGAATATTGGAATAACCTAGAACTGACAATAATCGTCTCTGCGTAAAAACATGAAACAGTACAAGGAACTCACTGTTTAAAATTTCATGTTAATCAGCTGGCTTTCTACATTTAATAGGTCAAGTATCAACTGAGAAAACTCAGAAGTTCAATTAACATTTGTCCTCTCACAGATTTTTGTGAAATTATGTGTTATTGTACCTGATCAAATATCTCTTCACTTTTCAGAAGCATTTCTCAAGAGAAAAAGTGTTTTTTTGTTTGTTTGTTTGTTTGTTTTCCTTCCCTTCCTTGACTTCCTTGATATAATATGTTAACATACAACTTTCTTTTCATGTAGGGTGCTTTGAGTGTTGCATCAAATGCCTGGGAGGTATTCCCTATGCATCTTTGATTGCTACCATCTTGCTGTATGCTGGTGTTGCGCTGTTCTGTGGTTGTGGACATGAAGCACTTTCAGGAACTGTCAACATTCTGCAAACCTACTTTGAAATGACAAGAGTTGCAGGAGATGTTATTGATGTCTTTACCATGTAAGTTAATACTTTATTTTATTTTTTTCCTTTTCTATGAAAACTGCCGAAAAATTCCATGTAACATATAAATTTAAGTCAAGAAATTTTGTTGTAATAAAAATCATAGAAAGAATTATTTAATGTTGGATAAGCTCAGATGAAGTTTTGATAGAGCTGATATTTTTTACTATTTATAAGCATTTTTAATGGATTTTACCATAATTTAATACTAAAAGTACTTCATATATGGACAGGCCTGTTCCATATAAGGTTTGTTTTTATCCAGTGATAAGTCATTTGCTGAAATGGGTAAAATTTTCTACTCTGCAGTCCAAGCAAATGAAGCAGGAGTATATAGCATGTAACAGATTAGTTCTGGGAATAAATGCAATAGGGAAGTAACTGAAGTGTTTTGCAGAACCTTACTGCTAGTAGAGTCAAACTTTTGTTGCCTCTGGTTTTCCTAGAATTCATCCTATTTTGAAGCTTTCATGCTTTGCTACTCTTGAAACTTATTTCTGGAAAGCCTTTGTGAAAAATTTTCAATGTTACTTTTGTTGGGAGTCTCCTTCACTTAAGTAAATTAATAACATTTAATAAAGAAGTTTACTCTAAATATTATAATCTTATTGTCTCACTAAAACATGATTTTCCTGGGTATTTGAAATCCAAATTCCTATCTGGCTGCTAGTATTCCTAACTAAAGCTGAAGAATCCTACCCACAAATTTGTAAGCATTTTCCTTATACGTTTTTTGGAGAAGTGAAGTGATTTGATCATTCATCAAAACATTGATATCTTACGATGGATACTTCCATGTAAACTCAGTGCTTAGCTGTTGTCAAAAGCCAAATCAAATACAAGGATTACTGTGAAAGTCATAGTTTAACAGATAATTTTATGATGGTAAATATATGGTATAAATCCATCTTTCATCCATATCCTGAATACTGTGCAGTTCTTGTCCCCTGAACTTTGTACACCAAAGAAGGCAAAAAAGAATGATTAGAGTTCTGCAATAGAGGCTATATGGTTAAACATTAATTACACTAGAGCTAGAGAAAAGGTAAGAGGTCTGTAAATGATCTGAAGAAAGTAAGGATATATTATCTCTTTTCTAGTACAAGAAGTAGGAGGTAACAGAGGAAACTAGCAGGTATCAGGTTCAAAAGGCACAAGAAGTGATGTTTTTTCAGTTATATAGCAGACCTGTGTAACTAACTGGATACTGTGGATGCCAAAATCTTGTATGGTTTCAAGGGAAATCTTGGAAATAATGGATAATTTTGGAAAACAAATCCATTGACAGTTTCTAATGGCATATAGATTTATCCAGCTCAGGAAATTCCAGATGCTGAAAGAGCAATGGGGAATTATCCTACTGTCTTGCCAGTTCTTACTCTTTTATATCCATTGTTTGAGATAGGAAATTGAACAAAAGAGGTGTACAGTCTGACCTGGTTCCACTGTTTTCATGATGTATCACATTTCATGAATCTGAAATCTCTTGACTTGTGCAGTGCTATGTCAGCATCCTTCCCAAAGCTTCTTTGTGAACACTAGCAATATTTGTGGAATTAGTAGCCAAAAGGAGGAGTTTACTAAATAAGTACATGACTGCTTCACCGCATCCAAATTTCTTCTGCCTAAGGCTGAAGAATTTAAATGTTCTTGTATGATAATATATCAGGCTGATGGGAAGTACGTTGCTTCTGCTTTGAGCTTTTTGACTTGTCATTTAGAATAACGGGTCTGACTTGACTTGGCAGCTAAGGTTCATTGTTACCCTGAATGAAAGATCAGTCTTTTTATTAGGCTCTAACTTATTTTATTAGTCCCTAGGAAGCCATTAATGCAGAACAGCCACAAATCGATGCTTTTACTTTACAGCAAATTTTCTAGCTTCCCTCTATCAAATAATTGAAAATATCAAACTGGAGATATTGTTCAAATTTCACTGGAAGTGATTAAGAGAGTGTAAAAGTGACTTTTTTTTTTTTTTTCTTGTCATTTAGTTATTTGGCTTTGCTAGGAGATTTTTGGTTTGTTCATTTGTTTACTTAAAGACTTACTAAAACCAAATATTTATTTGAAAGACATATCACAAAATCAGTTTATTAATTTGTGAAAGATATCTCTAAAATTATGTCTTAAAGGGAGGAGAAAGTAATATTTTTAAAAGCAGATGAGCCATTGTTGGTAACTGGATAAACTGATTTTCTAGGAAATTTGCAATTGTCAAATTTTTACTGGCTTAAACAGATAGTATTCTGCTTTATAAATAATATCATAGACTGAAGCAGTGCTTGGTATTTTGTCATAAATATTGATTAATCCAAATAACATTTGGCAATGCAAAAGCCCTGCAGTAACTCTATTCTTTTGAAAGGCAATATATATATATATATATTAATATATAATTTTATTATATTAATATATTTAATAATTATATAATTATATAATATATTATATAATATAATTATATATTAATATATATAATATATAATATAAATATAATATATATATATATTTCTTTTTCTGTTTACAGATAATAAGAATAAAAAGATCTAGGAAGTTGTTCTACTAAATTACACTTAGGTTATGTAAGAAATTTTGTCTCTTAATGTTTCTGCTGCTCTGAACTGTGTCAGGCTGACCTGAAGCCTGTTCCTCAGTGATAAATGCGTGAGAGAAATGCTGCAGTGGAGTGAAGTGTGTTAGATTCTGTTTCATCATGCTTATGGTTGCTGTCTATATATATTTATTAGCATGGTGGATTTCATATGTCATTCAGTATAAAAATCAATCCATATCCAAGAACTACTTGTGCAGGTGGTTAGAGATAAGGGCTTTTTTAGCTGTGACCACAACTATGTTTGTTCTGAGCTCAAATAACAGCTCACAAAACATCCTTTATCTTTGTCAATATAGTTACTCATTGCAATTTAAAAGAAGGAGCAGACCCCTATAGTGAATAGAGCTTCTCTCTCGAGAATAAACAAAGGAGGTCTGAAGCACACTTTATGTGCCTGGGAAGAAAAGCCAAAGTACAACAAAGCCATTCAGAAAGGTCAGTGTCACAGTAACAGCAGCAAAAACTCAGCGTCAGGGCCATGAGGGATCTACCCACCCTTATTGCCCCTGCCCAGCCTCCCTGTACCCTACTCATTTCAGAGCAGCTCTTTGTCCCTCACAGGGACACTTGGTGAAGGGGCTAGGGCTGCCCCATTTGGGGTGCTGGGATGGGCCTTGGCCACAATCCTGCCCTACCAGCCCCATGAGAAGCAGCTCATAGCCTCCATCCTACAAAGTATTCTGATGCTTGGGGAGGGTTAAATTAATTAAAAACCTATAATGAGGCCTTCAAGTCCCCTTGGAGGGACCTGCCCTTGAGGCTTCAGCCAAAAGAGCAGCCCTGTGAGGCAAAAGAGGCAGTCTGAGCACTAGCTCAGCAGAGCATACGTGTTTTTTCCTTCCAGATTCATGAACCCTTGGTCAGGTTGTACATACCAGCTGCAGTGCATATTTGCTTTGAAAGTAATAATGAGTAGTAAATATTCCTAACTTTTAAAGATTAAGAGTGGGTTTTCCAGCTGGTTTTAAAATTCCTTGAATAACAGACAGTTAAACCAATTTCCTCAAATTGACGATTACCCAATTTAAAATATGGAGTAATCATTGTTAATACTTTAAGATACTGGAAACATCCTGGAGAGATGCTAGGTAGGCTACAAATAGTGCTTTTATAGCAATGGGTTACAGTAATGAATGCTCTTTTGATTACTTGTTTGGAAAACAAACAAAAAATACAGTCTTGTTCTATAATGTGGTTCTAAAACCAACAGGTTCTAAAAAGTAACAAGGATTTTGTAAAAGCAATTTTGTCTCATAGTACTGGATTACAGCCTGATTTGAAATTCTTCAAAGTGGTGTGAGTAAATCAGATATTCTAAACTCTTGAAAATTAAAAGAAATCAAAAGTATAAAAATACACAAGAACACATGCACATATTGTATCAACAGATAGTCCTTACAGAGAGATAGTATCTTCAAAAAACACAGAGCTGAGGGTAGATCTCTCTTTACAGTCATTTCTAAATGTGTGGACCTTTAATAAATTGGATGTTTACTGAAAACCAAAACAATCAAAACACTTTGAATTGTCAGTGAGTGGATTTCTACTACATCGCTTCATTGCTTTCTGAATCACTTTTGTGAAACTTCATTCCCAGACTTCTTCACTGTCAACTTTATCACTTTTTTATGGGATACATTATTTTGGTTTTGTTATTTATTTATTTATTTATTTATTTATTTATTCCTCCAAGTGAAGAAATTCAGGGAATTAATATACAGAAATCATAAGCTGTGTTTGGGATGCAAATTCCTTCAAGTGAAAGTAGAGTGGATATTTTAGCTCCTTGTTATTCAGAAGGATTCTAAGAACATAAATATGTGGTTTAATTTACCCTTAAAACTGCCTTTATGATATTTTAACTCTAAGGTCAATGGTTTATGTTGCCCACTTTGGCAATTTAACAACTTTCTAGGCTTCACTGAAACTGGAAAATCTGCTTCAGGCAGATGTGGTGTGTTCTCTACTGGCTTAGTAAACTGCATTGAAACAATATATCTGTGAAGTAATGGATGCTAGGTTCACATAATAGCTGACTTAGATAAGATTCCAATGTCAGGAGAAATTGGTGGACAGTTGTCCAAAACTATATTGTGTGAACTCATTTGTCATGTTTTTTCTGGTGTTTAGAGCAAATTTCAGAAGATAGTTTTAGGCAGTCAGCATCACAAGGTATATTTGTTGTATTTCCCAATAGCAACTTTTCACAGCTCTTTCTTTTTAGTGTGCAGGGCCAGTTGGTGCCATCTGTCACATTTGTCACATATAGGCCATGAAACAAGCGAATCATGCTCTTAGAGTAGAATATGAAGAAACCTTCCTGACAGTATCATTAGCAGCGTTTTCCTACTACAAGTAGAGGTAATTCAGGTCATTGTAAATTCACTTCCTTTTAAGGGTGCAATACCAAATAGTATACTAAATGAAGTTACTATATGTAAATCTGTATTCACTGTTCTCACTATTGGAACTGCTATGGATACTCCACAGGAGCCATCTTCTTACAACTAAAAATTTCCTTCTTTTCAAAATGCAGAAGCCCCAGATTTGGTTGTCGAAGTGTCCAGGTTTGATGGTTGTTAATAACTAGTTGGTGTATAGTCATGGTTTATTAAAAGGATATTACTTAGTAAAATAGTGTATGCAGTTGTTTTGATTTGAGGAAGAATAAGAGCACTTATGGAAGCTTTTATATCTACCCCTTACTGTTTGAAAACAGTGCTTTTTCAGGTAGATGAAGGAATGTTATTCTGATCTATTTGTTTTTGTTGGTTTTGCGGTTATCACAAGTTAAATATTGGTACCACTAGAAGTAGTGTTTTTATCATTAATATTGCCTTAATATTAATAGAATACTGTGAAAAGTATTACAGAGAGATCTGCAGTAAAGACTAGTTGATATGAAACATGTTTATAAATATTTGCATTAGATCATGTGATATTTCTGATTTAGTCATCTATTTAGCATGCAATAATAATAATGATTTTCCCTATATGTCTTTGTTCTGTTACAAAAGTCCAGTGCTTAAATTTGAACTTATGTTATATATAATATATGAATATATTATATATTTATATTATGCTAATGTATATATATTATTTATATATAGGTATATTATATCTACATAATAGAGTTGTAATAGTATCAGCCCTATATAAATTTATGGGTAGACCTAAATGCTTGGTGCTAATGTCTTGTTGTTTGTACAATATTCACTTCAGAGATTTATTTTGGATGAAGTCATGTCTGATACAATGCACTGAACATCCACTAACACCTGGAGTTCAGAAGGAGCACTCCTGGAGCATACATCCTATTTAGTTTCATTGCAAAGGAATCCATATTGTATACTCAAACATAATGCAAATCATATCCCAATAAGTGGGGACATCTGAGGGACTCACAATAAAAAGAAAAAAAAATCAATTCCCTAGCCAAAACATTAGTGGGGATGAGCTCATAATGCCTATTGCTGAAAGGCTGAAGGTTGACCTTCACTCAGGTCAGCAGTAAAAATGCTAATGAGGCTGATAAGAGTTCCCACTAACAGCACTGTGAGGTCTTGTGTCTGGATTCTGACTATGTGTAGGAGAATGAAATTGTTTCTGCAAGGAAGGCCTATGTTTGACCTATGTGCCTAGTTAGTTTATTATAATTTAGAACCACCAGTGAGAGCACAATATTATTGAAGTTTGCATTTTCCATTCAAAAGAATGCAGTTTACTTAAGGAAGACACTATTTCCCTGGAATAGTTCAGTCACATGTAGAAAGTAAAACAGCATATTAAGGGTTAGTTGCAAAACATAGCAATCCAGATCATTTAGTAGATGTGCCAAATATGACAAAACATGCCAGCACTTGAGAATATGACCTTCTCAAGATTACACAGTGATTAAAAGTAACATTTGCTACATATGCATCTATATTGTGTAGCCTAATGTTCTGTTAAAAGCAGAATCAGCAGCTATGTAAGTTAAGTGTGGTATTTGGAAGGTACCTGAAAAAATGTGCTTCTCATTTCATGAAACAGTTGAATAATGGAATTCTTAACACCACATGCTAATAGCAGCAGAGAATACTTACAGAATTTTTTAGGCTTCATCGGTGCCAATACAGTCCACTGCTTTAAGCAGTCAGATGTATTATTTAATTTGTGTTAAGCAGATTTTTTTACTTGTTTGTCTGGAATTTAGATTGACTATTGAAGCATTTGCAATAGGCCTTTCTGAGCAGGCAGTTCATCTTCATATGACTTTTTAAAGCATTTTTTTTCCCATTTAGTCCTAATTTACCTTATACAATTAATCTTTCAGACATAAAATGGAAAATGTACATACCTATGTAACGTGCATATTGCTATATCCTTCTTTATGTGCCATGAAAAACTAAGACAACTGGTCCTTGTGCAAAAGATCTGAAAAGAGTAGAATTAACCATTACTATCCCAATCTAGAGTTTTAGTATCAAGTTATTGGTTTTATCCTATTACTGTTTACTGTACTTGACTCCAAGTTTACATATGTAATAATGAAACAGAAATCCTGTGGTAGGATTTGCTACGTCTTTTTTGTGCTATGTTCCTATGGAAAGTTGTATGGGAATTCAATATCCACAGTGTACAACACCATATAATCATAGAATCATATAATTCTGCTGGAAGTCTGCATGTTGCTGTGCACTGATTCCAATCTATTTTTGTCCTTCTTCAGGCAAAGAGGGTTCCAGATTTCCTCTGTAGTAATCATCTTTAAAATTCTTTCCAATAAAGTAGTTTTGCTGAAGGTGAGAAGATGGAACAAGCCTAGATTATCAGAAACAACTTTGACACCCATTCTAATCCACATTATAGTCAAAACTTTGTGTTTTCATCTCAAACAGATAGTGTTCATTTAAATTCTTAAAAATGTAAAGATCCTTTCCTGTTTCAAGAACATTACAGTATTCAAAGGGTGGAAATGTGGTTTATTCTGCTATGCCATTAGGCTGTGAATTCATTCTGCTGCTTTCGGAAGTGTTCCTTGAAATCTCAGCTCAACTCTCCATTTCCTATGAAGGAAGCAACTATCAAAATTTCAGAGAATGACTTTGTATAGGAATGCAGAGTTCTACCCTGAGTTGTACGCACACAACATATATTCACAAATTAATCTGTTAAAAACAGTGGAACATGCCTGCTGTTCAGAGTAAAATAACAAAATTTGGCAATTGCAGAATGCAAGTGTGTCTTGCATATTCTAAAATGATGGTCTTTCCATTAACAATGAAATGTCCTAACAAAGTGCTTTATCTTTGAGCAAATTTGCATATGATTTTATACAGAACTTCTTCCAGAAATACAGAACTAAAAGACGTATTACTCAACCTGTTTTCTTTTTAGTGATTTTTTTTTTCTTCCTTAAATAAAAATAAATACTCTTAGGCCTTTATTTCTCTTACCTTTTGTCTGCTCTTAATTCTTTCTACTTCTATAATTTTCCTACAAGCTCTAATTGAACATCCCATATTCCAGTTTTATTCTCTTTCCAGCTGTATTTTAGAAGTTTAGATTTTTTATTAATCTAATGTCTGAGAAATCCCTTAAGGAGCTGTGCTGACATTTTCTTACCAGTTTCATTTTTCTCTTCTCCATACTGAGGGTTTTTTATTCTCTTACTTCATTTATAGTGAGTTTTTTAGTCTTACTCTGCAGGTAGTACTCTAATTACTCTAGGTAGTACTCTATTAATCCTCTTTTATCCCTGCTGACTGGATTTTTTTCTTCGAAAAAGGAAAAATGTCTGCTTGTCTCCTCCCTTTGCTAACAATTCCCCTGTGCTTCATGGTACTATCTTGTTTGCTTAAACTGTTTAAGTGAATAGTATCTTGACATTATGTTAAGAAATTAAAACCACTATGAGCCATGACTTCTGCAGATCCCATACAAACCTTGCTTACCCTTATATCTTGTCTATTTTCAAAAAACACATTTGCAAAACTGTTTCTAAAAGCTGGAGGTAGCCTGAGGAAGCAGGTTGCTATCTCAGTCTCTCAACCTTTTAGGATCAGTATGTCTGGGGGCAAAAGGATCATCACAAAGGCCAGTTTTGCTTACAGTGTAACAGAGATTAGTGTGAATTCTAGGTGTGAAGATTAAATTTCCTTGTGATGGGACAAAATAAAAAATAGCAAAACTGACTGACACTAGTGCTGATGATTACAATCAGGACTCATCTTTCTAAACTGTCTATTCCAGCTATTAAAAAGCTGCAATTTTAAATTAGAATTTTATTGTGATAATTTAACTAGTTTTTTAGTGTCTTTGATAGCTTCAGTATTGTACTTTTCTTACTTTATAATTATTATATTGAAAATATGTATAATTGTCTGAATTTACTGGCATTCACTGAATATACATACAGTTTGGTGTCAATTACATGCACCTGTGGAATCAGAATAACATTATCTATATTTGGAGAATTTGTTATAGATTCAAGAAGAGAAATATGAAGGAGAATTCTAAATGCTAAAAACCTGTTTCCACAGTAATACCTGGTATACTGGTGGGCTAGACCATTCAAAACCTCCGATACATTCCAGCTGAAATGTACACACACATTGTTAAAATGAAAAGGTTTTCTGGGCAGCATGAGAATCACGTGTCATAGAGCAATTTTGGTGGTTGTTGTTGCTCTTAATTGAAAATAAATGTCTGGAATGTGTTCATATTTTAACTAAATTAGAGAAAAGTATCCCTAGATAATATGTTGATTGTTCCAAAACAATATTAAATAATTTTGATACAAAAGTATATAGTGGTGTGCAGTAGTTAAGTGCCAATCTTTAGTACTGAGGGTGGAAAATGTGCCATGAATAGACTGAATAGTGTAAACGCTTCAATTGTAATTCCTTTTGGAATATATTAAAGGTCAATGTTAACTGTTCTTCTTGGCTGATCTGTTGGGGTAGTAAACACATTTATTATAGTGGAACAGTACTGATTTACTCCAGTGAAGCAACAAGTTTCTCAAGCTCAAAACATTACTTCTAGACATAGTTAACAGGAGCTAGTTTTGAATATTGAAATACACTTATAACAAGATGGAATAATTACTTATGTGTTCATTTGATTGAAGGAGTCTCAACAACAAAATAACTATTTTTTTAGCACTCTTCACAAAAAAAAAGTCTTCTACTCATAGACAAGATCATTCATCAATTAATCTTATTGCTTGCTGATATCTTCAATCTTGTATTTGTCAAAGCAACACAAAAATACTCAGTAGGAAATCTGTCACATTCATCTCTCTGGGAATGTTTTCAGTCACCTCTGACTTGTCTCGGCTGGGATAGTCTCCTATGTACTCAGTGACAACCTGTTCATTAAGATACTAGAACTTATGGCTGCCATCCGTGACTTCAGTTGAGGAAATTGTTTTCTCTACAACTATTTTAATATTCATCTTGTTGGATGGAATCCAGATTCAGATTAATAAATTAGGAAGTCTGCTTAATATGGAATAATTAATGACCCAGCAGTAGACAAATTGTTAAAAACTGAAAGAACGACTTAAGCCACAAACTGAAAGTAGTGGTGTAAATCAGGCCTGGAACCCATAGATTCTCCTCGTGATTAAGACAATATGCAAAGTACATTTTAGCTTATTCTTAGAAAAAGAAAAAAAAACCTTTCACTATTTACACTATACTTTTCACTATTAATGTTTAGATAATCGTTGAGCTTATTCTACCCAGCAACAGCACAATCAATTTGAATTTGTGACAATCAGAATTATCTTTGCAATCTTAATTCACTGTTTTATAGAAATGTTTCGTGGCTCCTGCATTTAATGAATAAGTATGCAAGATTTCTTATTGTTCTTCTCAGAGTATCCTTAGTATTCACCTGATGTATGTCTTTCCAATACCATCAAAAGCACAGAATTTACCTCTATAATTTAGTCTCTGTTTTCTTTGCTTGTTATCTACCTCTTTTCTTCCACTCCAGCCTGCACAACATGAGCTTGTCCTTCTGCTTTGCCCTTATCCATCTCACCCACTGGCTTCTGTTCATCGTTCATTGTACCCTTTACCTCCATGGTTGCTCTGGTGCTGTGTCTCCAGCATTTGAGATTTTACTAAAAAAAATCTGGCAGTTAATCTCCCTGAGTTCGTTCACAAAGAATTATATTTTATTTTTAAAGAATGGCAGTTTCCATTTTGCAGGGTCTATATTTTATTAACTATTATAATTTCATTGGAAGATCAAAGTTTATGTGAACTTATATGCAGCATTAATATAGATGCTGCAGAATAATACCAACACTGTCTTCAAAACTAATATGTGATTAACTTGTTAGTGTTTTAATATATTTTCTTTAAATATAGCATTCTTAATAGTTATAATGCAATGCAATTCTATCTGACTTCTTAAAAGGTAGTGGAAAGAATATTTCACTTCTGTTGTTTATTTCTTTCTCTTTGCATCATATGAGATACTTTCTCCTTGCAGTAAGTCTGGCTGTTTCATCTCATGTAGCCTGATCAGTGGAGATTTTCCTACTTGTCTCTGTAGAGAGTATATCAGGAAGACATTGATTTCTATATTTGGTTAGTGTGTAGCTATTTATATTTTCCTTGTAGAAGGCTTAAATAAAAGTTAATCCTTTAGTAGCACATAAGGCTGAGGAAAAAGCAGAGATCTTTTGGTACCCTTTTTGTTATGAGCAGCTCAGTGGGAGGCTCAGCACAGATGGTTTAAAGAGCTGTTGCAAGGACTGTGAAATAGTCTCTGGACTTCTCCAAAGCCTTAATCCTGTTAAGGCAATGCTGGCTTGTAATTTCTACAGCACTGAGCACACTGAGGTCTGTGAGGAGCTGTTGGTGGCATAACTCCCATACTTCAGCCTCTGAGGGAGGTCACGCTTTATAAGGAGTATAATGTAGGAGTAGGAAGAGATCCTATGGCATAGTCACAAAGTTGCTCTCATTTTCCTACAGTAACTTAACTTTTGTCAGTAATGGGAAGATAGGCTCAAAATATCATTTCCCTGTTAAAACAGTGTTACACCAGCTGAATTACTATCATCTTTGCATCATCTAATACTGTCAACAGTGCTAAATTTATTCCACCATCTTGAATAGTTTCTGTATCTATTCCATACAAATATCAGCTTACCCTGGTTTTCACAAGAGTGATGTGGAAAGAAGCTGAGAGGACTTTGTTATTGGGAAATAAAGGAAAAAAACCATATTCTTTCTCGTTCCCAGAACCCCACTGTTATTGCCCTGTGAAAAATGCTATAACAGATTCTAACAGCATTCATTTATTATATATTCCATGCCACCCCTCACCAGCTAGGTCATAAGTTTAACGGAGTTTTTATGAGAATAAAGCAAGCTTAAGATGCATTCAGTGAAACTGTTGTCACACTTGTACATCTGAAATATCAACTGTAAACTTGAATCTGACTTTGAATCTCTTGAAAACCATTCAAATTCAAAGATATGTTAATGGGCTGTCCAGCCTTGTTATTGTAAATTGTGTGTTGAGAGTTATCTCTTTCAATACAGTATTAAAGGGAATACTAGGGAAAATGTGGGCCCACTGCTGAATGTTGGGGAGGGGGGAGGCTTGCACTAGTGATGGAGGATACAGAGAAGGCAGAAATACTGAATGCCCTCTTTGCTGCTAAGGTCAGCCCTCAGGAATCCTAGACAAGAGAGAAAGTCTGGAGAAAGGAACACTTTACCTTAGTTGAGGAGGACTGGATTAGAGTTCATTTAGGCAAACTTGACATGCACAAATCCATGGTCACTGATGGGATGTACCCATGAGTGCTGAGCGAGCTGGCAGATATTATTGCTAGACCATTCTTCATCATCTTTGAAAGGTCATGGAGTACAAGAGAGGTGCCTGAGAACTGTAAAAACAAAAACAACAACAAAAAAGAGTGCCACTTCAGTCTTCAAAAAGGGAAAGGAAAAGGACCCAGTCAGCCATCCCTGGAAGGGTGATGGAACAGCTCATCCTGGATGTCACCTCTAAGCATGTGGAGGAAAGGAAGGACTAGTCAGCATAGATTCATCAAGGGAAAATCACGTTTAACCAGCCTGATAGCCTGTATGATGGATTGACTGGCTGGGTAGATGAGGGGAGAGCAGTGGATGTTTTCTACCATCAATTCAGCAAGTCTTTCATTACTGTATCCCACAACATTCTCATATGTAAGCTCAGGAAGTATGGGTTAGATGCGTAGACAGTGAGGAAGATTGAGAATTGGCTGGATGGCAGAGCTCAGAGGGTTGTGATCTATTGTGTATATATATATATATATATGTATATATATACATATATATATGTATCATCAATCTCTAAACATCAATTACTAAGGTTAAATTTTCCACAGATTTCTCCTTCTTGTGCTAGCAAATAATCTAAGGCTAAGTGACTTTGATACAAAGCAGTTCTCATATTGGTATTTTTTGCAACTAATCCGAGTGCATCTCTGATTTTATTCACAGCTATTTCTACTACAGCTTGCAAACTAATTATTCTATTAAGCATATATTTTATATATATACATATATATATATTGGGGTCCTATAGCCCCAGGATCCATGCTCCAACAAGCACAACCCCAATATGAGGGTCCACAGTAATGATAACTCCTGTCCCACGGATAATCTCTTACCCAGTCAGTGTTAACACGTAGAAGCCACTGTTCCACCCTTCCTAGGACAAATGTACTTGGGCTGGTTACTGTATCTCCTCCAACTCAGGCTTCCACAATCAGTATATGGGTCTTCATTTATAATATCACAGGCATCAAAGGTTATCGACACTGAGGTATTCAGGGTGGTTACAACTTCACTTGTTCCAATTAATTTGCCTACTTTCGAATCTGTCTTCATTTCTACCCAATATTGATAAGGGAGTTCTTTTGGATCATACATACAGTCCTGTCACCTTCTTTGCGTAGAGCATACTGAGTTAGGTTAAAAATGCAGCTTCCTATTTTCTGGCCTTTACAGTCATAGACAGTATGATACACCAATGTTTGGGAGCTCAACTGTCCTTTTCTAGTAGTTACTATACATTGACCGCAGTTGTTGGTCATAGCTTGCGCCAAGAAACTCACCCCAAGTAGGACTAGAAGAGGTCTGGTAAGGGCCATGGTGATCGGCGGTCACAGCCCGAAGGGGTTGCAGCCCTTGGCAGACCTTCCCAGCCGCAGCACCAGTTCCCTATCCAGTCTTGCCCTCTTCCCTAATCTTAAAGGGGTGCACATTGCAGATAGCCTACTGTTACCTTCAGAGGATAATGCTTAACTGATCCCTGTTATTGATAAATCTCTTCCCTTAATAGGTATCTATTCAAGAGTTTCTCTGTTTACTAATTTTACACAAGTAATTACAATAAATTTGGAATAATTACAATAAAGGAGTAATTACAATAAAATTTCCACAGCAACTTAGCTTATACTCTTTGATGAAGGCTTCTTCAAGTCCATCTGATAGTTTAGTTTCTCCTGGTTCCGATGTTACTTTCCACTCTTCCACTGAACCTTGTACTTGTGACACGTGTTCATCCTTTTTCAGCAGTTGTCACAGTTGTTTCCTTGTTAATAGATAACAACTAATAGATGACAGTTAATAAATATCAGCTGTTTTCTTGTTAATAAAGCAAGAAAGGGTCCTTCCTAGAGGGGAGATGAGTTTTCTTCTTCCCATGTTTTTAGTAGAATCCCATCTCCTGGTTTTAATTGGTGAATTGCAAATCTTAAAGGTGGTGTCTGAGCCATTATTCCAGTTTCTCTTAGCTCTTTCAATCTTCTACCAAAGACAATTATATATTTCTGGATACTACAATCCTCAACTACATTGTTCCTTAGGAGCATCTCTTGAGAATAAGGCATGCCATATAACATTTCATATGGTGATAATCCAGTCTCACTGTGTTGTTCAGTTCTAATGTTTAAAAGTGCCAATGGTAAGCATTTCATCCAGGGCATTTCTGTCTCGATCATTAACTTAGCCAATTGCTGTTATATTGTTTGATTTATTCTTTCTACTTTTCCCGAGCTTTGTGGGTGCCACAGAGTCTGGTATTCTCACTGAACACCTAATGATTGACATAATAATTTTATTATTTTAGAAGTAAAGTGTGTGCCCTGATCAGAATCAATGTACTGGATTATCCCATATCTAGGTATTAAGTGTTCTAATAACATTTTTACCACCATTCCATGCCCCAGCGGCTGGAGAACAAGCAACCTGAGATGGCAAGGCGTCTCCTGAATCACCCCTAAACTCTTTGCATTCCTGATGTTATCACCAACCATGTGGCTTGTCGACCCCCATGGCCACACTCCCACATCTCCCCCTTCTTTAACATAACATAAAAAAAGTGCGATTAACAGAAATTGAGAAAGCACGATTGACACAAACTAAAACACAGACAAAAACTACCAGGCACACTAATTCTATCTTTAACAAACTTTGTAACCACATCCCTGGGAGAGGCACGTGCTGAGTGCTGCCCAGTCGGGGGGGGCTCTGGTTGCCCCTCCAACTCCTGGAGTCCTTGTTTGTAGGTCCTGCATATGCCAGCGGGACCCTCCCAGACGTTGTTTTTTTGTTTGAGCTGGAATCCAAACCGCAGAGGAGGGTGCTGTGATCATGTTAAGGCAGATGATGAGACAGCCGGACGGACTCACGGAGCTGACATCCATCTAGGACTGGCTTCTATTAAAACATGAGCACAACCTCGGCCCTCAAGTTATTAGAACGTCGGGCCCTTCCCAATAATTGGTGCTGTATTATTTTTATTTATTTATTTATTTATTTTACCATGACTTGTGCTCTTCCTTTAACTGAGTTTCTCCCAGATCTGTCTCCTACATCTGTCTGTCGCTTTTTCTCCTGCACGGACAGATGCAAGGACCTTCCTCTGTCCATCGATTTAAAAAAATTAAGAACATAGCATACTTTATCTATCTTTTCCTAGGGGTCACACCACTGCTCCCTTTCTTTGTTTTAGAAGCTGTCCTGGTTTTAGTTAGGATAGAGTTAATTTTCCTCCCAGTAGCTGGTAGGGTGCTATGTTCTGGATTTAGAATGAGACTAATGTTGATAACACACTGAAGTTTTAATTGCTGCAGAGCAGTGCTTACACTAAGCCAAGGACTTTTCAGCTCCTTGCTCTGTCCTGCCAGCGGGCAGGCTGGGGGTGCAGCAAGAGCTGGGAGAGAACAGACCCAGGACAGCTGACCCAAACTGGCCAAAGGGGTATTCCATAGCGTCTGGGGTCATGCTGAACAATGTATAAGGGTGGCTACTGAGGACAGGCTGGGCATTAGTCAGCGGGTAGCAAACAACTGCACCGTGCATCACCTGCTCCGTACACATCATCATTATTATTACTTTATTTTCTGTCCCAATAAACTGTTTCTGTCTCAACCCACAGGCCGCAGTTTTTCTCGTTTCTCTCCCTCATCCCAGAGAGGGAGGGAGGGTGAGTGAACGGCTGTGTGGTGTTTAGCTGCCGGCCAGGTTAAACCACAACAGAAGCATACATAAATTGATACAGAGGAACACTTAAATAATACAGCTGGGCACAAAAATATACATTTTAAGAGAAATTCACATCAGTAATTGTATAAAGCTTTTTCTGTACTAAAGGGTCCCGAAAATTTAGGACTAAAACATTAGCTTTGTAATGTAAAAAGGTTATCATGACAGTCCTCAAAGACCACTATATAGCACACTGACGTATTCAAGGCTATCAGCTTATATTTCAGTCTGTATATTCAAGTTTTGAGGTCCTTTTATGATTATGCAAACATCAGAAATATAGTCGTATAATAAATGGTACTTATGAAAGCAGAGTTTTAGAGCCAATATTAAATTTGCAGGCTCAAAACACCCACTTAATATTTAAACAAGTATTTGATACTTCTGTTTTTTTCAAAAATAGAGTAAATGCATTTACATAAAAATAATTTTTACTTTTCAACAAGTGTGCTCATGTGATTTTTATATTAGTACAAACTTAAAAAACAAACAAACAAATCCACCATATGACTTTTTAAAATAAATGATACCAATTCACCTTTCCCCTACTTGAGTACAGTTACCTTAAGGCTTTGAACCATCTGACTCATGATTTTACAACATTAAAATGAATGGGTCCACATGGATGCTAGTATGTCTCACTGAGACTCAGCATGAACAGAATTAAAGCTCACCACCTTAAGGAAACAGAAAGTCACATGCTCATGCCTTAACGATATTCCTTTTGGTCTCCAAACTAGAACATAAAGTTTAACAGTAACAGTATTTCATGGCAAGAGATTAGTACTTTTTTATTAATTCTATTTTAGTAATTAATATTATTAGTTTAATGGCAACATCTTTGGAGAAACTTCCATTTTTATTTATTTATTTATTTTTTTTTTACAACACTGCTTTCTGGTGGTGATTCAGGCATGGGGAGTTCATTCAGTTCAACATGCTGTAAATATAGCCCCACTTTTTCCCCTGTAATAGTTCCAGGGCCCTACATAGAGCATGCAGCTCACAAGCCTGAGCTGACCATGATGGACTCAAAGGTCCCGATTCCACAGGTTCTAGGTCCTTATTAATTATTGGATATCCTGATTTGGCCATTCTATCATATAGTACTGAACCATTTTTAATTTGCTCCCTTTTCTCTGGTCCCGGGTCCTCAATTTTGTCTGACCCATCTAGGAATTTTACTGTGGCAATTCCTACAGCCCTTGGTTACCTAGTAAGAGTGTCTTGCAGGGGGTTTAGGACCTATCACCCACCCACGAATCCTATAGGAATCGCTTCGGTCCTTCACCGGCCAAGTCCCTCGCGGGAGATTGGAACCGCGGTTAGAAGACCTCCGCACTCGCTTCGGAACCAGGTTCCGTCTCAGTCACACTCTTACACACACAGGCAACCGAATCCCACCCAACCGAACGGTATACGCCTTAAATACTCACGACTCTGTCGTCTTCGTTCGGATCTTCGCGCGCAGAATTACGGGTAAAAAAAAACAGTGCTGCAGCCGGCAAGGGAGCTCATAAAAAATCAAATTCTTTGCTTGCCTTTATTCAGGTTCAGGGTGGTGTTAGTCCCGACCTGACTCGATTAGGAGCCACCAAATGGTGGGGCGCCCCTCCTAAATCAAGTCAGAATTCAGGAACCAAGACCATCCCGGACGAGCCCCCAATTGTGATAAATGCTTGAGTCCCAAATAGGATTAAAATTAAAGTTTGTAATTTATTAAGCGAATAGAGGCAAGCAAACAGCGCTGGGTGCACCGGGAGTCTCTGCTCCACCAAGATGCACACCTGTTACATCAGGAGGCTTATTTTTATGCTCCTAGACTAATACATATTCATCACTATTCCTAGAAAAGGCAGGGTTATTATAATTAGTTCCCAGAATCCAAACCCTCTCCGGACTCATGCGTATCAGTCTCTGGTGGTCTTTCTGGGGGTCTCTTGTGCTGAAGGCTCGTAGTCTTCCTCCCAGGCTTTGTCCTTCAGTCGTCCTTCAACTCCCCCTTTCTCCTTATTTGGTGGATCCCTTTGCCAGACATCAGAAGCTTGGGCAGCATCTCATGCAGAAGTCAGTAGTTTCCAAAAAAAAACTCCTTGGTCCTCTTATCTCCCAGACTCGAGTCTCAGTGTTCGTGCTTCAAGCCCTCTATTTACACAAATTGCTAGACTCTTATTTTGCACAGTACAAGAACTATGTACACTAATCACTCTGCTTTTCTTAGATAGAAAGTTACATTTCATCATGCTGCCCTAGCATTGTTTCATACACGACACGAATCATATTAATACTTTTCACAATATGAAACTGGAAGGAGTGGCTGATACCCCAGAGGGCTGTGCTGCCATTCAGAGGGACCTGGACAGGTTAGAGAGTTGGTCAGAGAACAGCCTCATGAAGTTCAACAAAGGCAAATACAAGCTCCAGCACCTAGGGAAGGATAACCCCATGAACCAGTACAGGTTGGGGGCTGACCTGCTGAAAAGCAGCTCTGTGGAGAAGGACCTGGGAGTTCTGGTGGACAGTTCTGGTTAACCACGAGCCATCATTGTGCCTTTGTGGCCATGGCCATTGGTATCCTGGGGTGCTTTAGGAAGAGTGTTATCAGCAGGTTGAGAGAGGTGATTCTGCCCCTCTCCTCAGCCCCAGTGAGGCCACATCTGGAGTACTGCATCCAGTTTTGGGCTCTCCACTACAAGAGAGACATAGAGACTAAAGAAGGTCCAGCAGAAGACTACAAAGATGAGTGGGAGGACTGGAGCATCCCTCTTATGAGAAAAGGCTGAGAGAGCTGGGTCTGTTTATCCTGGAGAAGAGAAGACTGAGAAAGGTTCTTATCAATGTATACCAATATGCTATGGGAGGGTGTCAAGAGTATGGGGCCAGATTTTTTAAAGGGTGCTCAGCAACAAGATAACAAAGGACACAAACTGAAAGAGAGGAAGTTCCATTTTCCTCTCTTTGGAGGAAAAAAAGATGGAAAAGATGGAAAAGATGGAAAAAAGTTCCATCTTTTTTCCATGAGGAAAAATATCTTTACTGTGAGGGGGAGAGAGTGCTGGAACAGCCCAGAGAGATTGTGGACCCTTTTTCTCTGAAGATATTCAAAACCTGTCTGGACATGATCCTGTGCAATGTGCTCTAGGAGACCCTGTTTGGCAGGGGGGTTGTACTAGATAGATCCTGAGGTACCTGTCAACCTCAGCCACTCTGTGACTCTGTATCTTTTGGGTGACAATTAAAAAGTGATTCTAAAGAACTGTTATTAAATCTTGTCATAACAACAAAGATATTGATCTTTATGTCTTAAGAATCTTTCCGTTTGGGTATTTGTTTGAAGTATGTCAAAATTCATCTTGCAGATCCTAATGGGTCTCTGGCCTTTTTTGCATCATACTTTTAAATAAGCTGTTTTATCTTGGCCTGGACCATATGACTGGAATTACTAACACCTTAAGCCTGCACATTACCAAGAGTTGCACAACTCCTGCCATATCATGTGGATAAACTGAAAACTTACTGTGGCTAGGTTTTTTAGAGAAATCCAAGCATGAAATACTGAAAACTGGTGATCCAAGGCAAAGGTCACAGAGTTTTTCCAAACTTAGACAATGCACTTAGAGCAGAGAGGTCCTTTCAAATATATCTTCACAAATCTTCGTTATGAGAGAACATTTAGTTGGCAGCATCTCCTTGTAGGAGTCATGAGCTTCTGGACAGTGCTAGTCAGGACAATCACAGCACAGCCCAATTAATTTTCTTTTTAGTATCTTCAGCCTCCTGGGCTCTGAATGGTATACTCTGAACCATCCTTCCATTTCTTGACCTCTAGGTCTGTGAAATAACGTTTTTAAAGCCTTGTTATACGAGAATGCCAGATGATCTGACCTTACTGTTTTTGAGAATCATACGTTTCTGGTTTGAAGTTAGGGATCTCTTTTAACAACTTCATTATTATGTGTCAGACACTTTGTCTATTGCGTAATAAGCAGAAAAATAATAATGAGGAGAAGATAGCAGTGATTGGCATTGTGACTTGAGAACTACTTGTACATGTAGTAAGATTTATTGAAGACTGTGACAAAATACTTTGTCTGCAATGAAGTCAAACCTCAGTGCTAGGTGCACTGTGTGACTCGGGATGTGCCAGGTACTTGTTTCCTTTTTCATTTGTTTTAACTTTGCCATTTTGTCTAGATGAAAAATAAAATTACTTTCAAATTATTCTGACAAATTGGTCTCTAATCTACACAAATCATTTCTTTTTACTTTGTAAATTAAATGTCCCTGTGTTTTTTCTATCAATGCTGTTTTATTCCAAAACTCATTCTTGCCCTCAGCTTCAGCTGTTATTATAGAAAATCAGCGCTTAGGCTGACTCCAGAGTAGAAACTTTGCTGCTTAGAATCAGATTATTTCACCCTGAAATTTCAGAGTCAGCTTTAAATAGTTATGCAGATAAATAACTTTTGCTGTTCCTGTACAGGATTGACATCTTCAAGTATGTGATATATGGTGTAGCAGCTGCATTCTTTGTATATGGCATTTTGCTGATGGTGGAGGGATTCTTTACAACTGGTGCCATTAAGGATCTCTATGGGGATTTCAAAATCACCACTTGTGGCAGATGTGTCAGTGCCTGGGTAAGTGGATAAGACAACTTTTGTACTTATTCCAATTTCAATGTGATTTGTATGTTTGTAGTAGTACATTGTGATGTTATTCATTTTTATTTCTTTAATATTTTCTGATATTTCAGTGGTAGCATCACATTGCTATGAAGAATCATAGCAATGGATAATAGAGTATTAGAAGTGCTCTCTATACTGGTTAATAAGAAAGTAACTATAGTTACTTATGAATAAATTAATTCTAACATCTGATTAGGAAAATGTATTCTCTCAGCAATATGAGCTTGTTGGGCCACAACCAAAAGTTTATAATGCCTTCACCTGTAGTAGGCAAGAACTATTTTTCTTACTAATATTTTCACTGTTAGTTTAGAAATCTTGCCCATTCCTCTTTGGGACAAGTTGAGTCCTGTCATCAAGTTTCATTTTGTTTTTAAGTGATAAACAGCCTATTATTTCCTCCTATATTATCTCTGGTTTGAAGATGCCATTCACTTATGACCCTGGAAAACTTCATTCAAAAAAATCTAATTTGAACTTAAACAAAGGTTTCTCAAAGTGAAATGGCTGACTATTTGGTTCTGGGATTATTTTAAGATAATCTCCAGGTGGGCCTGTAGAATATCAGGTAAGTCATTACATAATTTGTGTTTTTTTTTTTTTTTTTTTTTTGGTGTTTGAGTATTCTGCATCTCAGGTGAGAGGCTTGGTAGCCGTTGGAGCTGGATATTTCTGCAAAGACCATCACTATCAGCACATCATAGGTTCTGATGAAAAATAAATGGTTGAATGTAGCCAGCTAACTCTGGGTGTTAAGGCATGCTGGATAGCATGCTATAATGATGATAACCAATACATAAAATAGTAAAGTTTCTGATAATACCCTCCCACAATTGTCAGAACTTAAGTTTTGAAAATGTAATGTTTTGAAATGGGAAAGCCATGTTTTTCTATTGTTTAAACTAAAATTTGAAATTTCTGAAATATTTACAGATTTTACTTTGCAAGGAAAACCACGAGAGATTCATAAATGTTTTGAAAAAACACCTCTGAGGAATGTGAATGTGTCATTTCATCTTATCCTAACCAAACAAGTTATTCTAGAGGCAGTGAAACTGCACCATATTGACATTTCATTCTTTGTGTAACAGAAGGAATACATTTCAGTGCAGGCTCAGCTGGCTTTCCCACCCAGAACAGGTGCATCATTTCTGAATGCTAGAAATGAAGCTAATTTCTCAAAATCAGATACCATATCTGGGTATTGCTGTGGCAAAATACCGACTTGTCAGACAGTTGCATCTTCCTTCTGATTGAATACTACTGTATCTGATGCAGAATGCTTCATACAGAATGCTCCTTCATTTATGAACAAGAGAAAAGCTCTCTCCAATAAAGCAGTTATATTTATGGGTCTGAACTCCCTTAATCTGATCTTCATTATTGAAAGCATTTAACAAAAAAAACCCTCCTATCCACATAGATGCTAAATAGTGAATGCTTTAAATATCTCAGCCACTGACAAGAAATGGGTAAGGTGAGCTTCATATATTGATCTGACCTTTCAAATTGCATAGTTCAAAATCAAAATCACAAATTATTGTCACAAATGATCCAGAAGCTAGCAGAAAAGTCATTTTCAGAGGGAATATGTTATGACACAGATGTATCCCCCCAATTGGGATGCTGCTGAGGTTGCGAAGATAAGGGCCTATGCTTCTTCAGTAGTTATAGAATCATAGAATTATTTGGGTTGGAAGGAACCTTAAAGACCCCCCTACCATGAGCAGAAACACATTCCACTAGACCAAGTTGCTCAAAGCCCCATCCAACCTGTTCTTGAATGCCAGGGAACCCTCCAGAATGGGGCATCTACAACTTCTTAGTGCAACCTGTACCAGTGCCTCACCACCCTTACAGTAAAGATTTTTTTTCCTAATGTCTTATCTAAATCTATCCTGTTTTAGTTTAAAGCTAAAAGCCCCCCTTGTCCTACCACTGTACTCCCTGACAAAGAGTCGCTGTCCAGCTCTCCTGTAGGCCCCCTTTAGGGGCTCAAAGGAGAAAAGGTTATAGAAATTTTCCCAGATAAGCTTTTTTTTTTTTAATGACTATCTTATTTATTTATTTATTTATTTATTTATTTATTTATTTATTTAAGCCGAGCCTTTAAGTCTTACAAAAATGTTCTTTTAAATTAAGCACTTCAGTCTACTGTCTAAATTTAGGTAGGATATATCCCACTTTACCCCTCTAATTTAAGTTTAGGATAATAATACTTGCTATCTAAATACTTCTAGAATTAGTAAAAAGAAAATGTATTGATGGTTTTATGTCTTCTGGAAGCCTTGTTAGTTCAAGATACTAGACCAGTGTTGGAATTTCTTTAGAAGACTGGCTTCCTTGTAATCGTCTGTGCTTATTCTTGAAATAGGAAGGAAAAACTCTAGCAATAATTCAGGACATGGCTGAGTGGTTATTAAGTGTTTCTCTTATTTTTATGCCATTACTTTTCCAACTTCTTTATTAATACGGATATGGTTTCTTAAAAAGAATGGTGAATGTAAGTTTTTTCTTTTTATTTCTCTGTCTGACATACTTTGTAGAAATCTTCTGCAATGCGCTCCAAAAATTGTTATATATTTATAGATGGCTTCAGTCTGTCTTATTTCTGTAATCTGACTGTTGGTTTTTTATGATTATTTTTTCTTTAATTTACATTTCTAGTTTTTCACGCTCAGGGATATCACACATAAAATTATAATTTTGTCTGATCATTCCTTTTGTCACATAACTTACTATGTGTTTTATACAGAGATGGTTTATTGTCTGTAGACTTCATTGCTTCCTTCAACAGAATGTCTGAGGCACCATAACATGCCTTGCTAGCAGCTTGTCCTGTTCTCTTGTGCTTGTTACTCACTGACAGAATTTTTATTGTCAGTGATAAACTGGACAAAATTGTTTTAGCATTAAATTGTGCTCTAAGTACATCTTTCACTTTGAGGACAGCATTTTTCCTTGGCATGTAAGCCCAGTCAATAAGCAATTTTTGTTGATGGAACTGTTTCCTGAAAAAGTGCTGTCATATGTTTCCAAAGTGTGCTTGGCTGTGGTACTTGTTAACCTTTCTGCACAGGCTTTGTCTTCTATTATGAGACATCAAAAACTAGTCAAGCAGTTAGTTTTATTTCCCCCAGGTTTAGATTATCCTTCTCAGTTTAAACTTGAATACTTCATCAGATGATCATCCCTGAACCTTGTTCTCACCTGGCTGACTTTGTCTTTTTCACTCCATGTAGACATCTTACTTTTTTTATAGCTCTTTAAACATGTGAATGTCAGTGGCATTATCATAAATTCACACTTTAATGTCAAAGGTGTATTCTTTATCCACTCTCTGTGTTTTCTAGCCTTTTTGTTTCTCAGTTCTCCCACAGAAAACTGCTATCACCAAAATCTGCCAAAACCATATTCAGCTTTTTGTTCTTCATATGAACTGCATATTGCTATTGATGTCTCATACATTTATAGGTGTATTTTCTTGGTAGTAACTGAGAAATGTTTTCTGGGCCTGCTTAACTAGGAAGAAGGGGGTAACCTGTAGTATTTTGTGTACTAAATTTATTCCCTCACTGCTTTTATCCTTTTAGTCATGTGTAATGATTAGCACTCAGGTTAAGCTGATTAGGCTTAGTCAGCAACACAAAGTATTTTTAACAATATACTTCTTTCAGCTGAAGAGCTTTAACAATTTCTAAACATCAAATAATAAGTTCAATCAGACTGTGGTTATGAAGAAAATCTTAGTAGCTTGATCTGCAATATATATCCTGGAGCCTCAGAAAGGTAATACTTCTCAGAAGTGTGAATGGTCACACTTTTAGAATCTTCTGGCTGATTAAAAGCTTAGTCACTGACTTTCACTGCTTGGGAAGCCAGCAAACAAGAAAAGGGAAGGTCTATAGCCCTTGATTCTCTCATAGGCTTCTCCAGTCACAAGCTGAACTACCGCAAACATCACTGAAAAGAAGAAAAAGAAGAGGAAAACTTTGAGAATGTGAAAATGTAAGCATACATATTTTGAGAAAAAGTAATTCCAAGTGTCAGACTAACTATGAGAAAGAAGTGTTTTGTTGTTCTAACACATCACTGTGTTAGAAAAAAAATCCTATCAGTAAGACTGCAAAATGAGATGGGAAATTCTGCTGCTGTTAAAGAGCAGATAAGGTCCAATGCTCTAAGTAGGACCTCAGAAAACTATCAGACTACAAAAAATGACACACAGAATGCCTAATGCTAAAAATTTTAAGCAGCATAATGCTACAAAACCATCAACATAATAAAGAAATTTCAGAAATGATAAAATCAAATATATGGTTTACAAGAAAGTACCACAGAGATAAATTATAAAATCTTCAGGGAAAACCTAGTCATCCATCATTGCAGATCCATATTTTTCAAACTGAGTGCATTCTCATGGTTATATAGTAGATTTATTTACAAAGCAAAATTTCAATAACATGAAAGAAATTGTTAGAAAATCTTCTTTTTGTATTTGTGATGCAGCTGTGGAATTTTTCTCCCCCACTTGTACTAGTAAATCAATTCACAGTACATCAGAACTTTAAACTTTTTTTTTTTTTTATATAGGTTACTAATTTCAAAGCATCAGACATCATGTTTGGAATATTTTAACCTTTAAGAGAAGGAATTTAAGGAATTGTAGACAAAAATGCATGCAGCTTAAAAGAGGAAAATAATGGTGATAATTGACTTTAATTTTTCCATGATTGGTTTTTCATCTATTTAAAATATTTATGAAATATAAGTGTTTAAAAACCAGTCCCATTAAATGCATGCTTCAAAAAGTTTAAATTTCAAGGATTTGATAATTTTCTGGTAATAGATTTTAACAATCTAGAGAATGTCACATTGACAACTGTTTACTATGTAAATGAACTGCAATTAACCAAACCTGAGAAGTTATTTTGGCTGTTACAGTCTGCCCCACTATTAAAAGAAATTTGGACTAATATTGCAATATTACTGCCTTTTTTTTTTTTTTTTTTCCCCTCTTGAAACAGTTGACTTGAATGCCAGCCAAGAAGAATCAACTACACAACAGTAATAACATAGCATGAAATGCAACCATGTTTCAACAAGAATCTTGGAGCTTTGCCTAGGAATATAACATGTCAGAGATAGAGAGGATGAACATGTTTTGTAGAGGCAATAATAAAAGACCAACAAGTGAGTGTTAGGAGTAGTGAGTGTGATATTCTAGAACAAGCAGTGTGTATTTTTTGCAAGTGTGTATTTTCTATGATTTATAGCATATTTAGCAGTACTATCAAAATATCAGTCTCTTTATTCCAGCAGCATTATATGTAAAATGAAATAAGTGGAAATATTTGTCTTTTAATTCTATTCAGGAATGAGGCATGAGGTTTGAGTGTAGGAAATGCTAGTTAGCACAGAATGGAGAATACTAGGGGAGTCCATTTGGTTGTAAGCTCCTTAACAGTCCTTAAACATATTTAGATTTCTTACTGAGTGTAAGAAGAAAGCATTTGAATGTCAAGGGAGGATGGCTAGGATGACAAAAAATGATCTGTAACATCTTAAACATTGGTATATCAATGAGTTTAAAGATATCTGTATAATTAGGTTTTTATTCACATTGAAATCAAATCTATAGATGATTGAATGCAAGTGTGACATTAGAGAGACAGAGCAATTTAGAAATAAATTGAAAAGATCATCCTGTTCATGCTTATGATTTGCCATCTGCAAATTGCAGGAGAGAATTTCTAAGCCTGTGAAGAGGTTTGGAAGGAACATCTTAGATCATCAAGCTGAAAATAAACAAGAACATTTATGGGTGTATCACAGTAGATAATAAATCTAAACGAGATATAAACATGACAAGGCATCCATCTTTTCGTAACTCTTTGGGTTTAGAGCTCATGTCAGGGAGTTCATATAAAATAAGTGTATGACTAAATTAAGAGCAAATATAAACGTTAGTACTGAGTGGTTTGCAACAGATAAAATTACATAGCAACAGGTTTTTAGAGTTGAGCAATTTTTCAGACACCTCAGAATTCATTACTATATTTCTGTATATATAGATCGATTTATTTATTTTGTAGTGAGCAGCAATGTCTTCGTACAGTAAAATGACTGGAGAAACAATTGAAGTTTAATTTGTTTGCATTTCAATCCATCTCTTTGTAGTAACTGAATTTTTAAACATTTTGTAATCTCTGTCTCCACAGTGACTGAAGCAGTCATAAAATGTTTCTTTAGGGGGTATTAAAATATTGTTAACAAAACTAAAATAAGAACAGTATCGAAAAGTCAATCAATATGCTTTTCATGGGACCAGTATCTGTAGATTTTAAAAATAAAGGAGTACCTGAAAATCAGGTTATTAAAACAGACAGGGTTTTGTTAATATTTTCAGTGGAAACGGGATTCCACCTAGCTGTGACTGCCATGAAAGTTGTTGTGTTGTATACATATAATTTCAGAATGACTATGAAATCTCCACTTACTCACGCTCATCTGTGGAGATTTTATAATAAAATATTTCCAAAAGGGATGATGACTTGCTTGCTTTGATAATTCATGACAGCTGTTAGTAGCAATGGAAAACTTGTAAAACCTGGTGGGAGGGTTTTACCAGCCATGGAGGTGATAAAAGAATTTAACTGCTTCAAAGTGTAAACATTTGTTTCACTAGCATGATTATCTACTTCAGTTATTCTTGTTTGTAAAATGAATTTCTCTATTGTTTCCACTTTATTTTGTGTGTTTGACTTCTTACAGTGAAAACAGCTGAACAGAGAAAGTAATTTTCACTACAAATAAAATACACAGAGTAGTAAAGAACAAACTGTGGTACCTCTTAAAGATACCATACTGCTATTTCATGAGTCTTTGTCTTGACACATGGTAGAATGCTACCTCAAAGGAGAATAATCCCTTTGAATCTCAGAGATTGAGCTCTGAATGCTCCTTAAGCATTTCTCATATGCCTTCTGGAGCAAAGAGAGTAGATTAAAAAGGAAATTATTAAAAAATATATATGTTTTTGTCATTCACCTGTGATTTTTAAACAAAAATATTCACAATTTCATTCAACTATAACAATAATTTATAAGCTAACTTCTCCTGTTGCTAGAAAATAATAACTTGTGCAAGGTAAACCTTTTGTATTTTATTGCTCCTACAGCTGAAAGTGTTCCAGAACAGAAAATGTGTTATTGCCCAGATCATTGATAGCATTGCTTCACTAATTATTGCTTCACTGATAGCAGTAGTAACAGCTTCCAGGGATAGCTATTAACTTCCAATAGATTTAACATGAAGTTTTGCACTTTAGATATTCTTATGTGAAAAGAAGGAAATTTCTCTATTTATTATGACATGGATTTGAGTGCATAATTACCAGCTCATTAGTAAAAAGTGCCTAAAGGAGGGAAAAATGAAGTAAATGAGGTTCTTATTTTTGTAAAATATATATATTTTTAAATGAAACCAACATTTTTTCCCCTTTTTTTCTGACTCACTAAACCAAAGATTCATATTTTTAAAGGAAAATAAACAAGCATGCAATTCTAAGTAGGCAGCTCCTGTGACTCCCAACAGTGATCATCTGACAGATTTCTGCTATTCTTATTCTGTGCCCCAGGCAAGTTTATTTATTTATTTATTTATTTATTTTAGGCTAATGAGTCCTGATGAGTTCTGTTTTTTCCTCTTTGTTATACCAATGCTTTGCATTATGTCAGTACAGATTTTTAAGCAAGCTTCCTGTTCTAGACTACGGAGAGATAAAGAGAACCATAAATATTTAACTGGAATTGTTACCTTCATATTAAGCTGGATCTTTTTATTCCTTTTGGTGGTAATCACAGACTGGGAAGATTCCTGAACCTCTGTGGATCTTAGTCTTATAAACAGTAATAACAATTCAGTAATATAACTAATATACAGGATTTATTTCTGCCTGTTAAATCATCATACAAGTTCTACACTGAGTACTGTACTAAATTTCTTAAATGTTATTCAGAAATTTCAGAAAAAGGCTCAAAAATAAGGCCTCAGATTTAGCTGCTTTTGACAAACTCATAGCATATAAACTAAGGAAGCTGTCTTTACCTTTAAAATACTGCTAGAAAACAGTAAACTGAGAACATAAAATAGTAAACTGAGATTTTTTTTTTCTTTTTTTTTTCTTTTTTTTTTTCTTTTTCTGAGAACACATGGAGAACATTCTTTCTTATTTGTTGCTTCTACTTTAGAAAAGCTATATGCAACTCCTTAGCTTGATAATAAATTAAGATCAGACATAATATTTTGGTTGAGAATTCATAGCCCTTAAGTGAATCTACATTTCCAAGTAATTTTCCAAGTAATTATTTGTAAATGAGTGCCTGGGGTTGAACCAGATGTTGGCTCATCAGCTTTAACACAGTAACACAGAGAGAAGAAAAAATGCTTCTCTTTATTCACCTTTATCATTTACTTTCTTGCATCCTTCTGATAGTTATTTTTAGCGCTGTAAATTCTCCAGCTTTTCAAATTACTGCTGAAAAGACTTCAACAGTTACCTAGGGACAACCAGGAAAATTAAACTGAATCGAATTTGAAACTCGATTAATGAAACTACATTAAATCACTATGGAGCGATTCTACCTCAGAATTAAAATGACTTTTAGATAATATTCTTTGGAAGTGAGTTAAGGTAAATCAAATTAAGGTCTCTTTAATAATGCTTGACAATGCCCATTCCATATATCAAATTAATAAAACTTCCTCACCTAAACTTCAAACCTTTTGTTGCTTTGGATTGTTTTGCCTGAACAGGTCCAGATGGACAAGCTATGCTTCTAACGATTTTCCTACTGTTTGCAACATTTTACATCTGAAATTATTTGGTTTCAATAACTAAATACTGCATTTATATTAGGCTTTTTCCTTTTTCACCTAATGTAAGAGATCTTGCCTTAGACAGAAATACAAAGTGTTTTCCATTTGCCCTTTATTTACTCTTTAAGGTTTAATTTTAAGCAGATTGTGGAGTGGCTTATTCTGCTTTCAAAAATAGACCTTATTTCCTATTCTCAGGTTCAATGTTTTTCAGTGGCAAGCAGTTACAAAAAAGTCAGTGTGCTGAATTTTTTTTTGTTTCAGCAGTCTGTTTAGATTCCTCAGCATTTCTGAAGCCATCAAATCTTGGTGCTATTTGGATTCAACATTTATAAGTTGACTTATTTTCCACATTCAGCCATGTTGCATCTTCATATGCTTTCCACAGTATAAAATGAGAAGGTAATTTGTTACTGATGAATGTGTCTGGTAGTTGTCTCAGGTTAGCAGCAGAGTAGTGACATAGCATGCTTACATATTTACAGAGGCAGGGTGTGCCAGCAACTACCAGCCCAGAAGGCAAGGAGAGTTCAATGCTTCCTACATGCAGATTGCTATACACGCAGATTGTTATACTCTGGAGGCTCATGGCTAAAAAAAGAAAATGTGTAGCCTCTGGAGAATAAGTGTTACAAAGCATATAATTTAATGTATTCCTTACTAACAACAGTAAGCACCCTAGTTTAATTTCCTTGTATTTCTTTCTGTCCCAAATATGTCTAAATATAGTAACAAAGTGACAAATAGATGGTCTCACTGATTCAATGCTAGTGAGATTCTGTGATAGTCATGGGTAAAATGACCCATTTTTGTTAAGACTCAGATTTTAATAGGAAAAACAAGCATAGTGTATAGTATTCCATTATTTCATTATTTTGTATCATGAAAGATTGCAGTAAAACCAATCACAGTAGTCTCTTGTCTTAAAGAAGTAACGGTGGGAGAGATGTAGAGCTTCACAAAGCATGCAGTACTGTCAGTACTTCAGGTGTGGTGCTTTGCATCAGTCATAGACCCAAGAGTGACAGCAATGTGGAGTAAGCTTGCATTTCTGGAAATATCACTGCTTTGTTCTTCAGAAACATCATGTTAGTGCTCTGTCATTCACTTTGATCAAATCATGATTTAATTATCAGACCCAAACCATAACATAAACAAAGAAAAAGATGAAAACAATCAGAAATGCCTTTTTTTTTTCTTTTTTCTTTTCTTTTTTTTTTTTTTTTTAATTGTGTCAGTTAAATTCTGACTTACCACTAGTTTTGTTTTTGCCTCTTTTTCTACAGTTTATTATGCTGACATACATCTTTATGTTGGCCTGGCTTGGCGTTACGGCTTTCACTTCTTTGCCTGTTTACATGTACTTCAATCTGTGGACCATTTGCCGAAATGCCACTTTAGTGGATGGAGCTAATCTCTGCTTGGATCTTCGCCAGTATGGTATGCGCAAGATTTCACAATACAAAATGTCACGTTGCTTTATTTCCAAGTATCTGAAATGATCTGCTTCAATGTTTCCAAAATGCCTGTTTCTACCATTTTACCCACATGACAAGGCAGTATGTATCAGTCTGCATTTCCGGGCCTGAAGAAGATGAAGAACAATACGTATAGTAACTCTCTATGAGGCTGCAGAAGGAAGAAGTTATGAGTTATGAGCTATGGAGGTTTTTTTTTTTTTTTTTTTTTTTTTTTTAAATATAGACATTTGTGTGTTTGTGGAGGATGGGGAATTTAAACAAAAGGGGGGGTTGGAGTCTTAAAAGTCTGAGAATTCTTGGGGTGGTGATGATAACTCAGTTCTGTTTGGCCACAAGACTGACTTAAGTCTAGATACTCTGGTCTTGATGGTTTCTCAGCCCACAAAGCTTTGTTGAATCTTATTCTTGTTGGACACTTCTGTGAGTCTCATTCCTTTGTTTCCTTCACCTAATATAAATATGTGGTATGTTTTTAATTGCTCTCAAGATATAAAGCTGCTGTATTACTTAAGAATGAAGGAGTTTGGTTCATGCTGAATATCTCACTTACCCTGAAACAAAATAGTTCAAAATAATTGTTTTCTTGATGTTTTCTTGAAGGATTTTTTTTTTCATTTATTTATACTTGCCTGCCCCCTTCCGCCTCCCATATGACAGGTGACTTGCAAAAGCAATTGTCTGTACAGATCTCATTAAAAATATTTGTACTTCTCTCTGAGCTTTTGCTTTTCTATTTTTTTAAAATTAATTTTATTTAAAACGAGCATATGGTACAAACGTGTAAAATGTATGTTCTGTGAATATATCTGTTTCCCATAAATTCAGTGTAAAATCTGCTCATTTCTAACAAGCAAGAAAAATACCATATTTCATGACTAACCAGTTACAGCAATTTTTTTCATGCTTTGATTTTGTACATGGACATTAGCTGAAGTAAGCAGTATAAATTCTATTTGTTCTATCTGATAGAAACTATTATTAAAATAAAGTATGTGTTTGGGTAGTGCTGTTTTTTTTTATAACTTTTGAATGAAGCTTTGTACCAGATCAACACATCTGAATACGATATACAGCATATTTCCCAACATGAGGGTAGAGAATAAGTTTACACTGGCTGCAAATTATTTTCTAGTGTTTTGGTTATTGTGCTCATTAAAATTTTCCTAGTAGGCTTTTACTAAATAGATGATGCATTAATTTTCTGATGACTGAAATTAGGAAAAAAATTATTTTGTTGTTAAATAAATTTCTGTGTAGGAGCCAGGAATTTGTATTTCTTAGCAGCCTACTTCAAAACCAAGAAAGCTATGTACTGGGAACACTTAATACTGTGAATATCTATTCTGCTCCAGGTATTGTCACAATTGGAGAGGAAAAGAAGGTTTGCACCACATCAGAAAGTTTTATCAAGATGTGTGACTCTAATGAGGTGAGTAAATGTGATGATGCTTTTGTCAAACCTGTATAGGAAATAACTGATATGTATGTCTTCTTCTCACTTTTTATATTCCAGTTCTTGCCAGAATGATAAAAAAATCCCAGTCGAAAATACAGTCATCAAGTACTTCTCCTGCTCTTTTACCATGTACTGGATGTATCCAGTGTTGTTTCTCCAGCCATTAGTTTTCTAAATCCTTTTTTTTTTTTTTTCTTTTTTAAAGAATTCCATTAAGTCATATATTTTTACTGTGATGTTTTTGAAAGCTAATGCGCTTGCTGCACAATGAAGAGGTCTATATATGGAATCTCTATTTGAAGGTCTTGATTACTGTTGTGACAAGAGAATTATGTTTTCAAATGGATTTGACCAAATTTTGCAGTGTGTTAGGATAATAACTCATACATTTTTATTTGTAGTTTATCCTTTAGGCAAAAGCCTCATTTCATTGCAGCAGAAGTTTTTGGTTTTGTTTTTATATGACCAGGATGAAGATAGGACAGACAAAATTATGCCTATATAAAACAAAAGGAGAAATGAAAATCTTGATCCCTCTGAAGTCAGAAGGTGCTTCACTAAATGTTTCACTGGGTCTTACTCTGAATAAATATTCCTAGTGTGTAGTTACACAAAAAGCCTTCTTTTATACCAAAAGCAACTAAGAAAATGCAACCCTGGCTCTTCAGTCAACACTCACGATGTTGACTTCTGAGTAAACCAGATCGCTGAAATGAAAAACAGATGTAATTATTTAGTTTGATATGGGATGGGGAAGGTGGTCAACTTGGATTACTTAAGTAAATTGGTTTCTGTTAAAGCACTATGCACAAATTTTACTGGAAAAACTTGGAGGGAATTAAATCAGTATATGAGGCTAGAAAGCTACAGTGAATGAACAGAAACAGTTTCTTCTTAGGCTGTCACTACCACTAAAGAAACTATAGTACTGTAAATGTGTATATATATATATATATATACATGTAATATATATATATATGTATATATTATATATATAATATATATGTAAATGTATATATATATATATATTTAAGGTGGGTCTGTTTTTTTTTTTTTAAATAATATTATTAAAAATGTTTTATGAATTTTTTCCTTGATGTGAGTATTGTAACAACACAGGCACATGTACAATGTCATGTAGTAAAGTCAATCTTTTGGAAAAAGTATTAGCAGTCATTGTTTTTGTAGTAGCAGGAAGTCATTTGCTCTATGTTATTCAGACTTTTTGTTCAGTTTTCATTTAATGTTACCACCATAAAATTTCCTTTCTTTGTCCCCTTCTGCAGCTAAACATGACATTCCACTTGTTCATTGTGGCACTTGCTGGAGCTGGAGCAGCAGTCATTGCTATGGTAAGCTTCCCAAAACCCCTTATTTCCTTTGTCATCTGAATCACTAATACATTCTGATTGTTGCTTAGTATCAGTTATTCACTTTGCCTGCTATTAGTAGAGTATATTTCTGTAATTCAATACTAAACACTTAGTAGGTACTTACCTACTAAGAATTTTTATCTTTCTGTTGCTGTATTCAGACAAGTGTCTGAAACCCTGTGTCTTTCTCATGACCATGGTAATATCCTTATATGATCTATACTTTCTGGGTATTCATAGGATTACCATGCTGTTATTTTAAGAGCAGGGTCTTTTTATCAGTTCTGTATGTGCATGTGAATGTGTCATCTTTTCTTTCAGGACTAATTTCTGCCATTTTATAACAAAGATTGCCTTGGATTTGACAACATTCTTGCCAATGAGAATATTACAATGAGAAAAAAAGTGTGTGATCTAGTGCCCTGCTCTTCTGTTTTTGTCTGATTTGTCTGCCCAAATATCAAGATATTTTTAGAGTGGGTACTGTATGGTGTAGGTTGCTATGGTACATGTTGGTACGTGGAAGGAAAAAGTACTGTTACTCTGTACTGATGCATTTCATAAGAAAATTGTTAGTGGTGGTGATTGCTGTTACTATTGCTATTAATATTTTTTCATTTAATCCTAAAGCCATACATTTTTTGTTCTCCCTAGAATTACATGTATAAAAAGAGACAGCCAGGCAATATTCAATGAAGCAAGGATTCCTGTTGCATTACTGATTTTTTTTTGGTCTACCCTGCCGTGTTTTCAGTATTACATGATACTCTGACAGCAAAGCAGAGAGAGCTGAAAGAAGAATAAATATTTTAATTGTTGTTGTTGTTGTTGTTTGTTCAAATCACAAATAATATGTACAATAGTGTAATAATGTTTTATACTAATAATTTTGCCAAGTTTTCTAAAATTATTATTTTTTTAATTCCAGATGAAAAATGAAGACTAAGTAGTAATGATTGTAATATATATTAGTATTATGAAAATATGTCCAAGAAAATGTTATTTCTCTGGTGCTGAATTATTGTTTTGAAATATATTCACTAGTAATTATCAAATGCTAATTTGTTCAGATAGCAATTCTGTATTTCAAATAAGAGTTTAGAATCAGTACATATACCAAAAGATTTTCAGTGAAAATAAACTGAATATACTTTCCTTCAGTAGAAACAAGGTAAGTAGGCACATTGAGCCATGTAAGTTCAAATACATGATACTTTCAATAAAGCTTAAAAAAGCCCTTGAAAGCTGACAGTACCATATCAAAAATGTCTTAGATGTGCTACACCAAGCACTGATCCACTAGGAATTCATTTTGATGGCTCCCATCTATTATCATATTTTTTAAGGGTTACCCCTATCCAAATATGCTTTTTATTGGATTCTGTGACTGCACAGAGCACGCATGATAACACTGATGATTTCAACAGAAATATAAGTTAAGAAGAAGAAATATATTTTAAGGACATAAGTGCTAATAGAGTTCAAAAGCTAGTAAAGTCCAAATACTGGTAAATGTTTTCTTAGCAAGATTTATGGGTCTTTTTACCCTTTGTTATGTTTGAAGCTGTGTTTTTATTTGTTCATGAATTTGTTAACTTGTTTTTGACACTGTGGTTATCTCAAGGTAAAGACTAACACATTCTACTTTTCAATAGTCATAATTTTAAAACTGACATACAAGACCACTTCTATAGATTGGGCAGTGTGCTTCACACTCTAAGGTAGCCCAGAAACTGGGGACAAGACAAGAGGGAAAGCTTAGAATTTAGTTGGACAAGCAGATATTAACAGGTTCCCTTTCTTTAAGGGAAGTTTAATTTCTCAAGAGAGAAGTAATTTAGGGTGGTGTCCTGGTTTCAGCTGAGACAGGAATAATTTCCTTCCTAATAGCTTATACGATGCTGTGTTTTGGATTTTTGATGAAAATTGTGGTGATGACACACCAATGTTTTTAGGTATTGCACAGCAGTGCTCGCACAGAGCCAAGAACTTTACAGCTCGTTGTGCTGCCCTGCCAGAGAGGGGGCTGGTGGTGCACCAGGAGATGGAAGGAGATGCAGCCAGGGCAGCTGGCCCAGGCTGCCCAAAGGGATGTCCCACACCATGTGGTGGCATGCTCATCAATAACAGCTGGAGATGTTAGCAGGGGGGTCGCTCTTGCTTGTGGACTGGCTGAGCATTGGTCAGTGGGTGGTGAGAAATTGCACTGTGCATAATTTTCTTTCTTTTCTATTATTTTAAATTATTATTACTTGCTTGTGTTTTTTGTTTGCTTTCATTTTTTTTTTTCTTTAAGCTATTCTTACCTCAACCCATGGTTTTTTTTCCCGGGGGGCGGGGCCCCCCCCAGTTCTCTCCTGGGAGTGAGCAAATGGCCGGCCACCAGTCTAAACCACAACAAGCAGTTGAATGTATTTTGTGTCCTAAATGCCTCATATAGCAAGAAGAAAGATCCTGTGCTATTGCAAAAATAAACACAAATATATTAAGTTGATGAAGTTAGTTTAGTGTATTTGTATATATTCACAAGAGTAGCAAGTCTCCATGTTTGTGAATTTTAATGAGATTTCTTAACAGAAAAATGAGATTTAAATACCTGTCCTTTACAAAAGGAAAGCATATTAATTTATTGCAACTTGAAAATACTTCTTACAGACATTTTATTTAAACAAGAACAGTCCATCTGACTGAAGTAGTAAGAATTTTGTATTTGTTACCAACCAGCAGTAATACTGCACCATCTATGAAACTGCTGAATAACTGAAATGGTAAAATCACCATTTTAAGTATTTTAAATGACATTTGGTCATTATATTGATATACTTCACTGTATCATCAGTTCTGGAGATATGGACATCATAAAATTTACCAAAGAAATAAGTTTGCTCATATACACTAAGACCATCTATCAGCAAGATTTCATTAGTCTGTATTTTTAAAATACAACATATTAGAAAAAGTTTATTGCAAAAACAACCAAAAATTGTTAAAATTTGCAAAGACATTTCTTTATAAGTAATAATTTTCCCATAGCTATTACTTTAAACCCTTTTGGTCTCAGGTTTGTATAGGAATGTTGATTATTATTATTATTGACAGTTAATTATATACCTGTTTATTCTCCAAGAGAGAATGCTATTTTGGGTTCAAAAAGAGAATTGGTCTATAAATTAGTTGAAGTATAGAAAAACTCATACTTTCAAGATTATATGGCAGGGGAAACTTAATTTTGCAGAGAAGGAAAATGTCAAATAGTTTATTTTGAAAAATTATCATTTTTAGACTTCAGCAGAACATGAAAAAAGCCTGAAAAATGTTCTTTATGTTGTAGGTGCTGTATGTGAGTCTTGAGCACAGAAAAGTTAGCCAGTATTTTGTACTATACTGAATTTGGGTTATGTACGATTCTGAACATTACTATTTTTACTTGTGTCTGAATAGAAACAACTGGATACACAAATGATCACTGAAGTAGTGCATATTAGTTTTATTGTTTTCAGTGTTGTGCCAGATAGAAACCAGATGACATGAAGTTGTTTAAACGTATACACTGCCATCCCAAAGGGTTGATTGGCTATTAACTATCCCACCTGTGATATACTACACCACTACACCCAAACTGAATTATAACATATACATTTTTCCCTTCTCAAGGAAGGGAAAGTTACTATCTGAGCAGTATTTTTCTGTCTGAAATTCCACATAAACTGAGTTTAGTTATGTCCTTTAGAGGTCCTCTGAAGAGTTGATTGATTATCCTGAAAAAAGAAGCAGGGAAACGTATAACTTCCTCTCCCCAAGTGTAATTTTTTTTTTTTTTGAAGGATACTAGCTGCAGGTAAGAGGAAAAGAAGTTCTTCAGACTTTTGCCCTGTTGAGGAAAGGAAAGCAACAAAGCAAAACAAAAACCCAACCAAACCCAATGCAACAGCAAAGAAAACAACAACAACAATAAACACAAACAAACCCTTCCTAGGCTGGGTGCAAATTCCACAGATTTGAAAAGTTGAAGCATACTTGCATACTTTATCTTTAGGAAGAAATCTAAGCAGGAATATTTCATAGAGTATGGAAGGACCCTGCATTGTCTTTTGTGTCTGTAATTGAAGCGTCCTGAGGCAGACTGTGGAAGCTGCCCTGCTTCAATTTGAATAAGCCTTGACAGGGCCCCTCTGGCTTCAGGCTACTCAGGTCAGGGAAGTGTGAAATGCAATTAGACAACCACTTAGAGATGACCTCCTTTGTGTGATAATGCTATCTAGGAACTTGGTGTTAAATATTTATTTTTATTTTTTTTTTAAAAGTGGTGGGGTTCTTTAATATATAGGAAAGTATATCATAAATATGTATTTGAGATTATAATCATTATATAAGCTAAAATAGTTGTTTCCAACAACTTCAACAAAATGGGAGTTTTGATCAATGATCAACGTGCTTTCACAGTAGGTTTTTTTTTTTTTTAATAGTTTTTGAAAAGTCAAGAAAAATGCCAAGTGAAAATACAAGACATTAGTTTTAAATTTGCCTCATACTGGGATATTTTGTGTGTATAAGAATTTCCCCCCCATGTGGCCTACATCCCATTTTCATCATAATCTTCAGCAGCAAAATTTTCTGGTTTATATATTTTAAAATGTCAGGAAGATGTAAGTACACTGCTCACATACCCTCTACTTCTAGGATTCTCACCTGTTTACCTAGCCAGATGTTATTTTTGAGAGGTTCATATTTTATTTTCAATTGAAATCTTACCCTCAAAAAAATAGCATCAGTGTTTTCATTGGTTTTAAATTGTAATTCTCTGATATGACAAAATTATTAGGATTACCAGCCTGTTTCTTTGAATTTTGGAATTTTGTCAAGAGTTTTACTGGGGGGGTGGGGAGGTAGAGGTGGGTAAGGTAAGGATTTCATTCATCTTAATGGGGATTTGACAACAGTGTCTCTCAGATTTAGAAATGCCTGACCCAGATACTAGTCATGGTGACAACTTTTGCAATAGTTCCAATAGTTCAATAGTTTAGCTTGATACAAAGCGTTTCTTTTTCCTGTGCGCTAAATGATGACCAGAAACACAGTGTACACTGCCATCTCCAGCACTTGCACTATCATCACATGTTTTGCTGCTTGTATTGTACTGTAGATAGTAAGAAGCTTCTAAGGATACATGGTAATACTGATATTTGTACAGTTTTTTTTTTTGTTTGTTTGTTTTCTGCCAGCACAGATTCTCTGAACAGTTGTTTTTATTTTATGTCTCTGCAACTCAGACCATTTTCTTCAGATAGGTGTCAAATGAAGAACAGGAGAGTAGCTTGCTGCTCAATCAGATAGCTGGAGTAGATTTAAACTGTAGATTTAAACTGTAAATAGCCACAGCTATGAAGGCTAAGCAAACTACAAAAGGGACTGAATGCAGATAGCCTGTAAAGGAGAAACTTTGAAAAAAATTTTTGGCAGCAACTAAGCTCCATCTCAAAAGGAATGGCTATTTTGCATCCTCTATTTGGAATGGAAAACAAGTGCACAATGTAGTTTTTCTACTGCTAAAATATCTTTCATTTTCAGATTAAATTTACACAAAGCCGGGTGAAAATATTTATTCATGTGACATAACTGTCAGTATCTTTTAACTGGTGTTTAATCCTGAAATGTATTCATAGACATCCTGTCCTACCTGTTTGCTAGTACAAATAAACCAAGCTTTTTGTGAATATATCATTGTAGCTCATCTAGTGATTTGTGATGGCTGCAAGCAAGTCAGATCCGATCTCCAATACCCACCAGAAGAAGGGGAAGTTTTCCCTTTCTTTTCAGATTTTTTGTATTTTGTTTTTGGATGGAACACTTGGAAAACTCTCAATTCTATTTCCCTGTAAAAATAAATAAATAAATAAATAAATAAAGGTTGATGAAATAACTAGAGCTGTAGGTGGAAGAAAGAAATTGTGGCTAAATGGAAAGCCAATGCTAACTTTAAGAAAAATGCAAATCTCTCCATAATTATATTGGATATGTAGTCATAAGGCTGCAAAGTATCTATGGCAAGTTTCAGTCTTAAGCAACTGCTTTAACACATAGTGATTCAGTAGGTAAAACTCTGAAAGAAATTAACAGAAGGCATTTTTCCACATAGATTTACTGACTTACTGAATTGGTGAAATTTGTTGAATTTCAATTCTTTTAAGTTTTTACACTCATTGCTACCAACTGCTAGTCACACTAACAGTAACTCAGCTATGAGCTAAGTAATTTGAGGATTAACAGGCCTCAGGGTTGAACATTGTGTCATATTGCTGTACTACTACTTCTTGACTTAGCAATGCCTCCCTTCTGATAAAATCCCAGACTCAATCCTGTAGTTTTTGAAGTGTGAACATGCTGTATTCTGACTAGGTCTGTTGCTGCCTAACTCCATGTTGCCTTTCTTACAGGTCCATTATCTCATGGTCTTGTCTGCCAACTGGGCCTATGTGAGAGATGCTTGCAGAATGCAAAAATATGAGGATATTAAGTCAAAGGAAGAGCAAGAGCTTCATGATATTCATTCTACTCGCTCTAAAGAGAGGCTCAATGCTTACACATAAAAGAAACCTTCTCTTACTTTCTAACATATGAATGCTTTGTTGTTTAAATAAAGGTCATCCAACCATTTTAAAAACAATTGAAAGTGCTTCTCACAAAAGATAGTTTGGGTGACTTACATATCACCCATATAAAACTCTTGGTTGTCTAGCACTTGGTTTCTTAATTAGTTCTTACTTTGTGTGACCATTCTCTACCACAGAGCTCCTAAATAGCCTTTCCTGAATCCTTTTAAACTAATTAGTTCTGCTAGATGAAGGATACTAAACTAGTGTCAAATACAAATATGTGTTTGATTTTTTTAATCACTTTGTATGTGTTAGGCATAATACCTTTTGCATTGTTTCTTATATGTTTTTGAAAAAAAAAAAAAAAGATAGCTTTTTATACTTTTTAGTTTTGATTTCAATAACTACTTTAACTACAGGTATACTTCAAAGGGACCATTGTACATGATGTACAATATATAAAGAAAACACTGATGACTTTCTTTTATATTTGGAAATCTTGCTAGATGGACCCTGATCAACTTGAGTGAAGGTCCTAAGAAAGTTTTAACCAATCAAAGGTGCAATTTCTAAATTTGTAATAGTGGGTAAAAAATGGAAAAAAAAAAAAAGGAAAAAGAAAAAAAAATAAAAAAATAAAAAAGTGCTTCTTATCTTTGTTAACACTGTATTATTATTGATGTTTTTAAAGAATATTCTCTTGTTCCAAGTTCCATGGGTGATAATTCCTGTTTGTATTGTGAGCATGCAGACCGTGGTGCTAACAATGCATGGCCACTTGCCTTTTGAAGGAATTCAATACCACGGTTACCTGTTAAAGAGTTATGGTATATAGACAATTGTTAATTAAGTGATATAGTTATCCATAGTTTTTTACAGAATGATCTCTCTTTAATTAATTCAATGATGGTTATGCTAAATCGGAGCTGTTCATGTGATGATGTGAGAAATTACTGCTTAGCTACATTTATGAAAGTAATATATCAAAAATACAGTGACCGTAGGAGTCAGAAGTCTTTTTACCTGCTTTAAAAATTTAAATGGATTGCACCTGTCTGAACTGTACAGGATATATTAAAGAATACTTCCATAAATGTTATAGCTTGGCTTCTAGCTTTCCTACACATATTTGTTTACCTGTATTATGTTAAAGTAAGGTGAAAGACCACTACAGAGCTTATTATTTGAAAGTGTAGTAATATATTTGAACATTTATTTTGATAGGAAAATGGTATCAGAAAGATAGGTCATCTTAATTTGAAATAATTACCTGTAACAAAAACTAAACAAAAACCCCTATTTAAACAAAATCTGTATTATTGGACCAAATCTGGTGGATTTTTTTTCCTTTTTTTTTTCTTTTTTTTTTTTTTTTTTCCCCTATTTCTAATGCTACAAGAATGCTGTAAAGTGTCTTTTTAAAGTGATGTAGCCTGACAAGACATTTTTGTCAGTGTTAAAAATCTTAGGTAGTTTTGTGCACTTATTGGACCATTGTGAATTCTCTCTCAGTGTAAGTGCATTTCTAATAAAATATATTGAGTAAAACTCTTCTTTGTACTATTACTAGTCATGCATCATCAGTAATTTTTAACAATTCTTGTAGTAAGTAGAGGGTAATACTATAGTTATCTGTGGCATGATAATGCAATAAGTAGTATTAGTTGATTGATTTTTTTTTTTCTTTTGGTTGTTTTGGGGGTTTTTTGATCGTGTTTTTGATTTTTTTCTTTTCTTTTTTTTCCTTTTTCTTTTTTTCTTCCTTTTTTAAAAATTTAATTTGATTTTTTTTACACTTAGCCTGTCCTATGGGGTCAACAGTTTTCTGATAATGTGCAGTACCAGTATTACAGTTCTGCAAAAAGTATTAGGAACCTCTCTTTTGGATTCTATATTGTAGTGTTTCAGTTTTGTGTCTTAAAACGTTTGTGCTGATTTTTAAAACTATGTCTTTTAAACTCATGTAATGATGTTAATGCTTTTGGCTCTTCTCTGGTATTAGAGTTTGTATTTTCACAAATAATGCTTTGTAGCAGGCATTACAATTAATCTGTTTTGTACATAAATGTGCCAACAGCTTGATGGTGGCGTTTTTGAAATGTAGAACAAAGTGCTTGCAAAAATGTAATAAACACACTTGTGTACTTTGTGTACTTATTAATTGTTTGTGTTGTGTAATTTTTTCTTTGCCTATACTTACCGAATCATTGTAACCAGAAGTGGAAGAAGCCAGTTCCTTCTGTTGCCCTTGCTACTGGAACAGTGTTCTCAGTTGTATATATTTTTTGTATGGTCCACTTTCAGATGTTGCAGGATATAGATCTTCTGGCAGAAATTATGAGAACAGAAAAATAAAGTTAGAAAAAATAATCTGGAGATGTTGTATGTATTATAGAACATGTCTCTGTCAAACTCATGATGAAAAAAAAACAATCATTTCAATGCTTCCATTGTAAAAGAATGTAAAAGAAAATCCATGTAAAAGAAAATCCAAAAACAACAGTGGTATTTTCATACCGAATGTGACCCTAAATTATCTCTGGACTGTACCTCTGTCTAATCACATACAGGTAAAAATAAAATATGAAGCTTTCCCATGATGTGAAATTCAGTTATAGGTAATATGGGTACTGCATTAAAATTCCTGACCATTCCCAATGTGTAAATTTCTTCAAATGTGTTAAAGAACATTGAAGATCAGAAATTATATATACTAAGAATAAGAGAGTAATATATATGTATATATATATGAAAGCAGAATACCATAGTCTAGGAAGAGCAAGGTTGCATGGACCTACTTGTTGTAATTTTAACCTGTCAGTCATGAGAACAGCTGCACAAGATTGGCATTACTGTGGTCTCATTTGGAACAGCTTACAAGAAGCTGCTCTGGCATCAACATGAAGAGTACTGAAGATATTGGTACCTGGAAGTTATGCATTACTTACGTGTATGTAACATAATTTAAATTATTAAGAAAATGTTGTCTGTTTCAATTAACATAATAAGAAGGAAAAATAATTATGATATAAATCCCAAATGTGTTTACTTCTCATTTAACTAGCTGTTATTTAGCTCTTTTTTGTGCTCTTGATGAGAACGTGTTCCATAATAACAATTTTTCATCAGTAGCACAGGCCAAGGGAGCAGCAGAGCTTCTATAACACAGCACATCAGTCATAACTGATTCACTTCAAAGTATACACATATTTGGTTTATTCCAGACTCTTCTCTGCTTCCTGGCAGCCAAGGCTAACTTATCTTGAGGTAGGTTTCATGGGTCTTGATTTCTATAGGCACTTCTGTGCTTAGTCAACTGTGACTATTGTGCTTTTCAGAAATAAAAAAAAACAATTGTAGATAAATGTTTGGTACAGTATTATTTTATATGATTTATTTTATTTTATTTGCTGCAGAAAAGGATGTACTTCAGTGAAGACTCCAGTTTAAGAATTTCCCAACCCTAGGTCCTCAGTTTATTTTCTTCATAGTTTGCCATTAGTGTTATTAGCACCATTGCTAATCAATTATTAATGTCCTAGCACTATTGATTATTAGCACTATTGATGAGTAATCAATAGTGCCAATAGCGTGTTACCAAATAGATGCAAAAACTGCTTGAGTTACAAAATCTTCCCAACAGTCTTATCCCACAGATTTGAATGTAACACAGCTGATCATATTCCATATAATTTCTTAAACTACTAAAATGAATTAATTAATAAATTAAAAATGTAATAGGGTTAAATTAATAACTTCATTTAGATAGGTCTTAAGGGAAAATAATTTGACTTCACACATTGATCAAGTATTTGTTGAACCTACCCATGGTGGCATTCATCTACAGTTGGTATGGTAGATTTTAGGACAGAACATTTCTGTAATGTACCTGCTATAATAATCAATGACAAATGTTTATATAGTTCTGTTCATTGTTAAGTTCCAATGCATTTATCAAATTAATTTCTGAATGACCACATCTATTAATACAACTGCTTTTCTGAAGAGACCACATCACAATTCAACTAAACCATTAAAGAGTGGATGATACAGAAGAAAGCTACTACTGCACAGACATAATCCTGGTCCCACTGTGGCAAGGGTCCATTTTATGAACAGAAATGAATAAAGTCAGAATTTCAGAGTCAGCTGTGGGGGGTGTGGGGTTTTTTTTTTTTTTTTTTGTTTGTTTGTTTGTTTGTTTTAATAATTTGCTGGAAAATAAATATTAGGATTTTTGCAATGAAATAGTTAAAAGTTAAGTGAACAAATTTTCTTATCATTTACATAGACACACAATACATGATCTGATAAAACATGTTTTTTTTTTTGTTTGTTTGATTTGTTTTTAATATGCAATTAACCAGTGGTCAGTTATCAGAGTTTTTTTTCTTTTTTTTTAGAGACTACAGCAAAAATGGGTACAATTAATGGGTACCTGAATAAATCAAATGCACCTGAGAAAACACAACATTTTTTTTTTTTTTTTTTTTTTTTTTTTTTTTTATATATATAAATTGAAATCTGTTAACAAACCTATTGGAGTCCCTTGAAGGTGTCAGCAACCGTGTGTATATCAACAGTCTGATTAATTTCCAATTTATTTAAATATAATTTTCATCCCAGGGAATATAATTTTCACATGGTTTCTTGTCAAAAGTATTTTAAGATTAATTAGCCATAGGAAATTTCTCATACATGTAAAAAAAAAAAAAAAAAAAAAAGTTAACAGGTAATAAATAAGACAGTTCTTAAATGGGAGGAAGGTCATTTTTGGTCAGTTTCTAGATTCATCATTGAGGATGGTTAATCCTACAGCTGCATGGACACATCTATCCCTCTCAGAACTCTCAGAAGGAGTATTTGTTCATTTCTTTTTATCACTGAAGACCCACCATTTCTATTGCCATAGGAAATTCAATTAAAAGATGAACTTTTTTTCTTGTTAAAAATAGCATTTACTCTATTATAATAATCAAATATTTGTGCAAATGATACGATCATCTATAAAAAATAATAGCAGCTTTGGCTCTTTATGGGTCTATTCAGCTCGATTTGATTTCTGCTATTAGCAGGTCTCTAGACCTTTATCCTTCATGCTTTTTTTTTTTTTTTCCTCCCATTTAGCTCTTCCAAACCACCTGACACTTACATTAAGCATAATAGTACTTATGGATACTCTAGGATTTCGCCTAGAATTTAATGTGTGTATGTGCATGAGCAGATTTTTCTTCTGTCTTAATTTAACCAGCTAAATGCTGTTCTTCCCCTTCCCTTACAGTCTCTGGGGGGTTACCCTGGGTGCTGGAACTTCATGCTTAATTGTGTACAGTCCTTTTCCTGGTAGCCCCTTCACCAACTGTCCCTAGGGAAACCATTGCTGTGCTTTTCTGCCACCTTCATTTGTGGCAGAAAGTCTGCCACAAATGGTGGTAAGGTCTGCTCCGGTGCCTGAGAATGGTATCAGGACTGATGTTACCCAACTGAGGGTCCAGTTAAGACCCTGCCATAATCATTCATCTTATTTCTTGAATATTCTCATCCTGACTGTTTAGATTTGGGGAATACACTCACTAGGGTAAGAGTGTTACCCTGTGAATGCTATGGAGAAGCTGTTAACTAAGGAGAAAAAGCCGAGCCTCTTAAAGCAATTTATATTGTCCTTTAGTATTCTTAAGGTAAAAACATGGGAAAGTCAGGAAGGGGGGAAATAGGGAAACCTTAGATACTATGTAAATGCAATGCAATAATTTTCAAACAATACTCAAGATTTATTGTTGCTTTTCTTTCTAACATTATTAGGTCATTAGTAGGTATGATTTTGTTTTTAAAATAGAATATTTTCATAAAACTGGGTGGGGAGTTACACTGGGACAAAGCAACTAATAATCAAAACAACAACACTTTTTTTTTTTTTTTTTTCCAACTGGTTGAAAGTGACAATGTGAGTTTATACCACAAGGTATAAGATACAATATAGTGATATATGATACAATTAAGTGAATATATATGGTATATATCTATATAATATATAGATATATGATACAGTTAAGTCAATAGTAGTAGATATTCATTGTTTTATCTCAGAAAAATGTTTATCTAAAAAGAAAAAAAAAAAAGGAAGAAGAAAATCTTGTTTAAAATACAGAACTGGATAATAGTATTCAGGAATGGCACACATTGTAATGTTTTGATAAATTGTGTAGGAAGTGATATTTTTGCATTTTAACAATAAATACACAGATTCATATATCCATTTGTATTTCCTTTCATTAAAATAGAATAGAGAACCATGTTAATTGAAGGAGCCATCAAACTTTGCAAAAGTCATCTCTTACCTAAGGTTTCTTTGTGTTTCATGGAGAGGTTTTAACCTGTATTAATCTCTTTACTGGGTTTAGTTCTTGATAAAAAAAAAAAAAAAATCTGCTCAGCTCCTGGACCAGATCTGTGGAACAGGTATTTATGAATAGACATGCAGACAATTTGATTGTTTATGATCCAGAACTTGAGGCTGTGTGCAAATAAAAAAGGTTCAGTAAAATTATTGTTAAACTCAGCAGTACAGATTTTTCCAGGAGGTTCACACCACAATCTTCCACTCTTTGCAGTCATGCTATTTCTTAAAAAATAAATAAATAAATTATAGAGGGTCTTCTGAGTGAAAACAAACCTGTTTAAACCCACAAAAAGTACATAACCTCATGTTACAATTCATTTTGTATATTTAAATGTTTTGGAGATTATTCTTCTCCGTTATGAAGTGAAGACCACGGTCAGCCAGAATAAAAGACTATATTGCCTTGAAAATCTGGTGTCAGAAATTTCATTTTCCTGAAAGAAGGTATCTTTCCTTATTTTATGTTTTTCTTCATTTTGACAGCTGCATTTCTGATTTCATATACTGACCTGATTTAATTTTTTCTGGGTTGTAGGGAGACTTTTTCAGTGCTATTCCACTTGTTTGGTACTGAAGTTTCTGATAATTTAAAACCATTTTTGATTATTTTTGAAAAAGATTTTTTTCTACATGAATTTTTGAAAAATCAAGAGTCTCAGGTCTATTTCTTTCACGGAATTTGTTCTGAATGAGAAATCTGACTAAATCTGCTTACCATTTTCTTTTAAAGCATTACAATTTTCAGAATGTGTCTGAAGTTCAAAGTACCTTTCATGAAAATGATTTGATTTACACAAAAGCTGATGCAATCAAGTAAAAGTAAAATCAGTGGTGGTACAGAAATTCTAGACATATAAGTCTGTTCTGAGCTACATGTCATTGGTGTAGCTGGACTGTGGAACAATATGCTGTTTAAACAACGTTCCCATACAATTAATGCAGTTTCTCCCTTGATGACCACTCTGACGTAAGTTAAATAACCATCAATTCATTCCTTAAAAGAAGTAAAAATATTATTGAATTCTTTTTTTTTTTTTTTTTCTCCTTATGACAGATGAGTGCAATAAAAGCAATAAAAGACACTATTGTAGGTAAAGTCTTTGGTCTTCATGCTTAGTCCTTACTAAATTTACATATGACTTACATAAAAAAAAAAAAAAACACAGCACAAGGAGATTATCCATGCAAGGTACTATTTTGCAACTTTTAATGATAATGAGGAGGCTGGAGACCGTTACATCTCAATAAAATTTGTAAAATACTGACATCTGGTGGAAGAAAACAACTAAAGCAGAAAGCTGTGTTTGAAGATTTAATCAGAGTATAACATGAAATAATGACTTTCAGTAGATTATTCTAATCTATTCCTTTTCTAGTTCTGCATATTTGGAAAATATTCTGTAACATGCCTTAAAGTGTCAAAACACTCTGTCTTTCTGTAAGTATATAGGTAGAATTATCTTTAAATCTTAAACATAACTGGTAATTTTTCAGGAAATAAATAATAAAAGAATTTCAGTGGTCAACTTCACTTCTTGTCATTTCTTATTATTCTAAAAGCATTTAAAAAAAATTTAACAGTTTTTGCCACCTAATTTAAAATAACAATTGTTAATAATTTTTGTTGCAGGAAAATTATCTGAATAAAAAAAAAAGTATTAAGTTTTTTTCTAAATATTGCAGGTAAAATTTATTTAAAAATAGTATTTATGATGATTACTTAGATTTGCTGATGGGAAACAAGGATGCTAGCTTTTGAAAAAATCTTTTATCACTTTCTGGAATAAACATACATTTAATTTAAAGTAATGTGTGGTACCATCCACTATTTTATCTAACCCCATTTGGCATTAAAGCAACAATAACAAATCTAGATTCACTTGAAGCAGTAGTGGGTGTGGCTGGTTCACAAGTGATGGGATTGTGAGATCCCATAACAAAACTCTGCTTCATAAGAGTTGCAGTAATTGGTGTTACCTTCACAGACATGGAAATTAATTAAATGTTACCTTGACAGCTAGCTAGCCAAATGGTTGTTCAAAAACAAGTTGTGTTATAACTAGAACCTTAAACATTAAGGGGACTAGACCAGATGATGCTTATGGTCATTTTGGATGCCCTAGGCTCTCTCTCCTGGTCTTCAGCTGCTACTCTAGATAGGGTTTCAGACAGGATATGTCTTCCATGTGTTAGCCCTGTGAAGGGCATCAGATATGCTAAAACATGTGCAATGACACTAAGTTACTAGATTTAGGTAATTTACTCTTACATCTTTTGATCCCCAGTGTTTTGGCTCTGGCTTCTCGGAACAGGAAAGGATGTAGAGGCAACCTTGCTGCTGCTGCTGTCTCTGGCTCAGCCCTCCAGTCTGAGCTCCTTGGCAAGACAACCAGATGGCAAACCCATCTGTGGCTCTTCCAGCTCTCACAGGATCCCAGCCAGAGGAACGGCATGTACATACATTGCACATATAGCACTGCTCTTGATTGAACAGTTCCAGATAGAACAGATGATTAAAGTACAGATATGAAGTAATAAAATTTTATTTAGTGGTTATGAATATTACAAATATGGACAAAATTAATTACTAAAATAATAATTGAGGGATATTAATAAAGGGTTTCTCTTTAGGGTAGATGAGAACCTTAACCCTTCATGGTCTGGTACCTTTGTAAAGACATACTTAGTGACTGAAATGGAAAATTTTAATTAAATTAAATATCAAGAAAAAATATTAAAAAAAAAAAAAACAAATAGCAACAAACACATGAATTCAGTTCAGCTATGTTATACTCAAGTAATGGGAAGCTATTCAGAAATTAAGTCATTATCAGAATAGCATTTTGGAAAAGGGAGCAAAACCTTTGGAAACAAATAATTTAGCTGAAAATTTAGCTGAATGTCTTGCCAAGCATGCTTTTTTTTTTTTTTTTTTTTTTTTTTTTAACTTTTGCTTAGTTCACTTTAACAGTGAATAGTTTCTTCTAGGAAGAAACTTCTATGCTAGAACAAAAATATTTTTTGAAATTAGTCAAATATATTGCTATGAAGTGAGATAAGAGTCAGATTCAGATCCATGATATGACAACTACATGCAATCTTATGCATGGAGGTCTGGATGTGCTCTGTTTAGTGCCTAAGCTACTATCTATCATGTGGGGTCTATTAAGCAGTTCAGAACAGTGAAAGATAATGCCCAGGAATTTGCCAGCTGTAACACTGCAAGTTCCATCAGCTATTGATAGTACTCAATTCAGTTGCCTAACCATAGGTATTTATTGAATCACAGAATCACAGAATTTCTAGGTTGGAAGAGACCTCAAGATCATCGAGTCCAACCTCTGACCTAACACTAACAGTCCCCACTAAACCATATCCCTAAGCTCTACATCTAAATGTCTTTTAAAGACCTCCAGGGATGGTGACTCCACCACTTCCCTGGGCAGCCCGTTCCAATGTCTAACAACCCTTTCGGTAAAGAAGTTCTTCCTAACATCCAACCTAAAACTCCCCTGGCACAACTTAAGCCCATTCCTCCTCGTCCTGTCACCAGGCACGTGGGAGAACAGACCAACCCCCACCTCACTACAGCCTCCCTTGAGGTACCTGTAGAGAGCGATAAGGTCACCCCTGAGCCTCCTTTTCTCCAGGCTGAACAAGCCCAGCTCCCTCAGCTGCTCCTCATAGGAGTTCTAGGATATCCCACTTGGCCTCAAGTTTTCTGCAGGTCTTGTGCCAAATCTGTTGAGACAACTGCCAGCCCTATGCATATCCTAAGGCATCATCTCATGTATATATGCCAAGTTGAGCCTAAGATCTAACTGGCTATAATGAGATCTTAAAATTTTGCTTATACACAAACACCTAAATTTAAGTGTTTAAGCATTCTAATACTTCAGATTTTTCCAGGGGTAGGAGCGTTATTTGGAAACTAAATGCTTGATCAAAAACTACAGAGACCCAGGAGTAATAAGGTTTGTTTTTTTTCTGATGTTAGGTATTTTCTTATAATAAGCCCAGCCTAAGCCAAGAAGCACACAACCTTATGTATTCGAGCTAGTTAAACTAGAAAACAAGTCCTGTAACCAAGAAAACTTGGGATACAGGTCTCCTCTCTCCATCTAGACAGAGTTTGATATACAGCACATTATCCCATTATCTGCCTGCATGTCAGATCCAAGTCTGCTATACTGTTTGCTTCCTTTTGCACACAAATCCCAATATCACAGTAATATCTTAGTGATATGCCTCGAGCTGTTTTCCCTCTCAGAAGTCCTATTTCACCTTCCTGCAGACTCAGACATACATTCTTCCAGCAAATATGATGGGGCTGTATATTTAAGGTTTTCTAATGAAGTCTGAAGGCCAGAACTGAAAGGAAAGGTTACACTATGAAATAGACAAAAGTCTAAAGATAAACTCCATGACATGATTTCCAAGCACAGAGCACAGGGAAGAGGTGGTTTCCTGAGAGCAGCACATGACAAAGTAGCAATTCATACAAGCGAAAAGAAAGAGACAAAAAGGCTGAAACTTAGGTACCTTATATTAGGGAAAATAACTTATTAGAATATGAGCGTATGAAGCAGAGCAGTAGGGCTGCAGTACAGAATTTGGATCTGTATAGTTTAAGTAGAAAAGGTGGCTAGGGGGAGAAATTGGTGAATGTGAGATGAGAAGGGATCCTGACTGGGTTTCTGAACCCTGGATTTCCTTTCTGAACTTTGTTGAGACTTCTTGGCAAACATTTTATCTTGAAATGGCTGCAAAGAAAGTCAGCCTTCTATGTTCAGGATAAGGCACCAGAATAAAGGACTACATAAGCTTAAACAGCAAAATATCTGCAGTTGGATTTCTAGTTAAAGTGGAAATGTTGGCAGAGTTGAAAGCATGCTAGCTGTGAAAGCCTGACATTGCTGTCATAAAAAATGTGTGAAATATCTTCCTGCTCTCCTATCAGTGTTACTTCTGTTAGTCTCTGTAGTCTGGAAAGTCACCTGGAACTCACTTAAATGCAGGTAAAGGGACTGTCAGCACTTAATTTTAAAATATACTTATCTGAGCATTATTTTTTTTTTTTGGTTCATTGCACTTTCCACATGTTAATACTTCTGCTGATGGTGACAATGTCACATAGTTGCCACATAACCACCAGTGCTTCCACATGTGATGTTGATGTATTGCTGATTTGTGTAGGCCTATGTCAGAGAGAGACAGGGGCTGGTGGAAAGCAAACTATTCTGATGAATTGTTGTAGATGAATTGATGTGCAAATTAATTGAGGGAAAAATGGGAAAATGGGTATTGCTAGTAGGATAAAGAGGGTGTGATTAAAAAAAAAAAAAAAAAAAAAGGACAGACAAGACAAAATGAAAGATGGCAGGGTGAAAAAAACTAAAGGCCTTAAAGGGATGAAATGAATCAGAAATTGATGCAGTGTAGCAGGGAGCCTTGATAATAAACACAGAGCAGGGACAGGTCATGCCCAGAAGAAGGGAGGGAGTGATAACCCCCCAAGAGGGTGATAATCGCATTCTGATAGGAGTCTGGAGGCAGAGCCGAATGAGTGGGAAAGTAGGTAAAAAAAACAAATATCAACAACAACAAAACAACAAACAACACATGGAAAGAGAAGTTTAGATGAGATGTAATACTATTTAGCAGTGTTTGTAGATCCCAGATACAAGTCCAGGGAGAAAAAAGCTGTGGATAATTTACAAGTAAGAAATAAAGAGTTCATTTTTAGTGATAATAAGTATCCCTTGACAGTATGATGTCTGGGAATATCTAAAAGAAATACAAAGCTAAAAGAAAGCTGAAGGATCTGTGAGTCTGTGAGTCACTGCAAAGTAACTCAGTCATTGACACCATGTAAGAGGATCACATAAAAATGGTGAATGGAATTAAATAAGAATTTCAAATTTATTATAAGACCAGAATTATAACAAGCAGCAAAAAGGTTTTATATGTGAAATTTCTTTGTTGTGTTCTAGAAAAGCTGAGTAGAGTATTAAGAATTTATACAGCTTATAATTACAGTAAATAAAACAAGCATTCCCAAGGGTCAGCTGGGTAATTTCTTTCCATAAGAATGTAAATTTACTTGATACTATTGTTTACTCAGTCTCCCATAGTTTTTGCATTTCTACCCCATGACTTCAGAAATGGAAAAAGTCTTACTTTATAGAGACTGAGTATTCACATTTCCAAAATGTACTGATGTACCACTGAAAACTAAGGGCTATACAGACTCGCTGATTAGGCTGGTACCACTTGCTGATAATTTTTCTTTATAAAAACAGTGGTCATAATGGAAAAGATAAGCCCAAGGAAAAGATAAACTAAGGAAATTAAATATAGTGCAAATGTCTGCTTTCAGGTTGAGAAGGTGTTAAATTTTCATATTACCAGCAAGATATATCCTTTATGGCGAATGAATTTGTATACAATGCTGCCCAGCCAGGACAATCTGATCTCCCAGGAATCACACAGCTTGTCCAGCTTTCAAAAAGCTTGTCCATTTTTTTTTTATTATTTTTTATTTGTTAATTTTTTTCTATTGTCAAAACCTTCTAAATTCACTTGAGAAATCTCTGATAGGAGGTGAAAGACAAGGCAGCGCAAATATGTTTCTTCTAATATCAGCTTGTTTTGTTATCTAATCATTCTATTTGTCCTAATCTGAGTCTCTGTTTCATGTTTTTATAATTATTTGAGGTGATAAGAATCGTATGTTCTCTGTCTGTGGAGTATTTCATTCAAAGGGTGGGTTTCTCTGACTACATTTAGGTCGTAATATGTCAACGGCTTTTTTTTGCTGGCTGATCTTATCTCCTAGTTTTCTTCTGTTTGCTGCATCTTCTTTTACACAAGTTTGCAGCTCTCAGGAATGTCCTTTTCTTATCCTATATTTGTCTAGCTATAAGCACAAAAATATGCTGACCTGAGAATGCTACACGATAGCAAACAAAAAGTTATGAAAAATTGCTTAGTGTCATACAGGTTTTTCTGGCCTATCCTTTAATAGTTCACTCAAATTAGTTGGAGGGAAGTGGTAGTCAGAACTCAGTAAAAAGCAGAAATATTACTGTTTCATTGTGTGTAAATGAAATGAATAGGTTGAGAAAGAGGAACAAACTCTAAAAATGTATTGACTTCTGTTATTGTGTGAACATATCCTTTTGTATTTTTATTACCTTCTATTTCTGAAACTGAAATGCTTTGTTTATTCAATAAATTATTTTGCTGTGCCTCACATGAATTAGAATTCAGGCTGATGGTATCTCTTTGCAGGACCACCATGGTACAATTCCAGCCTGGCTGGCAGAGCTGCTTGGACCATAAAAGGGAGGTTCAGACATCTTTCAGAGCAGTAGGAGGCTGCAAAGGCTCCCAAAAAATGCTACTGTAAGGAAATGGTATAGGATTTAGGATTTATTTTATTTTTATTATTTTTTTTTTAATCACCCTGAAATAAAACATCAGGTAGCTTTGGGTTGAGTGAACTTATCCAAACTAAAACATTTTATTTCAGTTTCAACCAAAAGTGTTTGGGGAACATTTTCTCAAATAATAATATTTTGGCTTGAAGGAAACTGTTTTCACGAGAGGTGTCACTCCAGTGGAATATAACCGGTTACCAACTGTATTAATGCTTTGTAACCACTGTTTTTTATTGAAGGCTACAAACAGATCTCATGCTGCCATCTGGTGTTGTCACATCGAGTGGCTCAAATAGTTACAGGACTATTTATGTTGTACTTTCTAAGCAACATTTAAACAAGGAGAAAGTATACAGTTTTCAAACAAGTACAGGAGATTTTGTTTTCAGGATTAAAATAGTATTTCAAACCCTATATTCTGATTTATTTGGTAGTGGTATAAAAATGGCAATTATATGCTAACTGTATTGACCTTTTACTTGTGCAAACACTCACATGAGAGGAATGACTCCCTCTTTCTAGCAGTGTCTTAGAAAGCAACAAATGTCTCACAGGGTGAAAAAATAATTACCAACTGGGGAATGAGAATAAGAGGCTTCTATATCAAGAGGCTTCTGTAAGACAGAAGACGGGCAACAACACTTCCCTCTCTGCCAAGATGCATTTGCTTGGTGACTGGAATGTGGATCCAGATCACTGGTCCTGGGGGTTATATATGGTTTGAAAAAGTCCTCTTAAAGCTCCTCTCACATTTTCTGCAGATTTAGGCAGACTATCAGGTATGATTTTAGAGATCTATTACAAAAACAAAGCAAAGAAACAAATATTCATAAGAATTCTAGTACAAAAAACCAACCAACCAAACAAACAAAAGCAAACAAGGTTGATTACAACACAGAACGTCAGTAATCAACCTTGCAACACTTTTGCCCCAAGATTCTAAAGTCCTTTATGTCATCAGGCCTGCACCCAACACTCTCAATTTATCAAGCTTTGACACACATTAAAACACGTAAATGAAAAATTTAATTTCCTTATTCAAAAAGCCAGTTTATATGTTTTGCACTTCAGATTGCATTCTGATTGAGGTGAAAGGTGAAAATCTGAAAATCTGGTTGCTTTGTTTGTTTTTGTTTTTTAATGATAGCAAAGAAGCAAATGCAGTGATCCCTTTAGGGATGCAGGGTTCTCTCTAGGTCTGCTTTTCTGCCTTTCCAAACCATTAAATACCAGAGGAAAAATGTATTTTCAGTGCAAGAAGAGAAGCAGGAGAAGAAGGTTTCACTTGTCAGTTAAACAAGTTTTACACAACTGTTCTCTTATCTCCAGATCAAGGTAAGTTTTTTTGTTTGTTTGTTTGTTTTAGTAATTTATCCATATCTCTTTCCACTTAAATGAGATACTCAGTGCTTCACTGAATTGTTTTGAGGATGGATTAATGCTCAGAAATATAGTGGTATTCTACAACATCCTACAATATCTGTTTACTATATTTCAACTCTAAGTAGCTATGTTTCAGATTCATCTTTGCATTCAATAACCGGAGTCTGAATTTTGATCTGCTCCAGTACTGTCATCTACCCTCCTCACATCTTATCTCCTCTTTTTGGTGATGAGGTTAGGCTCATCTAGCTGAGAATCCACTTTTGGAACTGTAAAGTCCATAACAGGACAAATTTAAAAGGATTTCTCTGAATATACTAAATATTACAGCTACATTACTGGAATGGTTTGGATCATGTCAAGAAATCCATTTTTATACTAAAAAATTGTGTATGCAGAATATTTCCACATGATGAGGATGAAGTGATGTTTCATATCAAGGTTTGCTTTTTACAGCATTTAGATTATAGTTTGTACTCTGCAAAATTTATGGAATAGATATTTCAACTTACAAATCAGGGATTCAAATAAAATATTCATGAAAACACTATCTTTTCAAAGTGATATATGATATAGGATAGACTTCTTTTAATAACCTGAATAGCTTAATCTTAAAGGTTAGTAAGCATGGTTGGATATTTTTTACTTTGTTTGACTTAAAACTGATCTTATACTTTCTTTGTCTAATGTTGTATTACCCTGGATTTAAACTCTAACTTTCTAGTTTTCTAATTATGGAAAAACGTGTTGCCTTATAAATGCAAAAATTCATCTTGTAATGCTGAATCCAAATCAGAATGGCTGTTGCAGAATAATATGAGAGAAAATTAAATGCAAAAAAAGAATAATGTTAACATGTTAATCAGAACTAAGGAAATTATGAACTCAATATAATAGAAATAAAAGGTTTTACATATTTATGGTTTAATGAATTCTCTTACTAGAATGTTGTGCCTAGTTCTTGTATTTGTGTAGTGATCTTATTTCAAAAGGGACACGAAAGATTTCAGAGTGGATCCACTTGCATGTATGAAAGAGACTTTAAAAGCTTTTGTTTATTAAAGAGTATGATAAGCATTGGCTTGATCAAGAGCTAGATGTAATTATACAGGAAGTAGAAAATGCATGGTATTAGGACCAGAGCCCTAATAAATCTTGTTAATTTAACTATGTGCTGTATTTACACACCATCTAGAAATGGAAGAACTACTGGATATAATGACTCAAATCAAGAAGAGGCATGTGCCTCAATCAAGTAAATAAGAGGCTTGCATACATTTGCCTGCTTTCTAGCTAAGCACACAAATATTGAATTTCAATTATTTCTCCCCTGATATAACCGTGCCAGGTTATATCAGGGCCCAATACCCTCTGCTGGGATTCTGTTAGATTTTCCACACAGGGAGGGATCAATGCTTTAATACTCAATTTACGTAATCAAAGATATTTGACTCCACAAAGGATTTTGATTTAGCAGAATACAGCAATGTATTGAAAACACAGGACAAGCACAATATAGAAATTGTGTCAATAAAAACCTGTTTTCTATTACCAGTCTCTTTGCCCACTGTCACAACACTGGGCATCCTGAGTTGCTGGGAGGAACATAGGTTTAAGACATTTCAAGCCCCTAGCTGTCTTCTGAGTTTATGTTGTTAGTTAGTTGCTCAGTTCTTTTTCATTGGGCTGAGACATATGTTTCCCCCTTGCTGGCCTGTCTAACTCATGAAAACACTCACACTTTTTTTTTTTTTTTTTTTTTTTTTTTTTTAAATCAAGGAAGGCCATTTACACACACAGTCAATCCATTCAACTGGTACAGACATTTATCTAAAACAAAGGCCACACAGTAGTCCTCTTTTTGTTGAGGGAAGTAACTGTGGTCACTCCCTGTGTTCTTCCATGAGCTTCATGAGCACATCACCTGTGCCAACTTACTCAAGGCTTCTTATATTTGTTAAACCCAGTTCTGAGTTAATTATTTCAGCTGTTGATGCTACTAATGCTGTGCTTCTGTTCACAAATCTTAGCTACCTAGCTAAATCTAAAAAACAAACAAACAAACAAACGAAAACCACATGTTTTGGTGTTCTCTGCCTTTTATTTCTTCCTGTCTTGCTACTTGGTGGTAACTTAGCCAAGTAATGGAGGGGGCAAGAAATTAACAGAGAAAAGGCAACTCTCAAGCAGACCTGGGTTCTTAAGGCTTCCACACCTTGATTAATGAAATAAAGTAATTTAAATAAGACGTGAGTTTGACTTCAGAGTCTCCAAGTTGAGGACTACCTTGGGAAGAATATCTAAACCCATTGGCTAAATTTATTTGCTCCTGGGCTGAGGTCAGAGTGTTTTGACAGCTAAACTCTGCCTGACTGTTGCCATCCACTATTTTGCACTAGGATAATAGAATAGGTCAGAAGTGTACTGACTGGTGTGCATACTGGTGACCAATTAACCAGGCACCCTGCATCCTGGATCTGAGCCATGGATCCTAAATCAATGACATTTCATCTATTATTCCTACATCTATTAATTATGATCCTGAATTATCATGTCTCTATTATGCCATCTCTACTGGTTTAATGCTTCTTATCTGAATTCTAAGAACATACTCAATTTCCAGTCAAAACCAGCACCATGTTTAATTAAGGCCATATAGATACACATATTACATTTGTTTTTATATACTTTTCCATGTAACACTGCATGTGTCCATTGCATACTTTCATAAGTTTTGAGGCCAATAAAAATACTTCTCATTAGTGTTGTCTGAAGCTGTTTATAAATTACATGTTCAAGACTGAATCAATAAAATGGCTCCAGTAAGTTGTACACACATTTTTCAGGCCTTGTTTTAGCTTACATGCTTGCTTTTGAAAGTGTTTCTCTTGATCCTCTGAACCATGGTCTAGACTGGACAATTTCTGTTACTAAAAAGATGCATTATTATACAATCTCAGCAATTCATACTCTTCAGTGTAGATGGCAGAGTACTTTTATTATCAGTCAGACAAACACATTAATTAAAGCTATTTAATTGCACACATAACTTAATAAAACTTTTATTAGCTCATAGCACTTCCATTAACTCTATTGGTTCATTAACATTGATACAGCAGACAAGCGCAATTTAGCTGTAAACAAGAAAGTAATAAAGGGATAGTTTGTGCACCACAGGACAATTTACAAAAGCATTAAAGTTTAATGAATTCTGTTATTCACTTTTTTTTTTTTTTTTTTTAAAAAAAAAAAGGTTCACTTTAGATTATGATATCAAACATCTGGGTAGTGAAGCAGATAAAAGAGGGCCCATTCTGTTCTAGTATGTCATTTATACTTTGCGCTCAAAAGATAAAAGATTAGAAGGAACATACAGAAAATAAACAGTTTTCCATAGGTTATGTAGATGTGGTTCTGTGGTGGTGATATTTTGAACCTCTGCAGAAGCCTAGATTGTCCCATCAATGAAATATTGAAATAAGTTGGTAGGACTTGAATAGGACATCCATTACAATGACAGTTGTAATTCAATTAATTGTAACATCAATTACAAGACTGCTTTAAAAGGACTTGCCTGTTTTAAGGCTAGAGAGAGGACCTGAATTCTAGAATACAGGGAGGCCTCCTCCTCCATGTAATGATTTTGAAAATAACAGAAATTTGTGTTTTGTAAGAAATCTTCTCAAGGGTTGGGGAAGAAACAGAGGTGGGTTGAAGATGTGTTCTGTTTATGATTTTAGGATTATACCTGATTCTATCTAACTAAAATTAAAAACAAAACAAAAAATCCAATCTGAACAAACTTTAGAAATGCAGAAACGGGCTCTATCTTTCTGTCTTCTCAGGTAAGTGCTGTACAGGTGTCTAAGGTCATCATGCTTAGGCCTGTGATTCATATTCCTGGCTGCACTTCTGTCTAGATTCAACAGGAAGCACAGAAAGAATGCTTTCCACTGTAGAAATGACTTGGTGGTTAGGAAAATCCCATGCCTGCTTTATTTCTATTTTTTCTTCTTTTTTTTTTTTTCCTTTTTTTCTCTCTCTCTCTTTTTTTTTTTTTTTTTTTTTTTAAGTGAGGAAAAAGTTGATAAGGCATAGTGAAATGCAATTTGTCTTGGGGTTTGTGTACATGATGCTAGTCACCCTCTCTCACAGTGACAATAATCCGATTCCATGCTCTTTCCTGGCTCCTCACTCCTGTTATTCTTAACTGCACTGGATCCCATACCATGCCTTCATCTAAATCTCTCTTCCAATTTTTACCACCTCACCACCACAGTACTGGCTCCCTTGGTGTCCTGAGGGGGGACCGAAGTCCAGGACTGTCTGCGTTTTTTGGGCAGACCTTGTGAGTAGCATGTCTGGGAGAGACAGGAGCTTCTGATGAGTTGATTGATGTTACCTGCCTGTCTACAGCCAGTAACAATCTATTGTCCAGCAAACCAAAACAACATATGCACAATTACTGTCAAGACCTGCCTGTGATTGAGTATGTCTAGAGGCCGGTTGCATATGGCTAGTTTGCAAAATTTGCATTAGGCTGTTCTGCAAAAGGTGGCCTTTTTCTGCCTAATGAGGCAGTTTGAAATGAATTTCTTGCTGTATGTCAGTGTACCAAGCATGCATATTGGATCAGTTACCTTAGAGACTGAGGTGTGACACTGTTCATTTCCTGAATTTCGAAGTGCCTGAGGCAACTGGATTCCTACCTCTGCCAAGAAAGTAGCACCTTATGGCATATATAGTAGCAGAATTCGGGTGCCTTGGTAAAGGGTGTCAGCGGATGTCTAAGGCATCTCCCAATGTAGAGTTGGAGAAAATTGCTCTACGCTTATTCTGTTTTGGGTGTTAGTTTTAACACCCAACTGTTAGTTTACACAAATGAACAAGCAATACTGTAATTGTAATCTGCTGTAAAAAGATCTGTGTGTGTCTTCTCATTTCTTGACTTACGGGCTACCATATTTTAGCAGAAATAGAGTAAATTGAGAAACCTAAATTAACTGCAAGGGCATGGCAACTATGCTTTTCTCAAATTATTAATAAATGAATTTTTATGGAAAAAAATGCAACTGTCACTGAAATTGTTCTCTTGAAAGTTAGAAGCCACTGAAGATATAGAAATGGAGTGATATATGTATGAGGAGTCAGATAAATTTCTCATCAGAAAATATAGTCATACAAATGTCAACAGTCAGCCTATATCTCTAGGTTAAAACATAACCCAACATATTTATTGCAATTCATATGTGCAGAGAGGAAAGTGAATGAGAATGGATACCTGATCAAATACCTGAGCACTGACAGAAAACAAAAAAGTGCAAACAGATGAAAAGCATAGCGGCCATACCTCTCACATCACAAAAAGACTAAAATGGAGAAACTTTCCAAAGATTGTGCAAGGGGTTATTTTGGTCCCAACTTTGTAAATCACTCTCTTATGTTCAGTTTCCATTTCTCTATGGTTCTTCTAAAAATGTTGCAGGTTTAGACTTATCTATCAGGTATCTCAGTCAGCCATCACTCACTCAGTGTAGTGCTACTTTCACAGAAGGTGACATGTGAAAAGTTAGTCTTCCACTGTTAGAAAAATTGGAGAGCTGGAATGGTTTCTCATGAGTTAGAAGGACCAGGGCCTGCTGTCATAGGCAGATTGTTTGTACAGACTCCTTGCCAAGTTTTACTTTTTTTTTTTTTTTTTTTTTTTAATGCAAGAAGGATTTCTAGGAAATTCAGTAGAAATTTTCACCATACAAATCACTGAAAGATTGGCTCCAGGTAGCCACAAGATGTCATTGTGGTTCTGCTGAGATAACCACTGTTAGGGTTGTAAAAATCATATATCTTAACAAAAGTTAGCAAACAAAGCTAGTTTGCTCTTCCATAAACTCATCAACTCATCTAAACTAATATATATGTGTATATATAGATATATATATATAAAGACTTATGCTATCATGTATTTAAAAATATACTTTGGAACATTTTAATATATTTATTTTTTATTTCTAACCACTTTGGAATACAGAAAATCTAAATACACAACTTCTGTATATCAGCATTTCAAGGCTGTTAGCTTTCTGTAAGGCATTCATGGCTAAAGTAAAAACAGTTTTGGATGAGATGAAAGAAATGCTTATATGAGGAAAACCAACAAATAAAGAAATAAAACATTCAAAGAAAAGAATAAGGAAATTAATGAAGTTCTACAAATGCTTAGGAGTGTTAAATCATTCTTTCAATATGGTCTTGAATCTTAATTATCCTTTCTAGAAGGAATCCTGCACTTAGAAAAATAAGATTTGTTTTATATTGTACACAGTTCTTGAAAACAGAGATTTATATCCCTCATGAATATGAGAATGTAATAAAGACTTTTTTTTATGACTGGTACATGATTTTTTTTTTTTTTTTTTTTTTTCTCCAATATATGAAGATTAGGAATTTAATGGATATTACCAAAATTATTTTCTGGTACAATTTTCAGACCTGGCTGCTTTTAAGTGAATTCCCAAGATCAAGATAATTATGAGCCAGAAGACTTACAGAGAAGCTTAGGCAGTTTGATGGATATTGAATAGGTCATAATATAAATTAGGTGATGCAATATTTAAATTAAACTATTAGCTGTTTTGTCAGTTGGAAAAATTCCAAGAAACAGTGCTTGGGAATGTTAGGTGTATTGGGCAAGGATTCACACTAAATGGTGAATTACTGAAGCACATAGAAAAGTGGCAATAAGTAAGGCTTACCTGATCTTACACCTTGAGGAAAGTAAGGTACACTGTTCCATGAGTCAGAAAGTTACCTTCATTCTTCAGAGGTTCATTCTTCAGAGGTTCATAGTTCTTAGCCATTACTGGAGGTTAGTGTTCTCCAATGTATTATATGAAGTTCTCTGTTGAGAAACGAAATGTAATTAATGCTGGAGAGAAAGAAAAAAAATATATATTTACAGGGGCTAATTATGTGTACTTAGAGAAGGAATATTTTTCTAAGTCAAGCCATGTTTATTCATGAATGACATGGGCTTCCATTTGCTGAATAGAAGCTATTCAGTGTTGCTATTGGCAATATTGAATGTCAATTCACATTTTGTAATCTGACTCCCAATACAATTATTATGAAACCATTCAGAGGTATCTTTATTTTAAAAAATAAGGCTTTTTTTTTTGAATAAATAATTGTACATTTGCCTAACATCTCTTAGCCATTTTATGAACTTCAAACAGGGTTAGTTTGGCTATGTGAAAAAAAAATGTTACTGTGAAAGGAAAAATGCAAGTAATGTTTTTTGTTACATACAGTAACACAATTTCTTTGGCATTAGTATGATTAACATATGGTTACTGTTGTTTCTTCCTAAAAAAAAAAAAAAAAGTTATCAAAAAAGTGACAAATTGTTTTAGCATTAAATAAAGAATATCTCTGCTTTCACTACACGGTGTTTTTTTGGGGGCAAACATTTTGCAAGGGCTAATTATTTTTATGTATGTCAAACCTCACTTTTCTTTTTTAACTTATAGTAATCTGGAAACAAACAAACAAAATATATAAAGAATGCAGATCAAAGCTATAACCATAGGGCACTTAATAAAAATTTACAGCTAGTATGCAAAATACATAAATATATTTATGGTGGTGTGTCAAACAGAAAGTATCTGTAATAAAAGTATTCAATACTGTTACTAAATTTTGCTTAGACATCTTTTAGGCTTCAGAGAAAAAATTGTTTCTTATCTCCTTTATTCTTTTTGGTTGTTAAAATTTTATCTAAATTTATCAACAAAATGTTTGTATTTCAGTGGGAACACAGCTGAGATCTTAGAGAAAAATCTTTGCTAAGTTTTGGTCTAGATGGTAAGGTTTTGTAAATCTATGCATGTTCATAATACATTAGATAGAAGAATAATAAGCCCTCAGCAGACAGTAGTAATTTTATGGAAGATTATTCAGTAAAAATATCTGAGAAAACTGTATGGGGAAGAATGTTCAAACAACAGCATCAAAGAGTTTATTGTCATGGTAGGAACTCTTGTTGCTAAGATGATGAGATACACGATGGTAGTGGACACTGCTGTTATGCCAGCTGAGATATTTAAAGCAGTGGTGTTGAGAGAATTGCTGTGATGACAGACTGCCTCACCATAATACTCTTCACTAGAAAAACATGCAATGAATGATAAAGGCAGTGATAGTGTCTTCAGAATATCTTTCAATGTGAAGACTATAGTCATAGAGCTGGTAATTGCTTAATAATAATTCATATGATGGAACAGGGAAATGAAATTACCAGAAAAAGGCTTTCTGAGGACCTGAAGCTCTGGTAAAGTAAGTAGTGCAAGTAAAGGGGATGGGGTTTTCCTGTTGTGAAAATCTGTGCATGAGGTCATGTGATCATCAATATTGGAAGAAAGCGAACACAACTTTTCTGTGGGAAATAATATGGCAAATGATTCTGGTTGGTCATTCATCCATAGGATTAATAATGTTAATTGTTGAGGAAGTTTGATAATGACCTTCAGCATGAGAATATTCTTGAGTGTGGAAGGAACCAGGGGGACAGCTACCGACAAGCTCAATTTTGTTTGAAAATGTAGCAAATGGTGCTCAGTTACATCAAATGAATCTTCTGCTCATCAGGGAATTTCAAACTTTTTTTCTGCTACAAAATTGAACAATTTCTCCCACCCTTCCCACTCTGTTCCAAACAGAATGGAAGTTTTGATATTCTGTCTGCTCTAATCAGAAATTGCTGCTCAGGCAAGAAAGACCAGTTTGGATGTATTATTCTGCAGTGAACTTGCAAAGCAATTGAAATTCATATCCATGAACTGGTAATCTAGAATATTTATTCATGTTCACCCTCCTCTGATTTGACTTAATTTGACTCAAAAACTATATGACAAAGTGGGGCCTATGTGCTGTATTGATTCATTAAATTTTGTCACTAAATACTAATTTGTCATGGGTACTGCTGACATCTAAATTATTGGTTTTTTTTTTTTTTTGTTTTTTGTTTTTTTCTCTGTCATTATTTAACTAAAATACATTTTGCACTTACCTGAAGCAAATTTCAACCCAGAATATTTCATCTTCCTTCCTTTTGTGCATATAATGTTTTTTACTTCTTTTCCTCCAACTGCGAATTAGTAACTTTAAATGAAAAATATATTTGTCATTAAATAGTTCTATGCATATATAATTGCATATCCAAATAATGAAATACTGTTGTCAGTATTCTAACACATGGAACCACTCACCATTGTTTCAACTGTTTTTACATAAGGGTACAAACCAGTATGAAGTCTCTAGGTTTTTCTCTATATGATGTAGAGCAAAGCTGAGACAGAGTTCAAAAAGAATTTTCCACCTCAGGGCTATCCGTTAAAGACAGATCAATTTGCGTCCTAGCTCCTTGGCTTGATTTGTTTCTTTTCCTCTCTCCTGTATTCAGCTAATCAGTTTCGGCCCTTCTCAGGTTAATGTGCTTTTGTAATAGGAATGATTCAAACAAACAACAAAAAAAATAGGTCTAGTAGCTTTATTTTGAAAATACGCAAGCAACAAAAGATCTTCCTTTGAAAACATCTTTCCAAATGAAACTCCATTGCTCACAAAAGAAACATTGTCATTGTGTTTTGTGCTTTCTACCAAAGTCACAACATCTTTCTGAACATCAGGGATAGTCTCCTTCTCTGATCCACTGTGTAAAATTAATCTCCACTGCTCATATAACATTTATATGTTTACTGGAAATGTAATGAGTGGGAAACAAACAAAAAAACTCACAACCATACTTAACAACCATGGAAATCATGGATATAGAATTAATACTGAAGTGTTTAAGAAAGGAATGTTTTTCCCTAATTGATCAGTTGCAGTTGCAGTAGCAAATAACAATAGGAATAACATAAAATATTGTATTTATTATTTGAGAATTACTTAACATTGAAAAAAGTATAACTGACATACAGAGGGCTGTTTTTCACCATCAAGTACCCTAAAAGACATCATTTTCATTTTTCCTTGGCTCCAGTACAGAATTTTAATTTCTTAAATATCATTTGGTGAAGAATCTGCAGTGAGGAGCATCACAGAGAAAGGGAGAAATGCCTGGAATATAGGAGGGAAGGCAAGCAGTTACAAACAGGTATTTTTTATTGAAAATAAAGGTAAGAATTGTTGCTCTGAAAGTGGTCGTTCTCCCTCCTTAACCCATTCTGAAAATGAGCTTTAAGCTCATTCTCGCCATCACAGTGCTTTGCACTTGACTACACTGTGTAGCTCAGTTAAATAAACTACTATTACTAACAGATTTATTATGCTAATCCCTAATGACATTCAGTATGAGTGTCTGTATATTTAATGTGAAAATTTATCCTCTGCAAAATATGAATACTAAACATTTGTGTCAGTTCAAGAGCTCATGTTCTAGTCCCATACTCAAAGCTATAGATAATCCTCCATTCCTCTGAATAAAATATAGGTTAAGTGAAAATCTTTATGATCTTCTTTTACATAATGATACTAGTTAGAATCTGAATTCTTTAAATTTTTAAAAAAAGTTTTTATTCACCCAGAGATCAAAAAGAAACAAGTCCAATAAACAGAGATAAAAATAGAAAGAACAATATTGCAAGAAGACATGTTTTGAACTTCTATGTCTCATAATTTATGTAAAAGCTAGTCAACTAAAGAAGAACATTTTCAGTTGGGACAATTTGTGGTAGTATATTTGGCTTCAAAAGTGGCAGAAAAAATGCACAGGCTACAGTAGCAGTGAATGTAGCAAAAATACTCTAGTTTGAAAGATTACAGTGGTGCAAATCACCAGATTTTGGGCTGTAAAGATGAGTTCTTTTCTCATTCTTTTCTGAACTTCTATACTTCTGATTTCCCAAAATTCCATACTTCTTTACTAAAGCTGAACTAGGAGTAGTGTCAGAAAATAGACAGTGACAGAAGAAGTAAGAGGGGAAATGAAGAGCAAAATCAATAAATGAACTTATATGAGGTGACTGACTGAAGGTGGAAAAGATTTATTATTATTTTTTAATTACTTTCTTTTTAGTTTCTGGAGTTTGTTGGTGTGAAAATCCTCAGATTTTGCTAGTGTTTGCACTAGAGTGTTGCTAGAAAATAACAGTCTGGATGTTCTTATGCGCTAAGCAGAAATGATGCAAAAAAGCACTGGATGAAGGGAGTAAAATAGAATATAGAAGTGACTCATGGAAGACCAATAGTGCAGTTGTGAACAGGGTTAAGGTCTGTGCCTCTGTGTGGTGGCCTTTCTGCTAACTACACTGTTTTTGACTGTTCTTATATTACATTGTTTAGAAGAAACATGTAGGGGTTAAAGAGAGAAATCAGAAGACCAAGAAAGCTACTTGACTTATTAGTTCACTGTCTGCATCATTTTCAATATAACTTGTCAAATATGCATCATTGATGCATACGAAAGAAGGATTTTTTAAAATTATTTTCTGTCCCCCCTCCCCCCTTTTTTTTCCTCCCATAGAGTATAATATATCAGCTGATTAGGAAACTATTAGGAAACTATTAGGAAACTACAACATACAGTTGCAGTCTTAATGAGCACAGAAAGCTACTGAGGAACATGTTATGCAGACTTCTAGAATAAAAATGAACTTTAGGAGAAGAGAATATCACTAAAATACTCTATTTAGACTTCCAGTGCTTTTGGATGTATACACGTGTATACATCAGTAACAGAAAGAGAAAAGAAACTATCATACATATAATGAACTATAAGCATTCAATAAATAAAAATGAGGGTACTGTATTCAGCACTTATAAAGTAGAGAATACATATTTCCTTCAGCATTGAAATATCTGAATTAACTAGAGATATAGGATTATACATGGAGATTAGGCCAGAACTGAATTCAACAGAAAGGGAAAAGGACACTACAGAATTTTAAGCATTTCTGCAATACTCCAGCCTATGTGGCTACTGTGAAGATTTGTTATCCCTACTGAATAATGCATAAAGTACAGTTTCTTTCAAGGGAATAATAGGCTACCTAATGAAAACTTTGAAGGAGGTTACAATATACCTGTCTGAAGTGAACAAAAAAAAAAAAAAAAAAAAAAAAAACTAACTACCTCCTTATCAAACTAAATTGTATCAACCCTAGCAAAAATAAGAAGCCGCTTATTGTCCATTCTCTTAGTTTCCAGTTATTCTATCCCTTCTTTCTGAAGGTGCTGCATTAAAAATATTACATTTTCCATGTTCAAAAAAAAAAATCAGTTTGCACCTCACTTGGCCAATATATACATATTTTCTTATGATATTGGAGTAAAAAATGAATGACAAGATCTCATAATATGCCACTGAAAGCTAAATTCAGTATGCTACCTGCCACGATTACGAGGATATGGAATGGATATGACTTTGTGTCATTTTTTCCTCTGTCTTTTTTTCTTCATTAGCTTTCAAGTCAGAGAATAATTTGCTTGAGTGTGTTTATTGTTGCTTATTACAGTTGACACTTGTGATTTTGTCTGCAATGCATGGATGACATGCGTTCTCGGCAAAATTACGAAGTGTCAGGAAAGTAAAACAAAGAAGAATCAATATGTCTGTTGAGTTTAATGTGAAGACTTATTCATCTATAAAGAGCTGAAGATTCTTCAGTAACTTCGTTGCATGTGTGTGTCCTATTGCAGTATAGAAGGGAATGCAATATATGGTATCATTCTGTAAAGATTCCCAAAAATACTAGCATAATTTATGAGTGGTCTAGAAGGCTGAAAGACTGTCTGCTTGTGTGGGGTTGACATAAATACCACATGATTCAGAATGAATTAGTAGAAGTGGATGTTAGGTACTTTAATGTAAAAAATATGAATTGCTTTATTTTTGTAACTCACCTGTTAAGAAGCAGGTGGGCAGTACCTTGAAATGACATCAGAAATCTAAGCTAAATAAATGTTAGAACAGGTAAGTGGCCAAAAGCCAAATTTTATGCCCTCTTTTCCTTTGCACAAGTGTATCATATTGCTCAGCCTGTTTCTGCTACCAGATAGATTGATGTACAGCAGAAACATGCCCATGGAAATCACTCTGCAACGTAGACTTACATTTATCTTTTTTTTCTTTTCTTCCTTCCTTCCTTTGTTTCTCTTTCTTCCTTCTTTCCTTCCTTCCTTCCTTCCTTCCTTCCTTCCTTCCTTCCTTCCTTCCTTCCTTCCTTCCTTCCTTTCTTTCTTTCTTTCTTTTTCTTTCTTTCTTTCTTTCTTTCTTTCTTTCTTTCTTTCTTTCTTTCTTTCTTTCTTTCTTTCCTTTCTTTCTTTCCCTCTTTCCCTCTTTCCTTCTTTCTTTCTTTCCCTCTTTCCCTCTTTCCCTCTTTCCCTCTTTCCCTCTTTCCCTCTTTCTTTCTTTCCCTCTTTCTTTCCCTCTTTCTTTCCCTCTTTCTTTCTCACTTCCTCGCTTGCTTTCTCTCTTTCTCTCTCTCTTCCTTTCTCTCTTTCTCTATTTTTAAACTTTTGCTCTTCAACTTTTTGCTCTTAAAAGCTATTGTGACTAATTTTCTTCATGTAGTATATACAGTATATTTTCAAAGTTCTTGGGATGATCAAAGGGTATGATCAAAGGGAAAGTAGTATTTAGAAATTATAATTGTTTATCTTCAGCTGTACTTCTAGGCTAGAGAGAAATATGACTTCTACAGAGGAAGGGCCAGGAGACACACATTTGCCATCCTAGATTAGTGGGCTTCCCAGAAGTGCTCAGTATTGATCTCAATAGCCACTGTATTCTCTGATAAGGTGTTAATATGTATATGCCTCTAGCAAGGCACAGTATGGGACAATATACAACTTTTATGGTTTCTGTCTAAAAATTTAAAAAGGGATCAAAATAATGATATAGTAGATATTACACATTTTTGTGTCTAAAGCACTTTTTTTTTTTTAAAAAAATCCTTCTTTTAAGTTGTGGCTATTACTATAAATATAAACACAATATATTATCAGTAAAAATATAGTACATAAATCTGCACGTTTGAATGAATACATTTTGCCTGCTTTCTAAGCCACTGAAAATGTTATAATGTAAACTTCTTATTTTAGTATTTTCCATTTATAAAAATTAATGTTTTTTTAAAAAAAATTATTCAAGAATCACTATGTTTGTTTTGTTTGTTTTGTTTTGTTTCAAGAATCACTGTTTGTTTTGTTTGTTTTGTTTTTATTTGCTTCCTAGCTTTGTGTTGCCTTTCCATAACATGTTAATTAATGCAGGGTAAAAAATGTGGCATGCCTTTGCAGGAGCTAATATGAATGTAATCTACTCTTTTCTTCTGATTAGCTGAGTTGCTCTCAGCATTCACATCATGTTTCTGAGTTTAAAATTCCATTTTGCAAGCATAACCAATGTGTGGGACTTCAGAGACAGCAATATTGTTGGTATACAGCATGAAAAAAATATTAATGATTTCTGCTCTTCAAAAAGGTATCAAAAAAACATTGTAATGTGGTGCTTTAAACAATCAAATTGCAAGTATAAAATACGCATAGCAGCACAAAAGCAGGCATATCATTCTAGATCAGTAATCTTGCTTTCAGAACACCATTATATATTTTACCTGTCTGGGCCTTTATTGTATTCACTTAATTCAACTAACAGCTCAGACACAGACTGAATCTCAAGTCTTTGAACTGAAGGGACACAGTTTACTACCTCTAAAATTAGCATAGTGTCGGAATGGGAGTGACCCAGAGTAACGATGCAACCTCGATGCGAGTATAATCGTTCTCCGTTTAATGAGTGTTCTAGCAAGGTATATATATGCTACCATTACAGCATGTGCAGACAACAACTTATAATTGGTCTAACTTCTATGCACACATCTCTAGCACTAATATAATTGGTACAACGGTGCCGTCGCTCCTCCCGAACATAGTTCCACATATTTTAGCTATAACATCACTCAAGGTTATCAGCCCTGGGCCTACACTATCTTCACAGTACTTCAAGGCCTGAGTTGCGCACTTTAATTAAATCATAGAATCATAGAATCATAGAATATCCTGAGTTGGAAGGGACCCTTAAGGATCATCAAGTCCAACTCTTGACACCGCACAGGTCCATCCAAAAGTTCAAACCATGTGACTAAGTGCACAGTCCAATCTCTTCTTAAATTCAGTCAGGCTCGGTGCAGTGACCACTTCCCTGGGGAGCCTGTTCCAGTGTGCAACCACCCTCTCTGTGAAGAATCCCCTCCTGATGTCAAGCCTAAATTTCCCCTGCCTTAGCTTAACCCCGTTCCCGCGGGTCCTGTCGCTGGTGTTAATGGAGAAAAGGTCTCCTGCCTCTCGACACCCCCTTACGAGGAAGTTGTAGACTGTGATGAGGTCTACAGCTGATGAGGTCCTCTCAGCCTCCTCTTCTCCAGGCTGAACAGGCCCAGTGCCCTCAGCCGTTCTTCATACGTCTTCCCCTCCAGGCCTTTCACCATCTTCGTAGCCCTCCTCTGGACACTCTCCAACAGTTTCATGTCCTTTTTATACTGTGGTGCCCAGAACTGCACAATCATGCCCCTTCTCATTTAAACATAGCTCCACAGCATAGTGTATGGCTTTCTTTACTTGTTTATTCTCTGTATTTCCTATTTTAATTTATTCTTCTTGTTTGTTTGTGTTGCAGCTGACTTAACCAGTCTCGTCATAGGTATCTATGTGTTATAACAATAAGAAAAGAAAGCAGTCTCATCTTACTAAGACATGACTGTATTTCTTTATTTCCTGAAAATGACAGCAGAATGTTTTGAAGTGAATTGTGCAACTATAAATGGTAATGGTCAGATCTTGCAAAAACAGAAAAATATATTGGTTACATGATAGCCAGACATAGTCTAAGAATTTGCTTCTGTGCTGATACCCAAAGCCATGTGAAATGGTTTTGTTCAAATATTTTATTTACCAAAAATGTTTTCATGTTGACAATGAGCATTGGCAAATTTGAGTTGATATTATTGCATGATTTTGGGTGAGTTCTCCTTCCCTTCCTTCCTCAAGGAAACAATTTTATTGAAATGCCATTCTATGTACACATTTATAAAAAGCAAGATATTAGTTTTCTACTATGATTTTTTTCTTAAGAAGAAAGGTATCTACATTTTATACAAAGAATTTTTAAAAAAATATGAAAAAGGAAATTAAACACTTGTCTGGATCAGAGGCAACTTTTAGTCCTGCCCCCCCCCCCATTATTTTTATTTTTTATTTTTATTTGTAATTTATTTAAGAAGATCCTAGAAGCACTTCTCTTCTTTTTGTGACAATTTTCTACTTGATCAGAGAAATGGACAGCCAGACTTTTGCACAGCACACTTTTATGCCAGGTGTCAATTTGCCAGTATGGCTTAATGCTGTTTGAACAAAGCTCATTTAGTTTCATTGCCTGAGTCAATAAGTTGTAATGAAGGGAATCTGAATCGCCTGTTCCCTGGAAAACACAACAGAATGGTTCTGAACAGGGTCTTAGCTAACCACATAAATGTGTCACATTTGCATCATGAATTTTTAAGGCAAACACTGTGCAGCATTTTGGGTTTAAAAATGTTATTTCTGTGACTCCTGAATAAAACTTTATGGCCAGTTTAACTGTGGTCAGCAAGAAACTATTCTTCCCTGTATAACAAATAGAGAATGTGAATACATAATTAAAGACAGCTTATAGCACTGTGATTTTATAGGAAAGCAGCCAGACTGGTATAGCTGCCAGACAAGCCCTTTTTATTTCATTTAATAAGCTTTTAGCTGTTGTATCAGGCCAAGCCTTACAAAATATTGGACTTTGCCAGACATGTTTCTTAATCATAAAGACAGAAACTCTGGGATCACTCTCGCTTACAGTTTTCTAATTAGATAGCGAGTAACCAAGCAGATGGGATCCATGTCCTAGTTGCACAGTGCTCTGTGTGGTGGATCGGGGCAATCATAACTCTGTGAAGTTGGATATAAAACTAGTGCAGTGACTTCAGAAAACATAAACATGAGCAATTCTTCTGGAGGAGATGACACTGAGAACAGTTAAACAGCATAATCTCTGTTTTTTTCTTCAAGTTTAAGATTTGGTATTACATGCAGCTATAGCCAGGTGATACTTCTGGTAGAGCTTATTTGGGTTAAATGTCTTTGTAACTGACAACTGCTAACTGAAAACAGCTTGGGATGCCCCCAATTCACTCTTAACTACTCTAATATAATTATAAAAGTCTATAATACTGCTAGCTGTTATATAGGGCAATTCAATAAAGATTAACAGATATCTTGGAGGTAGGTACAATTGTATCTGATGAGGTGACTGGAGTAGTCTAGTCCTTGTGGATGGCTTTCATCTGAATACTCAGGGGAGCCTTTCAGGCATCAAGCTGGCACAAATGACCCAAGTTGTGAGAGAGAGTTTTGCAACCTCTAGTTTAAATACATAGACTAAGCTGTATTTTCCAATGTGTTATGAAGAAAACAGAGCCTGTAATTTTCTTATGCACTTCTTACACTTCTTACAGGTCTGCTAGAAGATGAGCCTTCTTACCTGTTCTTTATATGAAAATCTTGTTATACCTCTATTTATTCCTATAGTCTATTTTTTCCTAGTCCTGTTATTCTTTCCCTTGGAATAGGGGACCAAAATGTCATGCTCAATAAGCAATTGTGTCATGGATGTATACCTTTGCAAAAGTTTTTTCCTTTTTTTTTTTTTTTTTTTTTTTTTCCCCTGTTATTCCAAACATTTTATTTCCCTGATGGAAAAAACAGTAGGTGTACAAATATATATATATATATATTATATATATATATTTAATTTTATTTTTTTTCTTTTATATATATTTTATATATATATATATATATATATATATTTGTGTACGTGTTATGCTTCATTATTCTTCTCAACCCTTTGGCAAACAGTGATACCTGGATGAAAGAAATTACTTTTCCTAATTAATACAGCTATTCTAAATCATTGTGTTAATTCCAGTAAATAAAAGTACAGATATTTCCATACTAGAGAAGATTCATAGACTGTAGTTTCTTGTTCTAAAATTGATTTATTTTTTTTTTTAATTAGAATGGGCAATTACATCCTGCACTGGCCATTTCTGGAGTGTCCTTTGCAACTTGTGACAAGAAGTGGCCTACAGATATGTAAAGGAATACACCTTACCTCTTTTTATTACTTGGATTAATATAACTACATAGGTTCTCTTCATTTTGTGTTAGTGTTACTAAGCACTTAATCTTAGTGGCATCTCCTGGCAGTTAAATTGTCAAGACAGCACTATTTTGCAAAAATCAGAATTCTATATCCCTCAATGTGTTTAAATATGTTGTATACAGAGGTCCTAAAGCATCTGAAACAGGTTAAATACTTTTATTTAATTCCCTTCTTCCCTCAGTCGGTCCTCAGACAGTCCTAGTCAGCTTTATTTATTTTTATTATTATTAATGACAACAGCGTATCTGTAATGATACATCTGGAATGCAACTTCCTAAATTTGGAAAATTAAATGTTCGGCAATTCAAGGTATTAGTAGGTTTGTGTTTTGAAATGGAGCATGCTTTGTTTTGTAGATCATGAGTAGTACACTATGCTTCAATGAAATAAAGCTGCTTGTGCCTTCTGGATATATGGTAGCTACTTGTTTTTTTTCTGCAATTTTGATAGGAAATTCTATGCTATTTTTTGAAGGAATATGAAGTCTTTTAACTCTATGTGTTACCTCATCTTCAGTGCTGAAAAGCAATGTCCTTGTTTGAACAAATCATGATAACATGATGTGAGTACTTTTATTCAGATGTTAGTAAATGGGCAAAGCTTTGAAAACACCCAGGAGAGACTTCAGAGAGCTCTGCAGCAATTCCTGTTGCTAGGAAACCAGTTTTCTTTGTTTATCTTTGAAAGAGCTAAAACGTTTTATGTCTGGCTTCAAAGAGGAACAGGCAGATGAGTGCAGAGGCAAATGTTTCAAGTTTCATGTGCTCTCCCCACTTCTTCCCAGTGTGAGGAGAGCAAAGAGTTAATGCAATTCAGTGAGAATTAGCATAATATATGAGTAAATGATGTAAGAGGCAGAGCAGCATTAGAGCTCATGTGTCATGTGAAGTTGGATATTTGGGTGAGCACCAGTAGAGCATCCAGGACCTCCATGAGGTCTCCACTGATACCTATGTTAGGGTCCCATGTATGATCTCCTGCGACCTCCTTTCCCTGGGCTGTCCCAGTTATTTCTAGCAGCTCCTTTTCATCCTTCATCTGAGGTGGCCACAGGCCCTCACTGGAGGAAGGGAGCAGGGGTTGCTAATGGACCAAGGTCTGAGCCTGGCTTTTGTGCAGGCCCTAGCTGCCTGGGAAGGGGGAGTGTGGGTCCCAGTGTAGGCTGGAGCGAGAGCATGGAAGGTGGCTCCCCAAAAGGTGGCCATGGTGAAGCAGGAGGTAGGGAAAGGCCTGGCAGCTGCTTTCTTGCTCATCAACTTTTTTCCCTAGTCTTTGGTTCATCCTCATGTTGGCAGACTACTTGCCATCCTTCTATCTTTCTCCTCTTCCACTGTGTCAAGTCATGTCTGATGTTTCTTTTGGTGTGCTTCAGCTGAGGCTGGGCTTTGAGCCATGAGTAGTGGAGGGACTTATCTGGAAGCTAAGTGCCATTGGACACTGGAAGCTGGGTGCCATTGGACACTGAATCAAGAGAAACCAAGACTCCAGGGAACCTATTAACTCTTAAAATCACCAAGCATGACTATCTGTTCCCATCCAAGAAGGATGAGCCTGAAGGCGAGTAAAGGGTTTATTTTGCCCCACCCCCTGTATTTCTCATAGAAATGGCTGCTCTCTGTGTTTTCTTCAGGCAGGATCTGCTGGGCTTCATGTGAAAAAAAGCCTTTGTCTTTCTTCCTCCCACTCACCCAGAAAAGGGACTCTTTTTCTCGTCCACAACTGTCTCAGCTTGAAGACCCTCCAGAGGCAGCCACTAGTGAGTATGGCTTACCCTACAGCTGGCCAAGACTGCAGTGAAAGGCTGGAATGGCACAGTGAGGTGGATTTATTTGCCATCCATTAAGCAGAAGCTGGAGTCCGTGGAACAGGTCCTTGGCAGCTGGAGCAGTTAGCCTCCCTTTTCACATGAGCCACCAGTGTCTTCTGTGAGGATCTTTTGTGTTTGGAAATGGGGCTGGGACAGGGGTCATATTAATGGATTTATGAGTTATTAACTTATTTATAACTTGCAAATTTCTGTACTGTGTGCTGATGTTTCTCTTGGCAGTCCTTTTTCATTTGCAGTTCCTATATATCTTCTCATAAAGGATTTTATTTCCATTATATTAGAATATAAAAATATTAATGTCTATGTTTAATATGAACTTAAGATATATAAATATATGTAATTCAAATATAATATGCTTTTATTTATCTTAAAGTTCTATCTAAAGCAATTCTAACTTAGAATGAGCAAGTGAAAGACAATGCCTATACTATTTCAAGAGAGTCTCTCTTGTTAACATGGAAGGTGTCTTTCATGGCAGCTGTCAGCAATAACTGGACAAATCCAGTGCATTTTGCTTAAATTTAGTGAATAATAGTAAATACAGTTACTGCAATATTGTCTTCTTAACTGATTTTTTTAGAGTGTAGTAATTCTGGAGTTAACATGAACCTGGTTAGACTATTTTATCCCATTTTGGTCCAAACTAACCAGACATCTGAGAATTGAATTGTATCACTTCAAAAATTTTAAGCCTCTTCCAATTGTTTTGTGAGGCAAGAAACAATCCTCTCTGCTTCTATTGTTGTTGTTGTTTTAAACTTCTGAAACAGCATATACATGCTGTATACAGTGTGCATACAGTCATTTGGATTCTGTTGTGCTTGTGCAATTCCTTTATAGCGTATCTCTTTGGAGAACTAGAGAAAAGAATAAGACTTTCAAAAGCTAAAGAAAGAGAAGAGTTGTGTTTCCAAAATCACAGATTTAAGCACTCAAAAATATTTCCTTTTATCTGCATTTATGTATCTGCATCCAGTAGCTGTTACCATTGTTTTCAGTAGAGCCAGTATCTTGATGGTATGTGTGCTTGTATAATATATTACATGCACACACACATCGATCTAGCTATATATACATGCATATATTTGTATATGTTTATTGAACAACTTTTTCCTACCCTCTCCCCACAAACTCATTCTTCAGAAATGGTGTAGATTATTATACTGATCTTAGGTTTGTCTTATTCAGAAAATGTTAATTGTTAGTTGCAGTATTAAGCTCTCTTGAACTTAGCATCTGTATTTAGACAGGTACTTTTACATTGAATTTCTCTATTGAGACATTAAATCCATTTTAAAAACTATATTCTATAATCTTTACACAGATTGAATTAGTTTTGACTAATATTTAACAAGTGTATGCTTATACTAGAGATGGAGAAAATGTGTAATTATGTTTTCATTCCTATCCACTGTAGCTCATCTGTCAAGAATTGCTGATATCTCAATCTCAAACAGATTCCCCCTTATGGTAGAAGATGGAATCATGATTTATTTACTGTAATATATATAATACATATATATAAACTATGTATATATATATGTACAATAACACACTAGTAAGTGGATATCTAATGCTTTGCTTCCACAGCTCTGACTGTTCGGCAACTTAAATGTTTCTGCCAAACTTCTGAAAATATTCAACTATTTAGAGGCACAGAAAGGGACAGTATTGCAGGGTTACTTGGGGTCTCCCTAGTTTATATTTTCCCTTTCCTTTTTGTAGCATTTGACCCTCAAAGCCGTGAAAAATCCCAGAGGGTCATACCTCAGTGTTAGCAGAGAAACTTGTTTTTATGACTTCGATGTAGCTAAAGCCGATGTTCCTACCTTATTGTATGTAACAATGAAAGGCATTGCACCACTCTGGCTCAATATGTCTAAGACAGTGGCTTAAAATCAGTGGAGAAAGGGTCTATGTTTTGTTTTGGGCAGTGCTGGAGAATGATGGTTAATTCAGAGCTGATGAGTTTCTGTTGCCTGTTGTTAGCTGGGCATGATGCCATATGATTCCATATCTGGTGAGAAGAGATGTAGTTTGTTCTGAAACCTAGTTGGATTTTGAGAAAAGCAGTAGTATGTGTAGCATGTTGGGGATTAAAACAATTAGTAAAAGGCTTTTCTCTTAATGATGGTGTGTGCTAGTCAATGCATTTCAGGAGTTATTGTATGCCACAGGGACCTTTTTTTCTGACTAATCATTTAATACTCTTGTTAATATCAGCATGGCTTAAGTAGGCTCCCCAGGAGAGAATCTGACTTTAATTCTGTTGCTTGCAGTTGTACTGACTGTTCTTGCAGTTTACAAAACAAGTTCCTCTGCAATCTGTGTTGCTATGGATTTTTCCTTTTATTTACAGTGATGAGACAGGTGATTTATCTGCCTGGTGTTTCAGCAGATTTATTCCTGCTGCTTTTAATTTTTTTTGTGGACAGTTAGTTCTGATCTCTTTCAAATTATGAGAAATAGTCTCCTTGGTTTCCAAAGTATGAAATGGTGTCCAAATTAACTGAATTTATCTTTGTGTTTGTTTATAGATAGGAGCTAGCAGAAGTAGGTGCTCTTTTTTCACTGTCGTGTTCTAAAACAGACCTAGATTTGACTGACATAGCAGATTCTCTTCTGTCTGTGCTAAAATAAAATATTGCATTAAGAAGCAGAAGCAGCTAATAAAATAATGCAGGGCAGAGTCCAATAGTGAAAAACAACAAAAACTATAAACAAATTTTAAGCAGGCTCTCAGACTCTCACTTCATGATCCTTTCTGAAATGATCAAGCCTATAGCTGAAAATAACTAGGTCAGAACATTTGGGACAAATTGTTTATGGGGCTACTATTAATGTTTTCTGCCAGTGTTCTGACACATTGAAGATACACATCCTACTACCTGTTTAGGTAGTAGGATGTGTATCTACTGTTATCCCAGTTTCTCTGTTCTAGCCTTTCAGCAAAATATAGTTCCGATAATGTAAATCATGGAAAATTCTAGAAGATGTGGCATAGAAAAGCAACATAAGCGGAGATGAACTTTACTATGAAGTACTGGTAAAAGGAATCTCAGTCCTTTTTTTTTTTTTTTTTTTTTCCCAGAGAAATTCCTTAAAGGTTGATATTGTCTCTGCTTATTTCACAAGAAACAGGGAAGAAATGGTCTGTGATGTGTTTAGTCTGTAAAATCAATTCAGTATAAAAACCTTTGTCCTGGGATGTGTTTAAGTATTCTGAACATGTTAGATGCCTCAAAAACTAAATAGAGCTGATAGAAACCTTTTTATGAAACTTTCCTGAGGAGGATTTTCAGAAGTAACAAATTAGTCTTTGTGTTAATGTAAGTGCCAGCTACAGAAAAGAAGACTTTTAAAAGGAAACAACAACAACAAAAATAATAAAAAACATGTAGATAGGTTTTAAATGAAACTTTTGATATCTTTTATGTTTTGGAATGACTTTTCAGTTTAGATCCCTTTGTTTAAGAACAAAAATATTCGTTAGGAAGTAAAAAGTGAATGGGCTTATTCTCTAATAGTAGTATAATAATAAACTTTCAATTGCTGCTGTGATTAAAAAAGATTTCTGATTTCTGTGTCTTCACTAGTATGCTTATTTTAGAGTTCTTAGTGATTCTTTATATTTTACACTTTTTATTCTTTCTTCCCAATTCTTTCCATTTCCACATGAAATAAATCCATCCTTGTATTCTATTCCAATACAATTTTGCCAAATTCAGGAAGAAAAGAATACTACCTTTTGCTTTCCTTACATGTTGGAAGTGATAAAGTAGATTTAACAATCGCATAGTTTGGCATAGATAAATTGCATTTAAAGCAATGCATTTTTTATTTATTTATATATATATATATGTATTTTTTTGAGGTAGTTACCAGGCATGATCTGTGGTAAAAGTGAAAGAAACACTCTGTAATTCAGTTATAAACATAGATTTTGCAAATTAAATATTAAATAAGACTGTATAATTAAATATTAAATAAGCAGTTTGGGGAATGGTTCCGTTTGGCAAATCTTTCCAGAATATCTGCATCTTTTCAGTAGAATTTAACAATATGATACTGTGAAATACTGAAATTTTAAAATAGTGCTTAAAATGATTTGCTTCATAGTTTACCAGATGTTGACTGCAATTCTTACTGAAGTAAAAGGAATCAGATTCAACTAAATATTATTTCACTGTATTTACTCTGTTTTTGACCTCTGGATTTTTGAAAATTTTTCGGAAAAATATGAACTGCTTTGGAAAGGTGCAGAGTTTTATCAGTTACTTTCTGTAACTGTAAATGTGACAGCGAAGTTATTTTAAAATGAGTACTGGTAAATGTACTTGCACAGCTACTTTGATATCAAATGCTACTTATGAAAATAAAAATATCACTGTTATATTCATAATCTTTTCACAGGTTGGAAGAATTCAAACAAACAAAAACACATAAAAAACAACTAACCAAAAAAAAAAACCACAAAACACATAACTTCTTTCCACCAGAAAGTGCCTCTTAATCATTCCATTGGAGCAGTAATTTTACACAGGAATGGCAAATCTTTTTGGCATATACACTATATGAAAATGCCAACTTCAGCATTTTCATCATTCTATAGATGTGAACATTTTACTACTCTTGACTTTTTAAATACTTATTGCAGCTGAGAACTAGTGAGTTATAGCCACATCTGTACCTTGGAAACCCTACAATCTTAAGGTTCTCTAAGGTTGCTGAGTCCAGTCATAAAAAGTTCTGCAGTCACAAGCCTAATTGTTTTGCATGTTGGTGATGGTTGCTCATCTTTGAAGATATTTCATAATTTTTGCAGCTGAAAATTTTGCTTTTCACACAACACAAACACAGTTGAAAACACAACATTTGTTGGGAGGAATCCAAAAGATTTAGGCAGAAAGCAATAATTTAGGCAGAAAGCAAAATTTTAACCGTAAAAAGTATATACCAGAACTTGGCTGTAGGCTAAAAGACAGGAAGAGTCTGGGCTTTGAACTTCACAACATTCTTTTAATTTGAAAGAGAACTCATTTTCTCATTTTTTCTGTCCTATGTCTTGTTCCATTTGAAGTAACCTTTTCTGGTTCAGGAAAATTGTCTGGGATGAGAGGACCTGGTACAAAATCAGCATAGCGACTTCCCTGTCTGTTTTCATTTATGCTTCATAAAATAGGCATCTATAAAAAATGTATAGTTCTTAAGCATTTGTGAAAGCATGTTTATAAGAATTTTTACCTTACTAAGTCTGGGGAAGGCATATTGCATCTGAAAACACTTCTGCTTTTAAATAAAGCAGTATGAAAAAACAGTTGTTTTGCTCCTTCAAGAAAAGAAAAAAGAAAAAGTCTGCCTAGAGATTGTATAATAACAAGTTTATTTATTTATTTATTTATTTCTGTGGACAAAGAACTACACTGACCTCTTATCAAAATATTTCAGCAGCTCTTCTTAATGTTATGCTGCTAAGCATCATATCCAAGGACTGACGTTATAGTCTGCAGCTAGGGAGAGATGAATAATTTGTTCAATAAATATATGTTCCTTTCACCATCTGGAAAATGTCTGAGATACAATAAGCTTAGATTTATTCATTAATAAAAATTCATTGATTTCTCCAGCAAATAATTCTTGTACTGCAGATCAATTGTGGAAACTTGTTAGGATTCCGGTTTACAAGACTTACTTTGTTGGCTAATTGAGCAAATCCCTTTATGTTTCTGTTTTTTTCTAAAATAGGAATCTGTACAGAGAAGTGTAAACTAAGCACCTTTAATGCTTGGTGATGTAGAGTAGGTCTAGACCTTCCAAAACTATACAACCAGGATCATTCAAGACCTTAACACTGCAATTTTTAGACTAAGGAATCCTTCGAGGGTGTTAATATTTCTCTTATAAGATGTGTATATAAATCATACTTTTTCATATGAAATTGCTTTATTTATTTATTTATTTATTTATTTAATCATGTTTTCACTATGCCATTTGTAAAATGGGAGAAATAGATTGTCATAAATGCAAAATTAGTCTCTAGTACAGAGATTTCATAGAAATTAGAATTTTGAACTATTGTTATTCATGATGGCCAAGGCCTTCAATTCACAGTATGATGCTTTTGAATATTTAAACTAATACAATCTTGTAGGATTTTGACAGAAAGCAAGCTATAGAAGTGTTCCTCTAAAACTGCCATATAGCATTTTATCTAGTGGTTAAAAAAATAAAACAACAAATACCAAAACAAACAAACAAAACAGAAACAAAAAAGAAACATATAATAGGTAAACATACGTTTCACTAAAAAGCAACTGACTTATTTTTCCATAAAATAGAGAAGGTAAATTTCCAAAGTGATAAATGCTACTGCAGTTGATATAAATTATCACAGGACTGATGCAAGCTCAATGAAAACAGTGTAAATCACATTTATTGTCCTTGAGTTATATCTAAACATGTCATTGCTGTTTGGGACGTTCATCTTCCTTAACACCTCTCTCCACCTATGTAAAGTTTCAGGTGTATTTTTATTAGTTTCCTGCTTTATTACAGTTATGGCAAGGAGACTGAATATATATCTTGCAAATGATTTATGTGGGCAAAAATGGGTTTAGAAACAAATTGTTTGCCTTGGATATATGCTAGGAAAAAACTCCTGAAGATTTTTAAAAGTTTCTTTCAGGATCACCTTTTAAATGGTAAATCTTTGGAAACTATAGTTTGCGTGCAACCATAAATTCCAAATCACTCAACAGTGTTTCATGGTAATAATTAAATGCCATGTATTGTGTCAGTTTTTAGTTTTAAATTAATCACCTCTGTTTATGGATCTGTTGTAGCACTAGTATTTTAAGCAAAAATATTTAAATTATGGTTAGGTTCAGATTATAAGTACTTCACTTGAATAAAGTGTGTTATTAATCTTCTTAGAGGTAAGGTGTTTATTCATTTGAAGACACAGCCTATTTTTATTAGAATGTTACTATGTGTATTTATTATTATTATTATTATTATTATTATTATTATTATTTCTGATAAACTGGATATGGGCTGAACTTGTCGAATTGGGCTGCCACGTCGAATTTTGTAGATGTTGTAGATCTTTGTAATGTCATCTGATTCTATATATTTTACTCATGAGATATTTTTATATCAATAAACTCCTAGATGAATGATATAGGTAAGTCAAATAAATGATCCTGTTGTCATTAACCCATGAAGGCATTATGCATACCAAGTTGTAGCACAAGAGCAAACAGCAACAAACATTCCCACTCAACTATTGGTAAGTGAGAGTGAATTCCAACTGTTTTTGGAAGCATTTCTATCGGTGTTAGTTACAATTTTTGTGTATCTTGAATGGAAAGCAATCCGAACAGGCCTTTATTTATGCAGTGTCAAATAAAGGGAAAAGAACATTAGACTTTTTTGGAACTAAAAGATGTATCCATAGTGCTTATCCTGGCAATGATCAGCAGTGTCTAGTTTGGCATGGCCTCGAGTATTTGCTTTCCATGCAAACTTGAACTACAGCAAATATCGGAAATAAATGAAAGCTGGTTGTAAGTAAATGCTAGCAATAGTACATTAGTCTAAAATAAATCCTACTATTTGTGTATTTGCTGCACATAATTTGTTTTACGACATCAAGGAGATGTGAAGTATTTTAAAAATGGTATTTTAATAGATCTGCCCCGTAGTGTGGTGGTTTCGGTTCTGTAAATAACAAACTTACCATTCCAGATTTTGCCAGTCATATCAGTAATAATAACAAATGCCTCAAGATGTATTTAATTTAAGTAGAGCTCTACTGAAATCATGAAGACCAGTAATTTCTTATTTGCCTTGATATTTTTGAATTTTGTCACCTTAATTTGTAAATGATCAATTTGTACCCCCCCCCCCCCAAAAAAAGGCTTTATTATGAAAAGTTGCATGATTACAAAATCATGCTGATAGCATTTTTTTTTTTTTCATTAATGCATACATGAAAATGACCATGTTTTCTTCAAAACAGATATGGGACGAAGATCATTTTGATCTGAGACTTAAGGAAGGCTTAGGGGACCCAGGGAGAACATTGCTGTTCAAGTCATTTACAAAAATTACTCACATTAGCAGAAAGATTTTTTTTTTTTTTGGCAGAATTGTTCTCCTGGAATGAAAGGAAAGGGATAAACATTTGAGTACTTTCTGGATACTGCAATTCTTAAGCATTGTTATTGCCACACAACACCCACAGAACTGTGTAGAAACTTCTAAATGAACAGTAGCTTTAATGGCCACTCATTTTTCAAATCTGAGTATCTGGCTGGGTTTCTCAGTCTTGAATCACAGAGATCTGGGCTGAAGAGACCAGGAAGAAAGAATGGTAATATCAATCTGATTTGATAATTCAGTGGTTAGAGTAACAGAGAGCAAAAGATTCTGGTTTGTTTCCTCCCTCTGTCTGAGAATTATTGAAATGCAGTTTAACTTTCTCTAGCCTCAAAAATGTACTATCTTATTGGATTTGTGGGGGTTTAAGTCTCTCAGTCATTGTTGCTGAAGGTATTTTTTGTGTAACAAAATGACGAATATCTCAGCTCATCCCAGTTAATGTTTTTCTCACGTCAAATTAAATCTCTGTTTATGCTCGTTGAATGAGAAGGTGCCAAGGTGTGCACCTCTGAGCACTACAGTGTCTGGGTAGCCTAACTTGTTCAGTTTCTGTGTAGTTGCATAAATGTAGTACACATTTATTGCCCAGCAGCAAGGTTAACTAGCCTAACTGAAATGCTATATAATTGCTACAACAGGGCTGCTAATTGGGCTGTGGGGAGTGTGATGATAAAAGGCTTGCTGCTTCTGAGACCAGAACTAGCTTGGGTATAGTTGCAATGCATGTTTTATTCCCTGAAATGCACCCTGAGCTTTAATCTTCAAAATAAAATGAGGAAAATGAAAATTATTAAGCAACTAGAGATGAGCAACCCTTATTTATTTTGTATGGGTCTAGGTTATCCAGTAGAAGTGGGATTTTAACTAAAACTTGGTATTCTTGTCAAACTTACAGGAATTTCACATTTTATTATGATTTTATTTATTTTATGTTTATTATTTGGCTTTTTTGAGAGATGTTGCTACCTTTCAGGACTAAGGTAAGAAATATTTTTATTAAAATATCTACCTTACCAAGTATGTCATTTGAGCATAGTATGATTCTTCATGTTTGACAAGGTTACTTTGAATACAGTAAACTACCTTGTTGTGATTGTTACCATAGTCAGTGTTTGAAATATCATGTAGTTAGAAAGTCTTTGGCTAAAAAACTTCTTCATAAATTTTAGCTTAAATATTATTAATTTAATATATCAAAAGAAATATGTTTCATAAAAATGTTTCATAGTCTCTAACTCATTTAAAATCAACAAATAAATCCTCACCTCACTGACCTCATTTTCAGTCTTTCTCATACAGTGAGATGTGTTACACATCTTTATTTTTATGTATGTAGCACAGATTTTCCTACTTACTTTTTATGAACCTTGCTTCTCAGAATGGTATACTTCATAAAGATTCAAGTCTATAATGAAATATAATTATCCTCATTAAAACAAACTCTTTAGTACACTCTGGTATGTGACATAAAGCATAATAAGGAATTATGAATCCCTGTCCAATTCCCTTTGGAATAAGTGGTGGAATTTATTTATTTCTATTTTTTAGAGTAGGCAAATATATCTGTATCTGACTGAATGCATGTAAACTGTTCAGTATGTAGGCCATATAGCCATGCCTCATTACACATACTTCACTTTTGCATTAACATGAGTGTTACCCTTTAAATAGTGCAGCAATCTGCATGGTACAGTATGTAGCTGAACTGATTTTTGAATATTTTCAAGGGGCTGTGGGTCTGTATGCAACTTAGGGATATTTTGAAAATTTTACAGGAGATGGTAAAGAAGAATTATTGTCAGTTGCACAATTTATTACTCTGATGCTGGATTTGGTTCTGTAAACAATAACTTACTCATTGCTTAATCATTTACTCATTTAATGAGTAAAAAAAAAAGGTTTATCAGAAGCTTAGAGAGCCATTTTTTCTCATCTTACAATCTCAGTAGTAACATCTTTTTTATTATTATTATTTTTCTTTCTTTTTTATGCCTTTTTGGCATGGTCAAATTAAGTCATTCTAATTTCCTTCTATAATTTCTTCTTCCTTAAAAGGTTTTTAAAAAGTTGTTTTTTATTATTTTTTATTTTATTTATTTTATTTCTACTAGAAGCTTGGTTGAGCTAATGTTGCAGCATCATATTAAGTCAGATTTGTATCAATAACTGACAATAAAGTTTTGCTATGTAAATTAGAAATCATTATAGAAGTCTTTGGAGAGTAAAAAACAAAAGTTTGGAAAAAAAAGGGAAACTGAGACTGAAGCTATTAGCACGGGATAGCATGTAAATGAGTTTATATAATACTAGTATAGAAATAATTAAGATATGTGAATTAACAAAACAGGAATGGATTTTCAAACAACAAACTGACATTAAGTGTAGTTTTGGATGTAAGAGCACTAATAACTTGGGAATCTGGGAATTTGTTTGGATACAGCGTGATGCTAAGGTCTCTGCATATTCATATTTGATCCATTTTAGCTTAGCTTTTGATGTTGTATCTTACTTCAGTCTTTGAGACTCACACTGTCAGTGGCAGCAAGGATACAAGAGGAAATCACTATGTAAAATACACTCTGTAACCTGAGGACATGACATCCAGAAAGAGAGGGAGTCTGTCTGAGTTGAGCAAGTTCCCTTGCTAAGGGTGGCAAGGATATGGGATTGGAGGTTAGAGGGGGAGGTATTCTATCTTCCTGATTGACATGAATTTTTGAGCCATAGGTCCTCAATAGATAAACTCATTTGGTTCCTCTCTTTTGCCTTAGCTCCCAGAGTTGCTTACACCTACTTGGCTGATTTCCCTGGGCTGTGCTGAGGCTGGTACTAATGTATGCAGGTGTTTTTACTGCTAACACATTTGTAAAACAAATGTATGTATTTCACTTTTGTACACGCACAGTACCAGTGAGCAAACTGAGACTGGGCTTTTTTTTTTTTTTTTTTTTTTAATATTTATATTTTTTATTTTTTTTTATTTTTACCTGCTTTTTTTTTTTTTTCCTTTTTTTTTTTTTTTTTTTTTTTCAGAGCACAATTATTTGATTATTCAGACAGATTTCAAAATTTTGTAGGTGTGCATATAAGTTATCCAGGGATCCCTTGTATTTTCTCAATAAGTCAAATGTTATCTTTAATAAGATTTACAAGTTTTTTTTGAATAATGAGCCTAGGGGCTGCATGAAGAAAAACAAGTTTTCCAGAATAATGTAGCAGTTCTGTGCAGTTGTTTACAGGGGGAAGGTGAAGTGGGAGGCGATTGTGAGGGAGATATCTGTCAGGGAAAACAGAGATTTCCCTCAATAGCAAGATCAGCCTAACTGTAACACAATGACCTTGTGCAGAGAAAACTACCAGATTAATCCCACATTAATTAATTTAAGATGTATAATTTAAGCAATATATATTAGTATTTGCCAGTTGAACCTAAATATAGTTCAAACAATATTCATCTTCCTTTGAAGCTACAATTTTATATTTTCCGTTATGCAGTTTTAAATGTATTTTTGTTTAGTTTGGTTTTGTTATTGTTAATTTTCCCTTTGACTTAAACTAAACACATGAAACAGACCTAAAGCAACTGGGGCAAAATAGTTGTGATCCCAAGAACAATAGCTATATGTAAAATTACGTTGTTTAAATAGAAGGAAGCCAAGTATCTATGATAGCTATCAGGACAGAACTGAGAAGATTTCATCATTTGTGTAGATGATTATGTAGATGGGCTGTTCCTTATTGGGTTTGCTCACTTTGCAGAAGCTTCTGAGTGACCTAACTTACAGTCTTTTCTATCCTCACACATTGTTCCATTGCTTCCAGTTCATCTCCCTCCTACACCCCAGCATATAATGGGAAAGGCCTGATATTCACCATCATATACAGTACTGGGAACATGAACCTGATGTGAATCTCAGGGTTAGCATCCTTCCTCATCCAACTCCCAGGTACTGTCTATTAGCCAGCAGTCTGTGCAGAATGCATACCAGTACAACAAACACTTTACATACAATCAACACTTTTGAATGCCTTTACAGAGCGTATCTGTACATTATCTGGATTATTTCAAATGTTGAGAACATCAATGTTGAGAAAGTGCTGCTTATTACGACATTTTGAGAAGCACCACTAAAATAAAAGCAGGTCAGGCACTCTTAAACTGAGTTTAGAGCATGAAACTTGGTAATTATTAATTTAATTTATTGGAAAAAGTATCAGCCAGTATACTAGTAGACAAGTTTTGAAAATTATGTGGCTTTTACATGTAATTGTCCTATTCTAAAATTCTCACTGTATGCAAAGATAGGAGGAAATATTTCTATGTAATATATTCTGAACATAATTGCAAGTAAACAACAAAATTTCTCATTAATGGACATACTTCAAAATCAGATGAAAGCTTCAGGGTAAAAATAACATCACAGTTGATATATTCGGTTGGTTAGAAAATTCCATATATGCTCCTTTGCTCTGGTGTGTGACCCTTGCTCCTCTCTTTCAGCTTCCTAGTGAAATGAATGGCATTGTTTTACTGAATTGCAGATGAATTTCTATAGTAGAAAATTTCTGTTTAAATTCAGTCTTTCACTTGCACAGCATTATTTGACAAAGATGCAGTATATAATAGGTCATTGTGTACTTTAAAAGACAATCTACAATTTGCAATAAAAATTCTCTTGTGAGAAGAGAAGGAGAAAATTTGAATTTATATTGAAATGTTTTTTGTTATATTTGAGCTTTGGAATTAGGAAAATGAGGTTGGTATGTGATGAAGTTTATTGGAAAAAAAAGTCTAATCTTTGACTTTCCAGTAGCAGTGAATGTTGCAAAAGTATAGAAAATGTATATAAACATAATTCTCCTTGAAGGATTCCAAAGTTAGATAATTGTTAAAGTTAGACAGTTGGTTGGGAAAATTAGGGGAAAAAAATGCCCTTGATAGCTTTGTTAGCAGGAATGGTATTTGGATATTCTCTTTCACATATAGCTTCCTGTATATGCCTTTGCTATTTATTATAGCACAAGAAGACCCAAGAAACTACAGACCTGTTAGCCTAACCTCAGTACCCATAAAAGTTATGGAGGAGATTTTCATGGGTGCTATTGAAAGGTGTTTAAAGAACAAAGCTATTATCAAACATAGCCAACATGTTCATGATGTGAAAGTTCTGTCTTAGTAATGTAATATCTTTCTACTATAAGGTCACCAATTTAGTGGATGAAGGCGAAGGAAGTGGATGTAATCTTTCTGGATTTTAGTAAAGCCTTTGATACTGTTCCTCACAGTGTCCTTCTGGATGATTTGTCCAACTGTGAGATGAACAGGTACATGCTACACTGAGCGATGAACTGGATGAATGGCAGAGCTCAAAGGGTCATAGTGAATGGGGCTACATCTGGCTGGCAGCCAGTCACTAGTGGCATTCCCTGGGCTTCAATTCTAGGATTAGTCACGTTCAACATTACTATCTGTGATCTGGAAGTAGAAGCTGAATGCATCCTCAGCAAGTTTGCTGATTCTACTTAATGGGGAAATGCTTCTGAATTTCTGGAGAGATGGGAGGCCTTGCAGAAGGATTTAGTTAGATGGGAGCCCTGGGCAATCATCAGTGGCATAAAATTAAATAAGGGTAAATGCTGGGTTCTGCACATGGGACAGAGTAATGCTGGAAACAAGTACAGGTTGGGAAATGAGTGTCTGGAGAGTCACTCTGCACAGGGAGGGATCTAGGGGTGCTGGTCAACAGTAAGCTCAATGTGAGTCACCAGTGGACCCTGGCAGCCAAGAGGGCAAAATGCATTTCGGTGTGCATTAAATGCCAGACAGTTAAAAGTGGTGATTGTCCATTATATTTAGCCTCAGTGTGGCCTCAACTTTAATATTGCATGTAGTTCTGTGCTCAATAAAAAATAAAATAAATAAATAAATAATACAAAAAAAAGGATGTTAAGGTCATTGAGGGCAACAAGGCTGTATAAAGGATTGGAGGCATGTCCTGTGAGGAAAGGATGAAGACACGAAGACACTCGGGTTGTCTAGCCTGGAGAAAAGGAGGTGGAGAGGTGACCTCACTGCTCCCTACATCTTCCTGAGGAGGGGAAGTGAAGATGGAGGTGCTAGCCTATGCTTCCTGGGAACTGATGACAGGACACAGGAACAGCACAAATTTGCACCAGTTCAGACTGGACATCATGAAAAAATTCTGTACTGCAAGAGTGGTCAAACTCTGGAACAGGCTTCCCACTGTTGTCACCCTACCCATGTCAGTGTTCAAGAGGCATTTAGATAATACCCTTAATAATATGGTATAACTTTTGATTAGTCCTGAATTGTCAGGCAGTTGGATTGATCTTGGTAGGTCCCTTCCAACTGAACTATCCTAACTCTAAATGTAGAGCAACTGAGTGGCTTATGAGTAGTAGGTATGATGGCTGCTGAGAACACTGAACTCTTTTTGTGCCTGCCTGCATTACATTCAGTGTTCAGCCTGTTACATATCCAGAATTTTCCAAAATGAAATCTGTATCATGTGGGAAGTTACTGGACAATCCAGAGCATTCTACAAAGTCTTAAAAGATCTTTCTGCCCAGCATTTCCTGGCCATAAATCATGCTCCAGTGCTTTCGTCTTCATTTTCCTAACCATTCAGTGTTTTCAAGTGGTTTGTCAAAAACATCTGGAATTTGATAAATGTGTTTGTCTTGGAAATTTAAAGATGGAAAAAGAAAACAAAACAGAATCATGCACAAAGGATTATTCTAACTTATTTAAAGAATTGCCTGGTTCCTATCTGTGAGAAACATGGCCAAAACAAAGACCAATTATTGTTCCTCCTGCCGCCTTGTTCAATATCTCTCACTGTCAGTTTGAGAAGTCTCTTCCTTTACTTCAGGATGCCTTAATTTGCATTCATGTAAACACATTTATGAATCAGGGCAAGGCAATTCAGCGCAGTCATTCTGAATAGAAGTTAAGAGAAGTATCCCTGTTTACTATTTATACTCTCAGGAGTGGTAGCAGTCTGTTTTGAAAAAGCATGTGCAAGAAGCTACTTTCTGGTATGGATTAGGTTGGCTGGGTTTCATCTGTCCCAGGTAAGCAAAATCCCATGTGTGAGTCTGGTTCTGTCACGTGAATTCCAGGCAATATTGATATTAATTTCACATTAAAAGTCATTGACTTTTCTCAGAGCTACTATTTCAGTTTGCAGATTAAGGAAGCTATTTCTGCATAAATTACAACTGTATCACTTTCTTGATTCTCATATTTCTTAGATTTTTTGCAACTACAAGGTCACAATTTTTATTATAATGAGCACAGGTAATTTGTCTTGTCCCCTGTAACTCCAGAAAATGCCTTTAACAGAATGCACCTAGTTTTTTGTACCTCAACCCTACCTTATTGAATATTATGACTTATCAGACACATAAACATATATGTTCTTGGTTTGTGTGTTGTTTGTGAGATACTACAGGAATATGTACATTTTGCCTTACTTTTTTAGACCAGAATTTTGCAAACATATTTAATATATTTTAACTTTCTTGAGAGTTTGATATGTGGAAACTAAGTAGTTTTAATATGCAGATATTTGAAATAAAATAAATGATCACAGTTGTCTAGTGATTGTCACTACTGTCTATTAGTTGTACATCTAGTTGTTGTTTGCCCTAAGTTGTCCTTCACACCTCTGTGAATCCATTAAAACCTATTTATTGTTTAAATTCTGGGAGCTGTGTTCAGTGATAACAATGTAATACCTTGAAAATAGCTTATAAGAATATTATTTACTATAATTAAAGTTTAAGAAAGCAGAAGTGTCAGCTGTAACTTCATCTCAAAACTGTAAACTAGGAAGTATCAAATAATGCTGCACATTTGAAATGTGATTCATCTATGATTGTTCATGTAAGGTGGAAAAAGTAATTGAATTGACATTAACAGGTGAATATAACCTGTGTATGACGCTCTATGTCTATGTGTAGTGGCAGGTCTCCTCTGTGATTTACTCCATGTGCTGAGGAACATATTTCTGCTTGTATATCATTTTACTTCTCCAAACTGCATAAAGTAAATCAGTAAAAATATCTCTACTTGCATAGAGATTTGTAGAAACCACAACACCAATGATTATTACACCAGCAAAACCCTGGCATAGATAAATCTGTTCTGAGATATTTGTCTCTGTGAGCAGAGCTTTGTAGAATAGATCAGTTCCTTTGTTCTACCCAGAACTTTCTTTTTGCTTGTAAATACATGTGTAAAAACATAACTGATCACTTACAGATTTTATTTTTCTTTTGTTCTCTCTCATTATGGTTTAAAGATGGGATTGTACAGTTATTTTTTCTATTAAAATATTGTTTCTCCAAATTTACTGAATTTGGAACGCAGAAGTGCTCTAGGGTGCTAAAAGATTTCAAGGAGGTAGACGTGAATCCAAAAGCCTGAGTCAGTACTTTAAGGTGAATGTCTCTGTGGGACAGAAACAAATGAAGTCTAGTGATACTTTGTCTGTATTTCCATGACTCCATTGATTGTTTAGGGATCCCTTAAATGTTTCATAGTTATTCAGTGCAATTCATGATCCTTGCAAGTCATCCAGAGGAAAAAGTTAATGGTTATATATTTCTATTTTGAACTCTCTTCAGTACAATAGCTCTTGAAAATAGCAAGTGTATTATAGTGAGTAGAATAGCAGAAAAAAGTCAGTCTTCAGCAGGACCTTTAGAATGTCAGAAATATAAACCAAGACTGGCTCGCACCTGAAAAACACACATTTCTCAGCATCTTTCTGATGTACATCTTTTCTTTACAAGCAGTCTTCTTTCCTCATCACTACATACCACCACAGTGGATTGTGTCATTTCCAAAACTGTCTCATTCTTCTATGATGGATATTAAGTTAGGTGCAGTTAAGCATGCATCTATATGGGAGAGCAGATATTTTCTAAGAATATGTACGAGTCAATATTATTCACAAGGGATTGCCAACCCAAACAATGTGTGATTCTCATGTAACATAGGTCTATTTTAATTTCTGGTACTGAACTGTGCAGGCCATGTATGGAGCATGCACTCAGGCTTATGATTTAAGTTGTGCAATGGCTTCAATTCTCATTACATCTGTTATTCAGACACATCTATCAAATGTACAGATACTACATAATAAAGAGTTTTGACTTTGGCTGTCTTCACAGGATGAGGCTATTTACCTTTTTTTTTTTTTTTTTTTGTACTCAACCCTTAACACAAAACACATTGAGCAAGTGGATGTCTTAGTTCATAATTTAAGACTCCTTATTCTGAATAAAATCCTATCCCCTCTGATGCCTGAATTAGTTTGAATCGGTTTTCTTTTTTTTTTTTTTTTTTTTTCTTTTTTTTTTTTTTTGTAGATCTTTATGTTCACATAAATTAGTATTTTTTCTTTGAATATTTTCAGCCTCAGCAGTGAAACTGGTGACTAAGACCAATTGAGAATGTGAAGTTAGAGTTAACTCATGTGGTGTAATGCTTAAATAAGTTACCTTTGGGAATTAATATCAGGCTTTTATTATGAGGTGACAGAATAATCCACTTCTGGGTTTCGTGCACGTGCTTCTGAAACATTTGGTAGTAGACACAGATGGACTCAGGATTAGAGAACTGTTATACTGAGTTTCTGATTTGACCTTTTTGTTTTGTGTTCATGATGGGACCGAATGTTAATATTTGGAATTTAAAAGGGTATGAATATCTGTGTCTTCAATATGTCATAAATGCTGAAGTGACTATATAGAGGTAAATGATGTAGAGAGAGTTACACTTTTAAATAACTTTTAATTATTTAAGTGCCTCTGATCATTTTACAATGCATGCAGCCATCTACAATGTTTTGTTTGATTAAAAATAAGCAAAAAAGCAAACCAAATTAAGCAGTGGCATAGAGAATTAAAAGGACAGCAAGGGGCTGCCTCTACATTAAATTCAGACCAAACCTCTGAAACATCTGTAGCTTAAATTTCAGCTCCCATCTAGCTCTGCAATTTTGCTTCTGCTTACACTTGTAAAATTTTTATATGTGTGTGTGTATACATATATATGTAGGTATGTTAAGTGTGTGTCACATGCACTTTTGCTCTCATACATATCCTGCTATATTTCAAATGTACTAGTAGTAAGATTGGTAAGAAAAAGAAATGAAGCATTAATCACCCATATGTAATTCAGAATTCACAAATGAAAACATTTGGAGGCCTAAATTTTCTTTTTAAATACAGACATGTGGGAAAACGCATAAATTCTGAGGCATTTTCACAAAAACTTTTTGTGAATTCTCATTAAGCTACTCTCTTGTTTCCAACCAATGTACCTAATAGACTAATTAGGAAATCAGAGTTCACAGTTTTATCCTTCTAAAGGAGACCTAATTGCAGCCGTAGAAGTTCAGTCTCTAGTCAGGTCTTGGACTTCAACTCTGTAGCAGGAAGACTTAAAATCTTAATTCTCTCAGACTTAACTGGGTTTCTCGTGGCCTGTATAAGCAAAGGATTTATTTATGCTATGAACTAAGAGCATTAAATCCCTATATCTTCATCAGGAATTTGGAAATCCTAAAAATCACAGCTTAAGTTAGAGAGAGCACTTAGATATCTCTAACTCTCTGTGAATGGGGTCAGAAAAATATTTCAAAATATCAGAAATACTCAGACCTCCTACTAATTTTGAATTTTAAGGTCTTTCTTGAGAGTTAGAGGGTGAGGAAAAGTACTTCAAGAAATTAAAGCTGCAATTCTAGATACTCTCTTAGTTTGGAGAGCTAGGCTTTAACTGCTAAATATGATAAAATTACAACATTGATTTTTATTTAGGTAGTAACAAACCCATACAATCCACTGTAGTAGCTCTGATAATAGGCAGCAGAAAACATTTATATTTGAACACTAGTTAAAATGGGATTTCTCTTTAACATAAACAAAAAAAAGAAGATGTCAGTAAGGCTTATTTCATGAAAAGTACCAAAACTCAAATTCTTTACTTACTAAAGTTTCTCTCTTTTTTTTTTTTTTTTTAACTAGAAAATATCCCCAAATACTTAAACAGCATTTTTTTCCTGTGAAAAAATGTTGACTGAAAAGTAAATAAGTTTTAGTACTTCCGATAATAAGAGAAATACGACTCAGTATAACAGAAGTAGTTCTGCTGTAGCACAATGAAAGATGATTATGAAAGGGGAAATATATGCAATCCATAAGCAAAAACTTCCTGAGACTTTTATACATTATTCATAGCACTGATAGGAGCATTCAATCTAGCATCACTTTTTGTATGACTCAGGGTATCGACTCTCCATCAGTTATCTCATTATTGATCAAAATAACTTTTTTTTTTTTTGATGAAAGGCACCTTTGAAAAGCCAGAGTCATCTACCCTTGTTAACAAAAGACTGGAAATTCTAATTTCCTTTTGTTGTTTCTCCAGTGACTAAGTGCCTAATTTATATGCCAGATTTAGGAAACTGTCTCTTTAGTATACAGTGATTTTTTCATAATAAAAACTGTTCATTCTCAAGTTACCTCCCATGCTGAGTCTAATAAACCTATGAGATAAAGGTATTTAAGAACAAAATTTTATCATGTTTAAAAGAAAAATAGAAGAACAATAAAAAATAAACACCTCGCCATGACAAGACATGTCAAAAACAGTTATTGAAACCCTTTAAAATGCAACAGATAGAATTTAGAGTTATCTCAAAATTTTACAGGAAAATTCCCTTTTTCCAAATAAGATCACTAAAACTCCACCGGTTCAAATCCTTTAAAAATGAATCTCTTCAGGGTGTTACAGGGTTAAGTAGCTAAGGCTATTAAAGGTCCTGGATGTTGCCCTTGGAACAAATAGTACTTCTTTTTCCCCCTTCCCCTTTCAGCCACACTGTTCCTTACACACGTTTCATTCTGGCAAAGGGCCCCATACAGATTTCTTAACCTCTTTGCTGCCCAGCAGAATCTCACTCCCTGGCATGGGAAACCTATGAAACTGCTTTCTCAGCCTCCTCAAGAAGTGTCTCTATTAGGCTATTGTGCAGCAAGAGCATCGAGGAGGAGGGTACAAAGCAGTAGAAGTGAATCAAAAAGTAAGCTTCCAAAGAGAATAATTTCATGCATTTAGTGGATTTTTATTCTAAAATTTGAAAATGTATCATTTTAAGTTAAGACTGTACTTTAGCATCCTGATAAATGCAAGTTCATTTTGCAAAGGATCAGTAGTTCATACTGGTCTTCACAAATCTATCACCATAACATTTCCTATTGGCTCACTTGTTTATTATATATACACACCATTTTGATTTAGTCCAATCTCACTTCTCAAAATGTATATCTTGTTGTACAAGACACCTTAAACGGAAAATTAGATTACCAGGTAGGTTTAAGCACAGGTATTGTTGTTACTAGGTGCAAATAAAATGCCAAGCTAATGAATGGAATGCAGATAAGCATGTCATTTTAAATAATCCATTTGTCATTTTATTAATACTACTATGTTTTGTAAAACACTGATAACAGGGTGTGTCTTCACAGGTGGTAGAATACTTCTGTCAAGGATTTGCTTCTGGCCTAGTACTCCAAATCCTTTACAGACCACAGATGATCATTTTAATACAGTAAATAAATAAATATATAAATAAATAGTATTTGAATAGGCAGTACAGAGTGCTTGTTCAGACATCATTGTTTTATCACCTAGAACTTAAAACATAGATTAAAATATGAATCTATTGCTGTATATATACTAAAACATATCCTTTCTTATTCCAAGTAATATGTAAACTTCTGAATTCTTGTTAAAAAATACATTGCAGGATAAATTTGTACTTAATACACCCCTGCTAAAGACTTCATATGATACTGCTGATTAATTTAGCTTATCATTACTAGTTTACTTGTAATCTACCTGTAAGTATTTAGGTTTATGAGGTTTATGCAGGTTTATGAGAAACAGGCAGCAAAGATTTACTGCAACAACAACAAAAATATCCTGAGAATGTAAAGACATTACAAAACTGCAAACCAAAAAGTTGAGCACTAAAATAAGTGGCACAGCAGCCAAGAGGTTAAATCGTCTAATGAAGGTTTCTGTTTTTTTTTTTTTCTTTTTCTTTTTTTTTTCTTTTTTTTTTTTTTTTTGCTTGGTTTGTTATTTAAATTAATCCATTAGTAAACTAAAACTTTTACATATTTTATGTAGCTAATGCTATAGTCTATACAGAGACTTTATACAATATACAATAATTTTATTGTATAACAGTAGTTATTCAAATGTTTGGCGTTTATTATCCCTGAATGCTTTTTTTTTTTTTTTTTTCTCTTAAGTTTTTTAGTTTTCCTACTTCTTACTGAAACTTTCTTTTCCCTTTTCTACTTATATTTTCTATATAACATCTATATTTTTCAGTCTTACTATTCATATGCTGTGATAAAGAAAAGAACTGGTGAATCCATTTTGCAGCCATCTCTTCAGTAGAAATGTGAAGCTTTCAGACCCAGAGCATCTGTAATTTAGCTAACATGATTTAATTAACAGAACAAAATTCTGTTACTGATTGGGGTATGTGGGAATTCCTTATATACATGGATGGTTTGCACTTTTGAAATTTTTGCTGCAATTCTTTCCAAAATAAGCTACATAAAGACTACATACTTTACCAAGGCATGCTGATCACAGTTCTGACTGCCACAGTCTCATACACATAACTCTTACTGTGTGGGTTATGTATCAATTTTAAAGGTAACTACTTGTGACCAAGCATATGGTACAGCATCTGCAGACTAATCTACACTAATCTACACTGTCAAATGAGAACTTTCACATCTGCTCTAAGTCTTACTTTCTTTAGTATGCTAAAGCCTGTTTAGTGCCAGCCCCTTCCTCTTAACACCATCAATCATTATGTTTTGTTAAAACAAATGTTAGTATTTATTTATTTATTCATTTGTTTGTTAAAACAATTGTCTGTAGGCCTCACTGGGAATAGTGATGTATTGCTAGGTGTGGAGCTGTAGCAAGAGATAGCATAAAGCCTGTGGGTATGAAATATCAAGCTATACTAATTTAATATGGCTGTAAAGTACATATTAGTTGTATCCATTTGCAATCTTACTGGGATGAAAAGATTTCCTCGTTTTTTATAGGTTTTATATATATATCACAGACTTTAATCTATGCGGTAATCGTTGCAAATACTAACAATGTGGAGTTATTTCTCTTCTGACATGAGTCACTGGGAAAAGGCAGAAGTACTCTGGTGCATAGTTTTTCTTTTTATTCAGAAGTCCTTTGCTGGGACTTTTATTAAATAAGAACAAATTTTGCATTTTAGCAAGTGCTATTGTCAACCCAAACACAGAAAATCATAATAGATATTGCACAAGGGGAGTACTAGTAAAGGAATTTCATTTCAAATCTATAAAACTTCATAATTTGCAATTGAAATCACCTCAAATAAAAATGTCATCCAAATTTTGAAAGCTAAGTAGCAGAGATATTTATATTTTTACTGTTATGAAAAATGAACATTACTTTTATGAAAAATGAACATTTAATTATAACTTTATCTACTTTTAAAAAGGAAGGTATATAATATTCTATTAGAAACTGATTTCCTCCCACTTCAAGAATATTCCAGGTTACAAGAAAACTAGAAGATAATTAGTCAGTTCTTGGTTTACCTTTCCTGTCTGTATTATCATGTTCCTCCTATTTTATTTTTTTCCTTCCTCTATCGTCCCTTACAATCCTCAGTATGATGGTGCATTTGCTCCCTCTTAAATTATTGTTTATTGAAATAAAGCTCCTCCTTTATATCTTTTTTAAGGTCATAATGAATATTGAGGGCCTAGACAAGATATTTTGAGCTATTGCAGAGAGATTTGGATTAGGGTCACCACAAGTAAAATAAATGAAAATAGAGTTTTTATAGCACTTGCTTCTGTACTGCAGCTTTGTTCATCACAAACTTTAGTTTTGTTTGGAATGTTTGATATGGAACAACATATACTTATCAACATAGTTAGGATATGGTTTTTTTGTCCCCACTCCCCGCCATCCCCTGCCCTGGAATATATTTAATCAAAATGTTAGCACAGGATATTTTGATAGTTTATGAATGTACCACATTCTGACCAGAGCCTTTTTTTTTTTTTTTTTTTTTTTTTAATTATTATTATTATTATGAACCAAACAGATTGTATGTGGTGCAGTGGTAGTACTTTTCTTACTGTATAGTGAGATGGCCTAGAAGACTCACCTTGCTGATTTTTTTTTATGACAGCTGAGGCTATATACAAGACTAATGTAGTTCTATATATGGAAAATGGGTTGTTTGCTTCAAGAGAATCCTATTGTGTATACTGACTTCTCAAAGAAAGAATTCAGATATTATGCTTTGAGAACCCAGTACAAAATTTGTCTCAAGATCAGTAAAAAATACTGACTGCCATAGAAAACCATTTTTAAAGGAGGACAGAAATGCCAGATTTGAGCCCAAATACTTATACACTAGTGAATTTCACTGTAATTAAGAGGCAAAGAGCTCTGCATTCTGTGTCTTCAACTTATACGTATGAAAATGTTTTCAGCCTGCTGATATATGTTATCTAGCAGAAAAGATACGAATAACGAAGTATTTATTGGAGTTCTTCTGTACACTACCATCCTCTGGTTTACTATTTTTGCCAATAGTCAAGATTGACCTTTGCAGCCATCAAAGTAATTTTCAGCCACTCTTGGAAGGTCATAATGCTATTGAAGAATATATATATATTTTTTTCTAAAAAACACTCTTCAATGATAATGTTCTAATGTAGAAAGAGGACTGGGATGAAATGAATAAATAATACTTATTTGTTTATTTAAAATATATATATTTCTATCACAAACTTCATTTTCAAAGTAGGTTAGCACATTTAACAGAAGTAAGCTGTAAATTGTAGTGAGAAAAATCTGTTTACAATACAAAGTGCTTCTAAAATTTTCTGAAGAGATATTGCTTTAAATCTTTACAACTTTATTTTTTATTGCAGTGTAAAATCTTGTGCTAGGAAAGAGTAAGATTACAATGATCAGTATCTTGTTTTTTAATGAGATTATGAAAGTGTTGCAGTTTAGGTATAGCAGTTAGCTAGTTCTGTCATCTTCAACTTCTTGGCTCTTTACCAGAGGAAAATTGTTTCTAGTTGAAATGATCAACCATATTGAACCTAATCTACCTCAAGAGTTAATTATGAAAGTCAGTGATTTACAGGACATTTGGCTATAAGTTGTAAGTGGGATGGGAATAGCAGTGAAACAGAAATCACTCAGGGAGCAAAGGAAATATATGCATATAGAAAGACATTTCAGAACCTGCTGGTGATCCATGACTTTTTCTCCTTTTGTTCAGCTGACATGTGTCTGTTGTGAGCTCAGCCATCATGCTTAAGGACATACAAGCAGATTCTGTAAGTTAGAAAGCGTTCTGAAGAACTTTTCATGGTTATAGGATTAAAACTAATGTACTTCAGGTAGAAGATGGAAAAATATGGAAGCGCTTCTCTATCAGGAGTATAATATGTCTTTTGGATAACATAAGTCTGTCAGCCTACTTTTTTTTTTTTTTTTTTTTTTATGGATTCAAATATATTTACCTTTTTTATTCTCACTTGTTTGTAATGTGATCAAGACATCAAGACTGGAGAGCAGCCTAAATAGATGGTAGATGCTGCCTGTGTCCCTTTATTTCCAGATAAAAGAAAACAGGGAGAAATGTGTAATTTATTTGTTTGTTTGTTTCCAGAACAACATGTTAACAAAGATTCTTTTGTTTGGAACTCTGCCACTATCACTAAAATTACCCTTTGAATTTAATTATTGCCTAAAGATGCTTGATGATAATTCAGAATATTTTGATGTTCTTGGACATCCAGGATGTGAATTTTCAGTAAAAATTGCATTCTAACTAATTGAAATGCTGTTCATTAGGATTAATTAATTATGATGTCTTCCTGGAAATCTGTTGAAGTCTAACTAGACTTAAAGAGTAACTGAAGTTTAAAAGTGACTATGATTTGCTTTACTTCAGTTGTGGCAGATAATTTAATAGTATTTATGTTTCTTTTGTGTGCATTAGTCTCAGAAAGTTCAGTCATTCTGTGCTCTGATGAATACAGAGATCTTACATATTCCTGCAGGTGTATCCCTTCCTATAGCCTCTTTACTTTCTCTATTATAAAGATTTAAGGACACATAAAAAAGGCATTGAAAGAATCATGACCTTGTTTGTGTGATCATACTTGTGATCTTTATTTGAAGAATGTATAGGAAACACATTCTGGGATAGCTCTTATGTTAAGTTATGGATTCCTGTTTAGTACTCCTAGGTGTTTTTGTTGTTGTTGTTGTTGTTTTCTTTACATTAAATTACAACAACATATTTTTTAACTACTTCTGTTTAGTAAGTTAACCATGTGCTTAACCACAGTATGGAACATTAAATCAAAGGTATTATGGTCCAGTTAAATGACTACCTATGAATGTGCACGCTGTATATTTATTGATATAAATATAATAATAATAATTTTTTAAAAAATCATTAAATCTGATATGACAAGAAGCCCTCTTGAAGACTTAATTGCTAACAAAACTCAGTTTACTTTTGTCAGAGTGAAAAAGGCAAGATCATATGACTCGGTGATATTTCAAAATCAAAGAGACATAAGCTTTTTTAAAAATTCACTCAAGTCTTAAAGGTGGAAAAAATTACAGGAACTCCTGAAAGCTCGAATTATTTGCACCTCATTTAAGATTTCAACAGTTTTCTGGTGAAATATGTGTGCTTTTTCATCTTCAGATAATCTAAAAGACCAAAGATTCTAAAATTTCACCATCATTGCAAGTTACTTGTTGCTTAGATTCTGTTTCTTTTGTAGGCTGGTTCAGAAATAAGTATTTTCTGTTTTTATTCAATTGTATTTCTTGAATAAAACATTGCTAGAGAGATTTATTCTTGAAATGATGCTATTTGTATTCGCTGCAAATTTTTCCATTCTTATGCATACTTATTACCAGCAGCCACCAAATCACTGAATGTTTGAGGCTGGAAAGGACCTCTTGAAGTCATCTAACCCACACCCCTGCTCAGGCAGGGCCACTTACAGCAGGTTGCCCAGGACTATGTCTAGACTTTTGAAGATCTTCAAGGAAAGATACTCTACAGACTCTCTAGGCAACTTGTGCCAGAGCTCAGTCACCTGTGCTGTAAAGATGTGCTTCCTGGTGTTTAGATAGAATCTCTTGTGTTTCAGGAATCTCTTGTGCTCCATGCTCATTGCCTCTTGTTCTGTCAGAATCAAAGTTGACTAGTATTCTTTTAAAATATTCCTTCACATGTTCTGAAATATGACTGATGGTAACTTTGATTATAGTTATACTAGGATTTCATATGTATATCCTACGTTAGTGCTTAGCATATTAGAATGGTATTAGGAAAATGAGATATATTCTCCCAAGATCACTAATGGATTTAATTTTGAAGGAATAGTCCTCTTCAAGAAATGTTGTAAACTCACCAAGACACAGGTCAAAGCAAAATGAATAATAATAATAGTGTATATGAAACAAGTGATGCACAATGCAATTGCTCACCACCTGCTGAGCCCATCCTCGAGCAGCCTCCCCTCCCCCCCCACCCTGGCCAGCCTCCCCTGTATATTGTTTAGCATGATGTCAGATGGTATGGAATACCCCTTTGGCCAGTTTGGGTCAGCTGTCCTGGGTCTGTCCCCTCCCAGCTCTTGCTGCACCCCCAGCCTGCCCGCTGGCAGGACGGAGCAAGAAGCTGAAAAGTCCTTGGCTTAATGTAAGCATTGCTCTGCAGCAATTAAAACATCAGCATGTTATCAACGCTCTTCTCATCCTAATCCAAAACATAGCACCCTACCAGCTACTAGGGGGAAAAATAACTCGATCCTAGCTGAAACCAGGACAAGCTTCAAGGAATTGGATTGCTCCTGTTTGGAGCACAGGGATTCCTCCTCTGCTGGCAGATCTCTCCATCTGCAGCTGCACCCTTTATTTGAATTAGTTTGAATTGCTAAGGTTGGGAAAAAATTGCAGCAATGCTGTCAAGCCAAATTTTAAGCAGTAAATCTCATAAAGGGAAAACTAAACACACAAAAATCTAACCAAGAAAACATACAGTGTAGCATTATCCTAGAGGAAATGCAATGTGTTAATTCTGTCACTGTTCCTTGAATGTAAAAACATTAATCTCTTCTGATTCTTTGAGAAACAATGATTCTGTTAATAGGATATGAAATTTTGACTCTCATTCTGTAATTTATCTGTAATATTCAGGAAATTAATTGTATCACTTCACAATTATATATAATGCTGTCTATTTCAAAGGCTCATTCACTACATTTATTTAACTGTCATATAATGGCTGAAAATTGATAAGTTTATTGTAAACTGAACTGATAAAACTAAACTTCAATATTTAGAAAGTAGATTTTTTTTCGTTAATGAAAAGATAAAGTAAAGATAAAGTGTTAAAAAAAGTTTATTTTCCTTTGACTGTTTTTAGGATCTTCTCAAGTACTATTTATATTGTTGCCAGTCTGATAAATACTGCACAAAATCATTAGCATACATGGGACAGAAAATATTAAATTAACATGAAAGGAAAAATTCTGCTCTGTCCAATGGGGAAGGGTATTTTTTTCCTCTTTCATCCTATTGAATAGTTTTGATACTTATATTTAACTGGAAAGTTTTTTTTTTTACTTTCTTCAAAAGTCAAGCATATATTTAAAACTACCTGAAATTACCTTATCACTAAGTAGAATTAACACTTTCTTTACAGGTTCACATAGCTTGATGCAGAACTTCAGTTGAATGTAAAATTATCATTGTTAAAGCTATTTTGTTTCATAAGTATTTTTCCATTTTAAATTGTCCTCACTGGTTCTATAAAAACTCTTTTAATAAAGAAAGGAGAATATAGTCTGAAATGTTACATTTTCTTACTCCTTTGTACAATTTAAACAATAAATTATACTTTATAAGACATAAAAAAATAATTTTATGGAAAAATAAGGAGGTATATTCTGCCAAAAAAATCACTGTGGGCACTTTAAGCAAATATAACAAGTAGATAGAATAGATATGGTGCTATATCATACATATTGTATGAGACTGCAGGCCCTTACATATTTTTTCATAAATATTTTAATGTGTGCAATTTTCCACTCCAATAATTTAAAATGAAAATTGTTTTACCTTTAGAGGAAATTAGTTAAAGCACTGAAAACCATTGTAAGAGTAAAGAAGTTTTGATTAGGACAAAAAAATATTTTATTTTATTTTTTAATGTAAAACAAATTTACATTTCCTAAGAGCTTGAAGTAGAAAACTACATATGCAATTAAGGAATGCAAATTGTCTTGGCTCAGTTAGGAATTCTTGAACATTACAGTGATGTTTCAGAAAATGCTCCCCATTGGTAACAAAACATATTTATGTAGAAGTCATGAAAATACTGAAAATATAGATAGAAATCTTGAAAATACAAAGCACATCAAGACTTTCACTGACAATGTAATAGAATACAGGTTTTCAGTGAAAAGCAGGCTGAACTGTCTGGCTGGTGTCCACTAGTAATGTGAAGGGCTTTAATTTATTTCTGACTTCAGTTATTCAACCTTTGTGATGAATATTCAACATTATGTGATGGTAATGTGTATTCTCCTTGTTCTGAATAAATTCCGATCTAATGTAACAAGTGGAGCAATGGTAATAACTTACCATTTACCCATGTAAGGATTTTTAATAATAGATCTATATTTCAGATTTCATTTTGGTGATGAAAATTCAGGATTCTATTACGTGTGGTGAAGTCAGAAATGAAGAGTAAAATTCCTTCTGACTTTAACATAAAGATTATTAAATTCCTGGAATGACCAGGATTTTTCAGTTTTCACCCCTGGCAGGAGAAAAAAAAAAAAAAAAATAAAAAAAAAAAAAAAAAAAGTAAAATGCTTGTCTAATTCTCTTCTTAGGTGTTGGCAATTGTAGTATGTCCCATCTGGAACAGAAAGACAAATATTACTAGTTGTTTTGAAGCATATGTCAAAAGAACGGTGAGGGAAAATGTAATTAGATATTTTTACATTTTTATAGATAACCCATTCCAAGGACAATAAAAGTATCTTGGCAGGACATTCAATTCTAAAGCATGTTTTAGAATAGTGGCTTATAAACTCAGTTATTGAAGATGTCTGAGATGTTTTTTTAAATGATCCTGTATGCAGCAGAGCTTTAATAGACTGTGGACTTTTCTAAGGTCTGATATAATCACAGAATCACAGAATTTCTAGGTTGGAAGAGACCTCAAGATCATCGAGTCCAACCTCTGACCTAACACTAACAGTCCTCCACTAAACCATATTGCTAAGCTCTACATCTAAACGTCTTTTAAAGACCTCCAGGGATGGTGACTCCACCACTTCCCTGGGCAGCCCGTTCCAATGTCTAACAACCCTTTCGGTAAAGAAGTTCTTCCTAAGATCCAACCTAAAACACCCCTGGCGCACCTTAAGCCCATTCCCCCTCATCCTATCACCAGGCACGTGGGAGAACAGACCAACCCCCACCTTGCTACAGCCTCCTTTAAAGTACCTGTAGAGAGCGATAAGGTCACCCCTGAGCCTCCTTTTCTCCAGGCTGAAAAAGCCCAGCTCCCTCAGCCACTCCTTGTAGGACTTGTTCTCCAGACAGCACCTGGTCATGAAATCTTATTTGTCAGACATGCCCCATATAGTGTGACACGTCCCACAGCAAATCCCACTGTTGCTTTATGGTTTATAATAAGAAAATTGTGCAATCTTCTGCTTAAACACAAGTAATAATGGGATAAAAGTCATTTGCACTGTTGTGGAGAAAGAAATAAATTCAATGTGCAAAGGATTAGGAGCAATAAAAATTTTGGTTTTCAAAGTGTGAGCCTGGTTGGGAGTGTAGGTTAGATAGGTGGACAGGGAGAGACATATGCTTGTGGTATTGTGCAGAAAGGCTTCAGTCAAAGGTTGGTGCTGAAAAGATAGACTGAAGATCAGGAGAGTGATGTTACAAACAGCAACTGAGAAAGCATTAGGAATCATTGCAGGGTTTGCAAACTGCTCAGTCATATTCACCTTTAGTTGATGATATGACCTCTGTGAGGAGATCTTGGAGGCAGAGAGTAAGATTTCAGTTTAAAACTGGGCACACATTGCTGAGTTTCTGCCACAGAGGTGATGGCTAGCTTTTGGTCATGAATGGGACTGAAAGAAATGTGCTTACACTCAAGAGTAAAAAGAAAAAATGCAAGCCAACTCAAAGACCTTGACTAATAGCACACAAAGTATCTTGGTAGGTCTGGGGTAAATAGCTAGACTAGAGTAGTTTAAGCACAGAGAAAGGGACTGAAGCTCAATGGAAGCAAGTCTGGAAATTTAAGAAATCTAAATAGCAAAGCCAGGAAGCTGAGTAAATTTTAGAGGTGGCACGAGGAAAAGAAGTTGGGACATAGCTGGCAAATAGGATCAGGAATGTTTAGTTACATTGTTTTGTAATGTGCAAAATGCAAGCATGATCACATTCTGAGCAAAAAAAGAGATAAAAGTGGAAGTTAAAGAAAAAAGGGATATGGTTTAGTGGTGGGCTGTTAGCGTTAGGTTGGAGGTTGGACTCGATGACCTTGAGGTCTCTTCCAACCTGGAAATTCTGTGATTCTGTGAAAACAAAAGAGAAGCTACAGGCCAGATGTGAGAAGCCCACAGGAGGATGAGGAGGAGTGCTTCTGCTTGTGGTAAAGAAGCAGAGTTCTGGAGGGGCTGAGATGAAAAAGAAGTGGCTGAAGGGGGAGAGAAGGTCGTATCAGATTTTGTCAGCTTTCTTTTAGATCTCCTCTGAGGAAAGAGAGTTGTACACCAGAGCGTTAGAAGCTTTAAGAAACAATGTCAAAGAAGAAACCCAGCCTTTGGAAAACAGTAACAATATTAGAATCATAGAATCATAGAATATCCTGAGTTGGAAGGGACCCTT
>CM021734.1:36451847-36473511 GCA_011075105.1 Heteronetta atricapilla | reverse complement strand
CTCTCCTCTCCTCTCCTCTCCTCTCCTCTCCTCTCCTCTCCTCTCCTTTTTTCCCATTATTCATTTCAATGTAATTTATTTAAGGGTTCATTTCATATGAATCAAAACTTCTTTTTGTCCTAACACTAGAAAAATGTCAGGCTCCTTACTTTCCACATTTACAAAATGCACTACCCTGAACAGCATCTTAAATTTGTTTGTTTAATGAAATCAGGGTAATCTGAAACGTAAATTATTAAACTGAGTAGTTTAGCTAATAAGCTAATAGAAGTGTCCAATTGTGAATTCTTTCTTTTTGGAGAAGAAAATGACATTGAGAAAAGCAGAAATGTATTCAGTTAATGTTATAATTTAATGAAATAAGAAACTTAAATGTGAAAGTAAGCAAAATCATAAGTTGGTTTTCTCAATATTATGTTATATAGATCACGCTTTATCACATTGTCATAATGGAATTTATTGCTTAGATTTTTGGAATCCTTATTTGTGTTTTCAGTGGTGAAACTACTAGATTATTTTTATTTTTTATTTTTTTAAAAAAGAGAGATATGTATAAAAGATTTGTTCAGCCTTAAAGCAATGGAATGAATGAGAAACAGACATGAATTTCTCTTAGTATATACAATCACATTAAATTACTAAATTGTGAAGTTATTCACAAGAGCTTTAATTTTCTGCCCATTTTAAACTATCGTTTTTCCTACAAATCCTCTGTATATTTCCATTTCTCATGTATTAAAGGTGTGGCATCTAAAGTTCAGATGCTCTGACTGTATGTGCAGTGTGAAATATGACCACTTCATGATACTGATTAATGGCTCACTTCTTAAAATTTGCCACTGCATAACTACAAGTGGAATGTGTAGATTTTTCCATTTCATTTACAATTAAAAAATTGAATTTGAATTTGAATTTTTTTCACATTTTCCATGAGAATATAAAAATATTCAAGTTGTTATTATATTTCTAAATTACTATAAAAAGGAACTGAACATTTTCTTAAAAAAAATCACATGCTAAGACATGTAAATTAAATGTACTGAGCTATATGCCTACCTGTTTACTTATTGTCCATTTTGTTAGCTAACAGCTTGAACCTGTTACATGTATTTGCAGATCAGTGATGGGTCAGTAGGCATCTTTTTGCAAGGGAGTTAGCATGTTTTGCACAGGAAGTTTATGTATTACTGTTGTAAATATGTAAAACAATGAAAAAAATGAAAGATTTCTCACCTCAAGCTTTTAGAGAAAAAGCAAAAATTTTAAGTCTGATGATTTTTTCCTTTGATACATTTTAAGTGAACCAATATCAATTGTGTCTTTCCATTTTTGTTTTGAGAGCAGTGGCCAACTGCACTGTTGCTATCAAACCCAAATCAATTAGAAGGTAAGTAAAATTTGTACCTTAAGTTGCTTCCAAGACTTATTGCCTTACTATGTCATATAAAATACTTTTCAAGTATTCAGTCTATGCTGCTTTTAAATATTATCATGTTTTGTGATACCTGTATTTCTTAACCTGTTTAAGGCACTTTTTGTGTTATGTTTTTGATGATGTCAAAGCTGTGGTTATTAGTTCTCTCTAATTTCTGTTTTTACAAGGAGATGTTTAAAAAATTTTAGAGTTCAATATAACATCTGGCAACTGTTGTGCATCTGAAAACATGAACAGAATATATTTGGTGACCTGCCTGTGAAAACAGCAAAACACCATCTGCAGTGTGCAAAAATATTTACTCTTTCATCCATAGCAACAAGTTGCATCACACACATTTTTAACACACCTCAAAACAGGGAAAGGGGAAGTATTTGAGGAAGGATTTTTTAAGTTTGGGAATTTGATGAACGGATATATGGAGCAATGTTTGTTTGTTACTTTCAATAAATATTGTCTTGGTTTGTTATTTTCTCTGATTATAAAATAAAACGTATGCATTCACTTGGTTCCTGCCTGATGTCTCATTCTTATGACAGTCTGTTTACTTGACAGGATTTTGACACCTCAGTATTTTTTGATTAGACCTATTCAACTAATTAGTAACCTATCAATATTTTATTTTTCTTCCTAGTCTTTTGATAGCAAGTTATTACAATACCCCAAGTCTCAGTCCTGCATAGTTCTGTCAATCTGAATAATAGATTTGTGAATCTAAAGTGTGAGTATTGAAATTAATGGGATTTCCTCACTAAAAAGGCTCTTTTGAGGCTTAAATTTAGAACAGACTGAAATACCTTTGAGAATTATGATGTATTCATTTCAGGTTTGCAATAAAAATACTGTTTATTTTCAGGTCATTACAATATTTCATTGTGAGTTTCAGAGAGTATTGATAGCCAATTTATGGGAAAAAAAAAAAAAAATCTAATACTGCAGAGCCCAAGAGATGATGGTTTCTGTACAAGGTTTGTTTAGATCCATTCCACTGCCTTCACTTGAAACAAAACAAAAAACGGAAAGAGGGTAGAGGCTGATTACTGATGATAGACTAGGGGTTAGGAGATACTGTAACTTTTTTTACTACTTGCATTAAAAGCATAACCAATATCATTAGAAGGTGTCTGTGAAACTATGAGTCTTGTTCAAAAACTCCAAACTAAAAGCCATGAACAAGGATCCCACCAGAATTTGCTGGATACCACACAAGTAGTTTACTTGGATTTCCTTCAATTACAGCAAAGCCCAAATAAGCCAGACAAAATCTGTGCATATATTTTTGAAAAACACTCTTGTCAGTGGTTATTACACATCTTGTGTGTGATGAGTAAACAGCCTAGAAATTTAAAAAGTACTAATTTCTTCTTGCTTCAGCTTATTTTGACAAATTTAAGTCAAGGCTGCGTTCTAACAACCACTATGGTAAAGACATTATGAACCAATGTCTTTTGCATACTTTTTTATTATTATTATTAATTTTTATAGGTGATTGTTGAATGAAAAAGCAATGCTTGATTGTTTTTGATTACTTTTTTAATATAAAATGTGTTTATAAATTGAACAAAATTGAACAGAATTGAACAGATACTTTTAGTACTGGTAAATTTCACTTGAATTTTGCTTGACTCTGTGTGTTTTTCCATTCATAAAGTAAGAGCAAAGGAGCTATAATTTTTCAAGTTGTTTTTTTTTTTTTTTTTTTTTTTTAACAAATTCTATCATCAAAGGAGTTAATAGTTTGGATGATAAATATGGTCACTTCTGTGATTCTATCAAGGCTTAAGCTTTTATTATGCAATATCACAAATTTTAAATATTGCAATGATTTTCACAATTGTCAATTTCTTTATTAATTTAAAATATAATTTTATTCTAGGTTTATTAGTATAGTGCCATTATATTGCATTGTCATCCAATCAGATGTGTGTTTTCAAATAAGAGTTGGCAATTTAAAAGTCTAATGAAGAGATGTTTTTCTTGTCTATAACATATTCTGGAAGGAGATTATGAATGGAGTTCTTTACCTGGATTACATATAGCACAACAGAAGCTAATCACCAAGTCTAGAATGCTACCATGTGATACTTTCTCTTACAGATTCCTATAAGAATCTATTAGGGAAGGTATTTTGTGAACAACCTGCCAAACAGAAGGAAGCAAATTAGCAGGTTTAGTTGGTTAGTTTTACTAACAAAACTGTAGCTGCTAATTTACAGGTCCTCAAGCAGAATGAGAAAATACAAGTATGTTCTATCTCTGATTTCTGAGAATTTGAAGGTGAAAGGTTTTGTAGCTGTCATTTGTAATATCAGTAGACTACTTTTTTTGTTGTTGTTTTTTTTTTTAAATGCTGAATGCTGATGGAGTTGAGGACCTTGATAACTCTCCTTATTCCATTTTGAAACATAACAATATGTTACTTTTAAAAACTGGTGGACTGTTTTAATGTTTCTCTTAAAAATTGTAAACTATTCTTCTGTTCATGTTTGTCTTGTGAGAGTAGGACACAGTACTCAATCAGAAATGACTTACTGGTACATATACCCATAAGTCTAACACATTTAGGTCTGTCATTTGTAACATAAACCATGAAGTGGGGCTTGGGGTGGGAAGGTAAGTGAGAATGATGAAAACTGAATGTCTTGAAATTTTCTAATACTGTCTACAATTAAGTTATATATGCACTCATAGCACTTACACTACTAATGACATTTCTTGAGTAGAAAGCGGACAGTCCTATGAGTTCAAGAGACTGGATAAACTAGTAATGAGACAGTGAATATTGATGCCTGGAATGGTAGTTTGTCAGTAAAGGGTTGGGATGGAGTTTGTGTGAATGGAAAGACAAAGACAGATAAAAGCAGCTTGAAGGAGAGCACAAGAAGTTGGCTAGAGGGGTGAGTAGGAGAAAATCGAAGAACTTGAAAGTCAAATATAAGGTATTAGCAAATTTTCTTACACTTGATTCTGTGCATTACATTATATCATATGCATTGCTACAAAGTGAAATGAAGGATGATGTGTTTTTCCCATTCCATTGTATTTTTATATAAGTACAACAAATTCATGCTTTGTTACCAGTCTCATTCTATTAACAGTTTATATTTCTCCATAGTGTCTGATTTTTAATAGGAAAATCATTTCTCCTCCCTCTCACCATCTCCAAAGGCATCTTGTTTACAATTATAGCAATATTTCTTTGAAAAGTATGTGTAACGAGCAAATATTTGTGTCTAGTTAGAATGTCTGAGTGAATTTACATACAGTTTGATTGCTATACAGGTGGTTGTAAAAAACATGAAACTATCTTGTTCACAGTCTGTTGCCTGACATAATTTTTCTTCTTATCACTGAATATGACTAGTGATATCACTATGACATACATGCTCTTTGATCTATGTTATCTGATGTCACACATTTCCTTGTTTCCAGTTTTAGACTATTAAATGAACCTGAGCATCAAATGAATCCTTTACCAATCAGGAAAAAAAGATTCCTTTTTTGATACTTGAAACTCCATTCTTCTGTCTCCATTACAGACTTCAATCAGTCTGTTTATTATTATTATTATTATTATTATTATTATTATTATTATTATTATTACTATTATTATACTGAGATTTGATTAGCTAGCTTAATCTAAAAGCTAGATACAAAATAATTGGGATTCCTGACTGTCAGTACAGAAATAAAAATTCAGTGTTTCCAAAGAGCCAAGAAATTTTAAAAACTGGCTTTTCTAGATCTTACATAGGAGATTCCTAAAAGAAGACACTAGCTGTGTAGGACTGCCTGATAAGTAAACAGAAAAGATCTTAGTCTTTTTCCCCAGCTGTTTTTTTTCTACATTTCCAGGAAGATGTATCTTCCATCTGCAACCCATTCATGGGAGTAGATGTTTTTTCTCTCTTTCTTGTAAAGAAATGAGCAGAACCTTGCCTAGTTCTTTCACAACATTTATTTTTTTTAAAGCTTCTATACAACAATCTATTATAAATTATTTAATAAAAAGAGCCTTATTTGCCAGGCAGGCTGTGTCTCTTGCCTGTTCCTAGAGGAGGCTTTTGTGTAGATTTGAGGAGGGCAGAATTTCAGCTAGGCTGCTACAGCAGCTCAGCTCTGAGGGAGCAATGCTGAAACAGAAGTGATACAGTCAGATGTTCCTAATTTCAGATTGCTTTCATTGCTAGATATGGTATATACAGTGTTGAATCTCTCATTCATATGCTGGATTACAGCCATGATTTCCAGACATCAGCAATTCATCAAATCATTTTTTTTTTTTTTTTTGTATGGAATTACCATTTGCCCCCTTCTTAAATGACAGCTCTTAAAGAGAGAAGATAGTTTATTATGGAGAAGGACCTGTAGAAATTACCAGCTGAGTGAAGATTACTCTGATTAAATCTTAAAGAGCTGCAAAAATTTACATTTGGGAGTTTTTGTAGACTGTTCCTTTCCCCCTAATGACTGTGTTTATGACTGCTGCCATAAATATATTTGTATATTATATATGCAGGATAAGAAAAATATCCATACCAAAGGGTGGGCATGAGAGCTCAACCACTCAGGAAATGGCTGATAAGAACAGTTCAGTGCACTAACTCTATAGCATTTTGCAGTGTAGGTAATTGGGTGACTCTTATTTCTTATTAGCCTAGAGAACTACAGAGTTATTTTAACCTGGCAGCTTGCAGCCCAAAGGCTCTGTCAACAAGATGTTTAGTTATTATTTCCTTCATCTTGGATTACTTTGCCCAGTTACAGTCACTCCAGTGGTGTTCTTGTGTTTTACTGAAGAGTTTCAAAGTTCTAACGGAAGTAGTTCTAAGGAAGGACTTTAGAAGGACTTTAATTTAACTTTCAATGATAACAGCATAAGGAAAAAATACCTGGTCTATAAATATATTTGAAAAAGAATGTTAACTAAATCTTAGCTGACACATGTATATGTTTATTGCATTTACTCTGGTGTCAACAAGTTAATTGTTTTATAAACACATTTATTTCCTTATGCAGAAGTACATCTCATTGCTGTGCTTGCCAGAAAAACTAAGCGTAACTTATAGTGTCCCAAATAATCATATAGCCTGACAACATTTGTACTTGCTAAACTTCCTTACTAAAATATGTGCACCCTTATATCTTATTGCAGATGCTGGAAGGCCTTGTTTGCCCTAGTTCCTTAGTTTAAAGTCAAAACAAAAAAGCAATATGTGCTGGTTCTTCTGTTAAAAAAAGTTGGGTTAAGTCATCTGTTAAGGAGCTACCATATCTCCTTTAACTGCCAACAATGATTGCATCCAGTGGATGAGAGTCTTTCTTTACACCTTGTTCAGACATAGGCTGGCAAAACTCCCAGTGATTCCTCTTTATGCTGGAACAGGAATGTTTACACAGGCATATTAAATGAAAAACATATTCAAAAATACATTCTGTGATAATGATCCTACCAGAGAACAGCAAGTTATATACACAAAAGTTTTTGGTTATTAGTCTTGTTATAGCTGGAAGAATAACTCAAAACCAAAGACAACCACAGATGAAGATTCACAAATGTAAGTGTAGTCTATACCTTCTTCAATTTCTCTATCATATTCTATATTTACTAAGTTGTTTGTTGTATTTTTTTGATACAAACTATTGACCTTTGCATGTATTTTTCTGTTATGTATGAATATTTTAATTAATTTTCAAAGTATTATATGAAGAAGTGCAAAAAAAAAAAAAAAATCTAACTACTTATGGGTGTGCAGGCCATTTGACAGACACCCCCCCCCCCACTTTTTTTTTTTTTTTTTTTTTTCTGATTCTTGAATGGAATATCCTGGAATTCCAGTTTGTGCCTATTGCTTCTTGTCCTGCCACTGTGCACCACTGATAAGAGTCTTTGACCATCTTCTTTACTAGCCTTCCCCTGCCCTCCCCCAATATTTTTACACATTGATAGGATTCCCCCAAACATACGCTTCCTGAGAATATTTTAAAAAAACGTTTGTTACACTCAGTATTCTCTGCAAGAAAGGGAGAACACCTTACACATTAAGTCTAGACTAGACCATTCTAGCTGGTTTTAACAGTCTAATCAAAACATTATTATTAACCCAGTTGCAATGTTACTATGACTTAGAGTTTTAAGGAAATACAGTTAACACAAATATAACTTCTGAGTATCTACCCCCTTTCTGTTGTGTTTGCCTTCCTTCCAATGCCCCTCAGCTTCTGAGGTTGATGTCTTTGTCTTTCAGCAAAGGTGTGGCATGTCAGCAGCATCCTGTGTTCTTTCATAGGAGAACTTTGGTGTTGGTGGTTTCTTCATCCACATGCAAGAACCCACTTGAAGTCATTTTTACAAGTTGCTAACACACTTGCACTTTGCTGTCTCTTCCTTTGTTCAAAGCATCCACATTTGCTATCTTTATATGTTACATACTGTTTGTTCACTTTGTTATTCCCAGCACTGTTTTTGCTCATCTCCCAGAGCTGCGTTTCTTTGATAACTAATAACTGACCGCTACCAAGTAGCACAGATGAGTTTATAGCCCTGGGGCCTCTGGTAGCATCCTGTGTCTGTACATTCAAAGCTCCTGCTATAATCACATACCTATACTCACCTAGACTGTGCTTTGTGCTGCAGTCAGAGGCAGTTAATACTATGCATAATATCTAGTTGCTATTACTTGCCGTGTCCTACAAACCCTGTGTTTAACAGTAGATGTTACACCATACACCTGTACAAAGCTAAAGAAAAGTTAGAACAAATTTGGCAATAGTCACCAGGGTTTTAGCTGCTATTACAAACTAAATCACAGTTCCAGGCAGGGTAAGACAAGCCCTGACATAGTCTGACACATCCTGAGACCCACATGAGTTCAATAACAAACTGGTGGCCAGGTGCAAGCAGTATTTACTGGAATACAAGGCCTCAAACCCCTTTCAGGACATCATTTTTCAGAAAAGCATATATATCTGTAAAAGAGGAGAATATAAAATGTCTTGCTATTTTTCTTGCTTTTTCTGCCCTTGTTTTACAGCTGCCCACTTAATAACAAGGTTTGTTAGAAAGTAAAATAAAAACCTTCTATGTCAAGAAGTGACACCACTTATTGCTTTACTTTTGACTTAAGCTGAAATCTGATTGAAATGTGGTTATCTCAGTGGTGACTTGATGCTACTGTCTTCCTTTTATACAAATATAACTAGTGTTAGATCTATATTAGGTGCTTGGATTCTGTCTTTGTTCAATTAAATCAGCAACTAGTTAAGGTTGGATTTTTTTTTTTTTTGACTCTTGTTCTGTGAAGAGTAGCCAAAAGACTGTCATGTCTGTCACTGATCATCTTTCCCTAATTTCCTGAAAATGATTCTGTCTCATGAAAGCATACTGTTGTTCAAAGCATTGCTCTGAAGAAAATTGATGTAAACTGCTAAATGTGAGGTAACATCATAAAGCTCTGGCTATATAATCACTCTGATTTCTTTCTTTTTTGACCATTGTATTAACTAGTCAGCATACCCTTTGGACTTGTTTTGCTTTTTTTGCCTACTTGTTTTTACATAATTTAAATTTTAAATTATGTAATTTATACCTGTGGGAAGCAGAATATTAAAGGTCCTGAGGGCCCTGCCTCTATTATGCCTGTTGTGGAGCCCAGTTGTTAAAATAACTGTTGTTTCAAGTGAAGTGTTTGTTCATTGTTTGTTTTAAAGAGGGACATTAATAATTTAGAGTGACTATGAACGGAGGCAGTACTGTGTGCATAGCTATCATTTTTGGATCTCTCTTCTGTATCTTAAAGCTTTTTACTTGTCTTTAGTAACCCACATCATGTTGTTTTCCTTTAATTCCTTCATAACTTATAACTTTCTTCCCCTTGTGCCTGTTCAGAATTTCTAATTTTTCATTTCCTCTTTTTGAAAAGGCATTTTTTTTCTAACTTTTTATACAGGGGAAAGATTGTATTCTTTTATCTTTTTCTTTCTTATCTGGATGAAAAAGCAGAACCCTTTTGCTGTATCAGGATAAAAATTTCTCATGTCTTCTGCAATTTTGGTGTTACATTTATGTTTAATTCCACAAACTTAATAAGATCTTATGAATAGTTTGAGTATGAATTATTTTAGGACTTTTTATTTTATTATTATTATTATATATATATATTTAGCAGCATAGGCCGGTTTTACTTCACTTATGTCAAAATCATTTGTACAACTTCTACATCTGACATCGGAGCAACTTTCTGTCAATAATATTTTATCCTCTGGGTATAAGACACTGTGTGACCTTCTGTCCTTGAAATGACCTTGCAATGTACCTGCAGTGCAGGTCATAAAGATGTAGTGAATAAATGGGGAATAACAGCTGTGTAGAAATTGGTTGCCTAGGAGTAGAAAAGAACACAGTTACTTAGAGTAAGTGGTATGATGTGTGTTGCTTTTATCTAACATGGAAAATCTTGATCAATAACATTAAAGTTATATTATCGTTTTATTCATCTAGCGTTCATGGGTAATAAATATTTTACATGTAGGAAGATACGTGTTTTCAGTCTTTCTTCTTAGAGAAGAAAGATTACAAAAATAAGAATTGGAGTGGTACCTCTCTTGTCCTTGCATTCAAATACAGAAACAAACCAACAAGAATATAATAGCAACTATGCTGTGGCAAGAGGTTTCAAGTCTGAATAGATGCTATATTATGTGTGTGCCATTTGTTGTGATATATGGAAATGTTCATTTTAGAAGACAGTGGGGTTAGGTCTTGGTTAATATATTTTAATCTGAGGCTAACAGTACATGAAACCTTACAGCTGTAGAGAATATTTAAAAGCTTGCTATGAATTGTAAAAAACATGATGTATGATGTGTAAAAAACATACTCTGGGGCTTATTTCTCTTCCTTAAAGGTTGCAGAGCAAGAAGGTGGACTCTGTTCTAAAGTAACGATAGAAAACAGAGAAACCAACAGATTCCCACTACCTTGGGTATGGGGCTGTTTCTGTTCATCTAAACCAGCCTGGCTGTTTTCTCTCTCATAGAACTGTTGATCATATGAACATAGAACATAAGTAGACCTGTTAAACAGACTCAGTTGTGAAAGGAGTCCCAGCTGTCAAGGGAATGCCAATGAAGATATTTGACTTTTGTTCTATTCAGGTGGCTGAAATAATTCTAGAATGTAGATTTACATTGCACTGTATCCTTTTAAGAAGCAGCATTTTAGCTTCAGGTCAAGATTATAATCTAGGGAAAGAATTCCCATTTTATCTTCACCCTTAAACATTTAGTAACTATTTTTTAGACTGATGCTCTATTAACTCCATATTGCTATTAAAGCATATGTGCTGGCAACAGTTTCCTATATAATATTCACCTTGGTGAACGATCATTCCTTTTAACATTGCAAAGAGACAGTTCTTGAGTTGCCTCATGATTTAACTATTTATATACTAACAGATAGATGTCACTTTTATTTGGGATATTGCAAACCTACTACATTAGGAGAAAATATGTGGGAACTCAGAGGAAAAAAAAAAAAAAAAAGTGAATTTCAAACTTTCCTGTCCTGCTGATATAGAGGTTTTACTAACATAACTTTAATGCTATAAAGACATGATGGTGCCTCTAGCTATTTGAATAAAATTGGGATGACTTAGGAATGTTATTTTAATGCTAGTAATTGTATTCAATTTTCAGGAAAAAAAAAATAAAGAGTTTTGAATGGGGGATGTAATAGCATTTTATCACTACATCCATGTTGGGCTTTAATTTTGAGGAATGGAGAACGGATAAGGAAAGAGAAGGGATCTTAACAGTTAAGAACAATCAAGATTCAATATTCTCTAACCATATGTAAATATTTACAAAAAATATTTCTATCAAATAGAACAAAAATATTTTTGGCAATGAACTTTAAAGAAGAATCAAAGACCCCTGCTATATGATGGGATATCTGGAGGAAACAGCCCTATCAGGTGACCTCTTACTCAGAACATGAATCTTCTAAATAAGAAAGTTGTTTCAGGAAGAAGCTGCCTACCAACCAGAATGGAATGATGAGACTATGAAGAAAAAAAAAAGACACACAAGAGGGTGGCAGAAGCATACAAGGTTGTAGCTGTTCAAAGTGGAGGGCCTGAGACAAAAGATAGTTCAGCAGTGGATGAAGCTACTGAGGCAGGGTGCTGGATCCATTTCTGAGATGAGCTAGTCCCTTTGTGGGTACACAGTGTGCTGGGGAAGTCCAATGAGGTCTTTTGGTTTAATGAAGCTGAGAGAAATTTATAAACAAATTGAATCACACTGGCAGATTCAAATATAGCACTACATCCTGTGTCTAGCTAAGAAGGCTTTTACTAGTTCAGTAAATGCAGCTTTTAAAGATAGGGATACTGTGTGCAATGATTAAATCAAAAGTGTTTTGGAGAAATTTTATATAGTAACTTGTGCACCATTTGATATCTAATACTCTGGATGTAATAAAAAAGATTTTATAAATTCTCTTGGAAACAGCATCATCCTATTAAGTACTGAAGAGTAAAGACAGGATTCCCTATTTCAATGTGCCATTGAATTGCCACTGATTGCTGTGTGATTCTAGAGTCAGATCAGCAACACCCCAACCTTCCCCCTGCCCCATCCCCACTTCAGGAACAATATTTTTGGATTTTTCAGAATTTTAAAAAGTAGAAAGGAAAATCGGGTCCATTTTAAAGAAACCCTGTGAGACAAGGAATTAAAACAGGAATTTCAAAAAATGGATTTTTTATGAATGTCATTACTCAAGGAATCAATGAATGTTTTAAATTTTTAATATTCATGGAATCTGGTAGAGGTGTGTTTTATTCCTTTTTGTGTGTGCATGTCACAAAATACAGTTACACAGACACGCACACCTGGCTGAATGGTAGTTATCTGAAAAATTAATATGTGTATATAGCAGCTTACACTTGAAAGTGTAAGCTGCTCTGGCCTTGCTGTTTTTATTTTGGAGAGATTAAATTTGAAAAAGGTTATTTCAGAAGATAACAATCAATTTTTCCAGAAGGAAGTTTACAAACTACAAAATATGGGTGTAGAAGTGGCAGTGGGGAGAGAAGGATAGTGGAGAGTGAAGACTTTTGAGGGAGAAATTAATACTGAGCATTGTTTTGTAGAAGAGCTAACTCAGGTCAGGAAAACTGGAGGGGTCTCTGTGGAGTGAGAGTGAGGATAATCGGAGAAGAACATGGAGTTCACTTTGAGCAGGATCATCCAGGGAATCCAGAAAAATGTAAATAATGATCATCAATTTGAATTGTCTATATTTAAGAATACATGGTGAAAGAACTTAACCTGTAGCTTTCTATATACATTCTATATGGTCTGTGCATTTTCACACAGAATCACATTGACCCTAGGATCCCTGAGAGAGGCAGTGAAGATGAAGCATGAAACAGCAATAAGTCAAAATGTAGTCAAGGGTCAGCCATTGAAGATCCAAGAGGAAATGTGAAAATCAACTCAGTAAACATTATCAATCTGAAGGAAGTCTCAAGCCAGAATAGGATGCTTCTGGGTTTGCCTAGTCATAACAGAATATTTGCTTTCCTTATAGGCTCTGCTGTACCAATGCCTTTGCTGATCTTCATTTGAAGTGACAAGCATCAATGTTACTTCAGGTCACTGTAGTTTAGATTTTGTGGATCTTTGAAAATCTGAGTCTCAACTCAAGCAACAATGTTTGACGTATGTTCATCCCTAATGAAATCAAAACTGAGTTGACCTGATATGGACTGACTCTAAATGAATCAGAAGCATAAAATTTTGGAGTAAGACCTAATTATTTAAAAAAAAAAAAAATATTTCCCACTTGTAATCTTATTTGTAATCCCAGATGTATGAATCTTTATGGTGATGAAATGTAATGAAACATCAAATGCTTTTTTTATGTGGACTTTTGTGCTAATTAGTGTGATAATGGTGGTTCTCACAATATATAGATAGCTCATCAAAGTACTAAAGCCAGCACTTCACATTAACTGTGAATTGTTTAAAATACTCCTTGGCTTTCAAAGACTCTGGATACATTTTGTCATCAATTCCAAAAAATCTTTTTATGAACATTCACAAGTATCTAATCTATTTTAAAAGTGTGATTGTCACTAAATAGAATATATACTGATGTGTCTTCATTCTCAACTTAATTTAAACATCTAATCCCTAAACACAGACACTATAAGCAGGAAGGGAAGCCTTATTTGTATAATGCTTTCTGACTGAAACCAAAACAAACCAACAACCAAAACAAACCCAAGCAAAGAACAACAACAACAACAAACTTTCAGATGGCAGATATTCAAATGCTTACTGTACTTTTTGCTCTTTTGTGATTAGCTTCTGCATTGTGTCTCGAGAACTGAATATACTCTTTTTACACATATGGGAAAGTAATAAAATTGCTACATACCAAAACATTCAGAAAATTCAATTTCCATAAGATGTGATTTCTTAAAAACACAGTGTAAACTCTCAGATGTCCTATTTTATCAATCTTTTAATAAAAAGGAAGATTTCAGTGCAATTTTTTTTAAAAAAAAAAAAAACTTGCATTACCATTACTCATATCATGCAAATAAATTAAATTGGCTGTTTTTCTTTCTCTCTCTCACACACACACATACACAAAATCATTGGGCTCATGACTGATTAGAAAAAAATCAGGCTAAGACCCCTGAAAAATCAGACTAATTTTATCAAGGAGTAAATCTAAAAAAAAAAAAAAAAAATATGAGTGGGAAAGTTTAGTTAGCTAGCTTGCTCCAAAGATACTTCCTTTTCTGTTTTGAACATTAATAGATTTTGACAGATACAAGATTTGTCATATAGGAGGGGTATGTCTGCATTGAACTCCTTCAAACTGCAGATGAATTCATAATACTAGCAATAACTATACAATGAATTATTAGGTTAATGTACAAAGACAGGTTAATCTAAACCAGAGAATTAACTGCGTTTCTAGTGAGAAGTGGTAGGTAAATTATCTTCATAGCTATTTATCCAGCTTTGAATTTGTTAATACTTTCAAGGGGTTGTGATTCTGATTTTTTGACAAAGTTTACTTGGAAAATTTCCTTCTTACTCTTTCCTTGCTCTGTGTGTTATGTTATATTTTAATATTACATCCCTAGAGACTATATATTACCAGAGACCTAGTGACTCCTTTTACTTTCTAGTGGCCTGTGTATAGGGGTACTTCACTAGGACCCTGAAATCCGTCAGGTTTGGAATGAAGTATGTCTTCCTTCGAATGGCTTGCTGTAATCTTTGTAATTATGTGGCAATGTATATACCTTTCTTTATCACATGGGGTGTTTTGTTAATGAGCAGAAAATAAGCAGATACTAAAATAAGTATCCTAATGGAAAAAGCCACATCCAGATCTTGGCCACTTAATAGAGACAGACATGCCCAACAACAAATGTAAATAGGAAAGGACTCTAGAAGATGACTTATTGGAGGCATTTTCAGAAGCGTCTTATCTCTTAGGGGCCCTGCTTAGGTTCGAGGGAGGGCCAGAAACCTTTCCCAAAGAGGCATGCTATAGATAAATATCCAGTGCTTTTGGCAAGGTTATTGTCAACCTAATGGATCCAACCAGGCAAAGTTGTTAGACAAAGTGGAATGGGGAGTTATTGAAAGAATTCAAAAGACAAGGAAGATTTTTTTTAAAAGAAAAGAAAAAAGAAAAAAAAAAACACCTCAAAAACTAATGAACCAAATTTTGTGGCTAGCGCTGTGTACACATCTATCTCCTACAGTGCTATGCAGATCTGTGTAGAAAGCTGTGATGTTACCCCAAACATGCTGGCTGCCCACTCACTGTGCCATGGTGATGAGTGAGGGTACTCAGCCTCCAGAAGCAGGATTGCATAGAGCTCTGCCCAGATGATGAATGTTTTCTTCTCACATGTGTTGGTACTGCTCCATTTGCTCAGTTAGCAGCCGCTGAATACATTTCTGAGACTGGATGATGAAAATCTGTCATAGTATCTGAAAAAAAATAATATGGTAAATACAAGATTTCATTAAATTGAGGTGTGATCTACCTTAATTACAATAGTGATTCTTCATATGAGCTGGTATCATTCCTTTTTGTGGTATGTCTTTATGGAGTGTATAATGCATATACATATCAAACCAAAGTAACATTTTATAGTGCATACTTGCTTGTGGGTGTTATTTACTTACTTTTATGGTGTTATTTTTATACTTACTTTTATGGGTGTCATTTTTTTTCTCCAACCTGCTTAACATTTATTTAACTTGAAATGATTTGAAATTTGAAACATCATCTATGTAATGGTGAGATTCAAGTAACTAATTATGATTTAATATTTTTTATTACTCTTGTTTGGCGTGGTGTTTGATTTCCTGAAGTCATCCCTTGGTAGGGGGTTAAGAGGATCTAGAGATCTACCATGTACCTTACAGATTCATCTACTGTGTGATACAGAAATATTGATTATATATGTGAAAAGGAAACTGAAAATTTCAGATTTTTCAAAATTTTGAGTTGAAGTATGTCCTGCCATATAGATCCATTTATTTACTATGGTCTTTATGTTTACAAAATGTTTGTGAAAGAAGCAAGGTATTACACTGGTGTTCTTGACGCTTTTGAGTTCTGATGACAAAAAAAAAAAAAGATCCAAACAGTTTCACAATATGAAAAATAACTTACCTGTTTTAAAATTGAACTTCACACATATATGCACACACCAATTTTGTTAAAAAATCTTTTCTTTCTACTCAGGAGTATATTTCTCTTTTTATATCTTTATAATTTTTGAAAAAAAAAAAGTAAAGAAAATGTGGACTTTATCTGTTTAAATATTCAGTTGTTCAATATGAGAGGTTTTTCATGATTCTTTCGTACGTGAGTCAGAAATCAATTAAATAAAAAAAGAAAGAGAGAGATTTTTTTTTCCAAGATTTGTTTTCTCTCTGGTGAAAAGGATCAAGTCCCTTTATTGAGAAGCTTGGTAGTTACAACAGACTTAAGAGAACTGTAGTTTGCTTGTTTCTTTGTTTGGTGAGTTTAGTTTGTTTACAATTGGGTAGAGACAAATTATAATAACGGAAGTAAAAGCATTAGCATTCACTATTCCAAATCCTTCTAGCTTTCTGGAGGGCAACATAAGGAGGATAGTAGTACATGTTTTCACTTTTTCTAAGTGTGGTCAATTGTGCAATAACTTTGTTTTTCTCCTTTTTGGACAATGTTTGACTGTATTTCTCTGTTTGCAGTATTTTATACTTGAACTTAAAATATATTAAAGAAAGAAGGGTGTCATTTCTGTAGGAAGATAGGAAGCACTTATTTTATTTTTTAATAGTTGAAGTACATTCTATTACCTTTGAAGTTCAAAGACATGATAAGAAGACTGCAATTTTGAAACTGATGTTTCAAACCATTTTACATATATATGTACTGTACAGATGTTTGGTTTGCAGAGTTTCATTTCCACTTTCTTTTGCCTGTCAGTACTCTGATCTTTACTGTGTTTAAGAAAATCAGCTGCTTTCTGTTTCACAAATGAGTCATTTATTTGTTTCTTAAAGATACTATTTCCAGCATTTGGCTCCCAACAACGAGTCACTTCTTTCTGTTTCACTTCTTTCTATTTTTCAAAGTCTCAGTTCTCAGCTTTCATCTCTCTCAACAAAATTCTTTACTATATATCAAAAGACCATTAAACAGAGCTCATACTTTCTTAAAATACTGTGCTACTCATGGGATCTCAGTAGATTCATAAATTTGTGTTATTAGAGGTACTGAGAGGATTTTTCCCTACTAAATAATTTCCAGAATGGAAAATATGTATGAAAATGGGAAGAGGTATTATTTTACTAAAGACTGACAATTAAATTCTCTTTGTGTCTTTGAAATTTAAAAACTGTCTTTGAACTTTTAAAGTCTTTGTCTTTTGAATAGAAAGAAATTATGTAATACTCCAATGCATAGTGACTGGCTGAATTTGTTACTGCTGAGGTCAAGATGTTAATTTCTCAGAAATCAAGGTACATGTTCCTAATTTCAACCAGATCCCTTACAGACTTTATAAGCCAAGACTTAACCACAGAATCTTATATGCCAAGGACTCTCACCTTTTAAATATAGACAAGGAAGAACACAACTTACTAGTAAATCTTTGAATCTGAAACACAGTCAGCTAGTGTTTTCTCCACCATCAGTATGGAGAAGAGTGAGTAGTTTTGCCTTGAAGATACAATCAAAACAGATCTAGACTCTAATTCAAAATCAAAACATATTCTAGACTCTAGATTCTGGACTCTACATTCTAAACTCAGGTCTAGCCTGTACACATTTATTTCTGGTGTCTCTATCACAACAGATTTTTTTAACTCAAATTCTGTGGAAGATTTTTAGAAGTACAGCAGTATAAAAAGTGATAATTTACAAAACATTTGTCACAGAATAGTTACATTTTGGCAACAAGAAAGTGTCAAGGTGCTCTGTATATATGATATAGCATAATATCAACATTTGTTGGTCTGCAGACAAAAGCTTTTCTCCTGGTGTTTGATGTACAAAGTTAAAAGACTGAGAAGAGTAGATCAGATATGACATGCAGTGCAGAAGCAGAGAACCCTTTATATCAGAAGGTCTGAAATGAGCATTGGGTTGCATTTTTTTTTTAATTATTATTATTTTTCTTTTTTTTTACATAGGAAATAGGAAAATATTTCCTCCTAGAACTGTTGCTAAAAAAATACTGAAATATTTTTTTGACTTCAAAGGCAAAAGTCTTCCAAAATTCTTGAAAACCACAGGAATATTAAATGTGTATTGGTGTCCAGTACTGCTCTATAATTAGATTTTGTCCTAACAAGCCAGTGTTAGACGTACAATACCTCCAATACAGAAAGTCACGTTCTCTGTTTGCATTTGTAGACGAAACCATTCAGCCATCTAAATGGTCTTTCAGTCTGCTAAAACATTGAAATGGATGGGTGCCATATTACTTAATACAGATTAGTACAATATTGTTTCATTCAGATATGCTGCCATGGCACAGAAGTTCATGTCTTGGTTCTGGCAAGCTGAAAGGAAGAAAGTAGACAGAGCAGGTATATCATTATCATTTGAATTTTGCATTGAAACATCTTAATCAAAGAGGCAGTTGCAATAATTTTGCCTCAAAGACTAATTTCATTGAGATTTCAGATTATACTTATTTGAAGATTAGCTTTTAAGATGCCATATTAAAAACCCAAACCAAAACAAATATTGTTTAATGTTGGAGTGATATGCCTGAGTCAGTCTTGAAATTCTTTTAGTTGCTGTGGCAATCGTGTCTTTATTGTTGGAAGCTTGCTGAATAGTTAATATTTCAGGCGTTAAATAATATTTCCTGAAGTGTGTATGGAATATTATGAAAAAAAAAAAAAACACATAAAAATGCATAAAGCATTTATAAGTATATTCCTTATCCTTTTCTCATAATTAGGTGGCATGCGTTGTCACCTAATTATTAGAAAAGTTTCGTCAATATACAAAGAGGTGTAATATTTTTAGTGTATAATAGGTCTGCATCAGTACATTAGTTCTTTAAGATTTTGCCTGATATTTTTTCTCATTCACTTTTTAAAAAAAAAATTTACTTAATAATATATTTCTGATTTTTTAATATAAGACTTAAAAATTGGAGATATACTGGTATTTTCATGTGCATAGCCTGTGGGTTGTCTAGAGAAATAAAGAAAAACACTGGCTACTTCAGCAGAGTGTGATTAATACAAGGTGAAGTTTATCCCTGAATCCTTTTTTTCTGCAATACTTTACCAGGTCTTTTAGCTCAGCAGTCTCAGCCTTGGTCCCAGAATCAGGGTGCCACTCCCAAAGTCTGAAGCTTCTTTGCTGACAGCTACATTTGCAGACTTAAAGAAAATGTACTGTTGATACTGTTGATACTGCTGTTAATGTATGAAAATATGGAACTTGTTAATAAAAGGTTAGAAAGACCATCCTGTTAATGATGATGAAAAATTAAGACATGATACTAAATTACTATACAACTAGTGAGGATTTGCAATACAAGACTTGCATAGTATTCTTACAAGCTACGTTTAAGCCTTTTCATCTTTTACTAGCTTACCCGATGAGAAAAGATGAGTAAAGTGCATCCTAAAGCATCCTAACAGTTCAAGTGGTCTTCCTATATATATAGGAAATATAATAAATAATATATTTATTTATATTAAGATTTCAAACATAATAATCTTCTCTTATTTGGAATAAAAATGTGAAATGAGAGATAATATACACCAAGTTCTCCCAAAATTTATCTAACTTCTGGTGTTAAGCAAAGGGTTACCAATAAAAGATAAAAGCCAAATAAGTCATTTTTGTATATAATCACTAGGCATTTATGAGTGAGAATGGGTTATGGATTAGGAAGATTTCTAGCCAGATCTTTCACTATTCCAGCCAGCCTTATGTTCAGAAGGATGTCTGGAGAACAGTTACTCCTTTTACCTAGAGTAATAGAGATGAAAAAAACATGGTATTCCACATCTTTTTATGGTTTATAATGCTTTAGCAAATGTCTCAAAGTGACAGTGTTTCTAGCTGTGCTAATCCTTTCTAAATTTAGCTAGAACTGGGTTCTGAATTTGATTTATTTTGTGTAAAAGTTACTGCTGTCTCCCAGAGGTTCATAAACTACTGACATTTTAAAAAGCCACAGTTACATTCCACTCATCCAAAGCAGTAGGATCACTTCTTTCATATGCTTTCCTCCAGTTTCTAGAATACTGAACAATACAAAGTCTTGCAGTAACAAGAATAATTTGACCTCTGGCAAGCACTTTACCACTGTTGGAAAGCTTGGATTTAAATTTATAGCTAAAATTTGTATTAACATACTTAGCTCATGGTGAGTTTTTAGTCTAACAATCAGGTGTGAAATAGCTTCATTTGTTAATTGCATGTTTATTTGAATTTTATTTTGCCATCCCTAATTATAAAAAAGAAAATCTACAAAGTTTAAATTCTAATCTGGTCTTCAAAGTGTTGACACCCCATCTTCCTCAACACATTTAAAACATTAGAAAATTGTTTTCTGTCCTCATTAGGATATTCCCACTTGCTAGTGAGCTCCTAATAACTGTTCTGTAGTTTTTTCCCCTCTCCCCCTCAGTCTTGATATTTAGGTAGATTAGTTTATACCCCATTTTCCCACTTTCTAAACTTGTGGAAATGCAGTAACCTGCATAGTTTTGGAAACATAATTGCTAATATGGTAGAGATTACTTAGCTAATTAATTCTGCACTCTACAGTAAATTTCATAAGGCTTGGTAATGCTTATCTTTACATTCTTTCCTTTTTTATTTTTCAAAAGTCTTTTAATATTATAATGCTTTATAAATGCAATTAACTTTTTTTTTTTTTTTGGTGAGGGCTTAAAAATAAAATTAATTATTTCAGATTTTTTCTCTGTCATTCATGAATTGCTATTTAAATTAGCAAAGATCTATTCAGTTACACTTTGTAAGCACATGTAACAAATAGTATGATCATTCAACCTGATAACAAGAAGTGGCTTGCAAAATCACCATCAGTATTGACTGTTTGTCCTCTTTATTTTTTTTTTGAAAAAAAAAAAAAATCTGTACTTTTTTAATGTCATCAAGTATCTTCCAAATAGCTTTTCAAAATAAGGTATTAGTGAAAATTTTTACTTTTGAATTAAGCACAGGAATATGTACACTGGAAGTTTTCATCTAAATTGGGACTTATCTCAGCTTTACACATAAACCTAGAGGCTTTTAGGACTCTTCCTGCATCTTCAGTTTCATAACAATAATGGCTTTGTCTGGGGAATGATAACACAAACTCATGTAGTTATAACTTTTTAATGGTAAAAGTGATCAAGTCTGGATAACCAGTTTGGAATGCCCTTTTGTGTTGGTTTATTGATAGAAATGCCCAGCTCTCCACAGCCCAGCAAAAGAGCTAAATTTTGAGCTCAGAAATTCTAATGGATTGACAATAACTCAATAACTTTTTTTTTTCTGGGCTCAGATGGCCTACTGCCAGCCAGAGTAGATTTTTTCATTGGTCCCAAATGCTTGAGAGTAAAATTACTTCTCTCTTCTCTTCTCTTCTCTTCTCTTCTCTTCTCTTCTCTTCTCTTCTCTTCTCTTCTCTTCTCTTCTCTTCT
>CM021734.1:36423931-36436847 GCA_011075105.1 Heteronetta atricapilla | reverse complement strand
AAAAAAAAAAAAAAGAATTTAAAAATGACACCAGTTTCACAGATGATCTTTACATGATAACATGATAACCAGGGAAAAGGGAACAAAATGGTGTCTAAATTTACAGAGGAACCCCCAAAGACAGTAATTTCTTTGGGCCAGCCCGAGCTGCATACTAAGTATTTTTTTACTTGATCAGTTTTTGAAGGTGATTTCACACTTCTTAAAATGGGTACAGATGTCTTGCTGTGGTTTGCAAAAGTTGAGCACCTGAGGATTTGGATGCTGGTTAACCATCACATTTTAGTGTGTTGTAGGAAACTGAGATACTGAACAGCTGTGTCCATAAAGAACCTGCAGCAAGTAATAAATGTTATTTGCAAGGACATATGGCATGTCCAAGTCAGGTGATGCCCTCATTTCTATACAGAAACAATAAAAAAGAAGGTTGAGGTTTACAAGCTTCAAATTCCATGAGGTTTATGCTACCAGAAACTAATGTATCACTGCTGATGTAAAATAAGAAAAACAAACAAAACAAAAAACATTCTTATGTTCATAGGAAAGAAAATAAGATGTGACAGAAACAGTTGATATACTTGGAGGGGTAGAAAATGGTAATTTTTATTTTTACTTCACATATTTTTTGGGGGGGTGGGTATGATAACTTGTTACATCTATACATGTACCTTGGGTCATGAACTCAGAGTCATTTTTATTATAGAAAGAAGAATTTGATATTTTGGGGATCTCCAATTAATTTAATGTTAATTAGACTATCTTTCTGCAGTATTTCATTTTCTCTTTTAAAAAGGACTTTCAGAAAATTGGTGCTTCTTTAACAGCCATATTTCTGGTATGATTTTATCACAGTTGTGTTTTAAAAAAGGAATATAAAGGTATGCTTTTTAACCTTTATTCAAATGCTTACTGTTTAACTCAATAAAACATGATGAAGATAGATTTTTCAAAACTTCATTTAATTTTTCTCACTGTTCTCTATTCTGAATGCCCTAAAATACTCTAAAAATTTTAAGGCACGATAATTTTTCCTTTGAGGAAAGATTTCTTCTGAGTTAAGTATTTGTTGGAGAACTGAGGGTGTCTACAGGGACACAAAGAATCTTCCAGTGTTCTCTAACAATAGAGTCTGAATAATGTCTTTCTGCTGAAAAATCATGTTGAGATCAAGATTACCCAATTCAAGATCAGAAAAATTGTCTCTGAAACATATACTAGTTAAACCATGAGCACTGAGTATGGCAAATCTTGACACCAGGTTATTTCTGAAATTATTAAATTCTAAAAAGGTTGAACAAATCCTTAAACCTAGAACATGTAAGTGCCCAAGTTCAGAAGTTTTAGCTCACCTTGTCAGAATTTTCTTTGACAGAACCAATGCTATCCCCAAGATCCTCAGGTGTTCACAAAGTGTGAGCAATGAGGAAATAGCTGGGAGTGCAGTGAAGTGGGTTGAGCACAATGGATGTATTCAGTGTCTGTACACAAAACAAATGCAACTTGTGCTCTGCAAAGCAGACCTCAGGCTGTAGTAGGAAATAGTTCCACCCCCAAGACTAAGTACAATGTGGGAACATATAGCAAAGTTCTGCTGGGGAGGTTACAAAAGGGATCTTACCAAGTGTACAAAGACAAAAATTACCTACAATGTAGTGTCTGGGGTGACCTCAGGGAATCTGATGAATTATTTCACCTTCTGTTTACCTCCAGCCTGCTAAAAATCCATTGTTTCTGGATAAGCACAAAATAGCTGAACACAGGCTGTGAATGTTTTCCTTTAGTTAAAGAAGAAATTTCCTTGGAAAAGATGTCCAATTAGAAGTATCTTTTTACACTAGATGGGTTAGCAAGTAGGCAGTGCATTTGGGAGATACAGGTTGCCTGACCTGCATGGACTGTGTTTAATATATGAGGAAACACAGCAAATTTTATATTAAAAATAGTACCAAATTTACTGATGAACATTTTCCAATCTAATGAAAATATTGTAAGCTGTAGCAAGAAACTACACTGATACTAAACAAAGTAGCCAAAGTAATAAAGCAATAAAAATTACCTGAGAGAGCTGTTGAAAGTTTGCAGATCACAGTATGGCTCCAGTTGTCATTATCATAACTGTATGCCTCCTACAATGGTCCAGAAAAGCATAGAAACACTTGGGAAAACAAACATGCATGACTACTAACCTTAGCTTTAACAAATCGGTTTAAACAAGTAATTTCAGAGTGCCAGTAGTGAAAGAGAACCAAAAGGCACAGGATGCAAGCCCTTAGAGAAATTGGGCAAATTCCTGAGCCCCCTTTTCCCTGAGGTTGTGAGGTACAGCACAGAACACCTGTTTATTTCTGATATGGGGATGAACAAAGACTAAGCATCTGCACGCTTAATTTCAAAAATAAACTTTCACCTTGAGGGTTATAAAATATACTTAGCTAACCTCTTCTTAGCTTAAAACCCTTACCCACTATCAGCAACCAAATTTTTAACTGAAAGCATAGAGGTCCTGTTCCTGTCCTCACTGATCTCCCCATTCACCATTTCTCCCCAGATACAACACTCCTAATAATTTAATTGTTCCGAACTAATCTGTTCATTATCAGCAGTAGAAACTGTGGAAAATAAAATAAACAACTTTTATCTTGAATAATTTTTTTGAAATAAAGGTCATTGACCCTTTTTAAAATCATTTGAGATGATAGGGGATTGTGGGTGGGGTTTTTTTTTGTTGTTATTGTTGTTTTGTTTTTGCTTATTAGGTACTAATATCACATTTAATCCATTTCCTTAATCTGCTTGTGTTGCAAAAAAGACACAAAGACATATGCTCCACCAAAATAAATAAATAAAATAAAACAAAATAAATAATTCCAAAAGTAACCTTGACTTTCTTGAGGCTAAAATGACCAGTGCAAAAATTAGGAGCATTTATGTGCATCATTGCAATGATTCTCTGTTTCAGAGCTTGGATATAGAAAGAAACACAAAAAAGTTGGATCAAACAACAAACAACAGTTGTACCTGTTGTATTAAAAGAATCAATGCCAAGGGCCTGCTTTATTATCCCATTATATGGCAAACCAGATGCCATATAATGCATAACCTGCTTCCAGAGAGAAAGGGAGACAAAATAATCAATGCAGTAATGTTCTGCAGGGGCACAAGTGCTGACATAACACCCCATATCCCCTGCATACCCTACCTTGGAAGCTGTAAAACCTGTATTCCCAAATGAGAACTCTGCACTATATACTCTGCCTGCTCATTTAACTCTGAAAAACTTGCTTCTTTCAGCTTTTGGTAATTAATTGTCCTCTACATAAGATGCTCAATTCCTAACACATCCAGTCTCTGGTGACTGAGTTTCTCTTCTACTTTCTGGGGAACTAAAAAGGACTTTTGCTACTGGTCAAGGATTTCCAGGTTGTCAGTATCTTAGCTGGACAGATAAATATTAAGAAGTCACACTCACAAGTCAAACAGGTTATGAATGATGTGGGTTTTCAATGTTTTCATCTGTTACCTGTGCATCACTTTCAGTACTTTGTCAAAGTGTCATACTGATGTCTTAGATTCTCTGTGTATCGCCATGAAATTTTACGTAGCCCAGTATTCATCTCTCTTTGGTCAAGAACAGATAACTAAGGAAGGTATAAGAGTAGAACAGGTTTGTGGTTTCTGCCATACTGTTTCCAGCAATCAGCAGTTCAGGAACTTCATGATTTTATTTCTTTTAGTTGGTTAATCAGATTTGAAAGCTGGTAACCTATAAATCTCTTTTAAATCTTGTGAAATGTGGCAATTACCGTGGAATATCAATGTCAGCAAACAATTAACTTAGTTACCACTAAGCATAGCAAGTCATGTTTTTTCCTCCACTTTCTCAGTTGTGAACACCATTTATGAGTTACATTTATGAGTAACCTGAGGCTACTACTGTCACATTTTATCTTCACTGATTTATTCAATAGCTTGGGATGTACTATACTAAACAGATAAAATGTTTTGAAGAAAATGTTTTTAAAAAAACATGTTTTTTTGGGGGGTGGGGAAATTAAAAAAAAACTGAGGGGGGTGGGGAAATTAAAAAAAAAAAAAAAGTACAAAGCCCTGAGAATGTGGAATTCACTAAGTTTGTCCACATCCACACTTAACTATCAACACACTAAAATATTTCAAACATCATGTAATAGAGAAATAAATGTAAAGGGGTACATATTGTATTTAAAAGGCTAGTGATGTTGCTTTCAGAAGTTTAGAAATTATGAAGTGAGCCTAAGGCAAGCTGAAAAAAGATCAATTTAACAATTTTCAGAAGAATTTGAAAAGTGGAGTTGATTGGAAAAGATGAAAATATCAAAATTTTATGTAGTTAATATCAACTCAAGAAAATTATTTCAGGAAAAAATATTTGTATTGAGGAAAAAAGGTCCAGTTATCATTTAAAACAATGACAGAATATGTATGCAAATATATTGTGCTTTCATAAGTATGTTAAAAAGCTATGTTTCTGGAAATGTTTGTATTATAATCTATGTTTGCATTATCATTTATATTCAGCTGTATTTTAGGAAGAAAAAAAAAGAAAGAAAACTGCTTTAAATTATTTAGAACATAAGGTATAATAGAAAAAAGTCAAGTTCAAACACAGTTTTTAAGTATATACCATATTATCCACTTGATACTTATTTATTTTTTTTACATTCCTTCTTACAGAGAAAAAAAAAATCAGACAACAAATGAGAATCATTCATAAACTCTTATTGACACACTGATACAAGATACATTGCCCTTACTTGCTATGTGGCAGACTCCTGCCCTACCCAGCATCTTCCCAGAGCCAAATATTCCTAAATGCTTGCTTTGGTAACAATCAATACAAACATAAAAGATTTGTCACATACCTTTGTACATTGAAGGTTGATGAAAGAAAAGCCTTCACTGGATACTGCCTCTAGGCTCAACTTGTCCTATGGACATGAGTGATAACTACCACGGAGATGTTTCTTGAAGTGGAGGAAGTAAAAAGAACAAATTTTACCATTTATCAGTGTGTGACATTGTTTTTGTGAAAGATTGAAAAGTTATATTTGTAGTAGTAAGTTTAGTTGGGTGTGCTGTGTGTTTGGAGAGAAGGAATCCATTGGACTGGATTGAGAGGGGAGGCTTGCACTCAATGGAAACATGGAAACAAGGATGGAGGTTGACAAAGGTTAGGGTAAGAGTTTTTTAAGGTGGCCACTTCCTTTTGCTACTGATCTTTTCCAGTGGCACCAGTTAGGGCTACCGCTATTTAGAGATGACGGAAATATCCTCCAGTGAAATTACAGTGAAGTTGTTTAGCTAATTGCATATAGCAAAAGCTCTGTGAAGACTATCTCACAACAAAACCATAAACTAAAAGACATTACACTTAAAAAAATAATAAAATTAAAAACAGTTAGAGATTAGATTATTTTTTGTGTGCAAGGTACTTCCAAAAACTCTCTCTTTTTCTTTTCCTCAAAATATACTAGCTATAAGAAGAAGACAAAAACTAAAACTAAAACACCTGTCTTACTTCTTCTTCATTTTCACAACACCTACACAAAACTTTCATACAATTTGTTAGGTTAAATTTTGAGATAAGACTGTCATTGCAATCCATACCTCTCAGCTTCAGTGCTTATGAATGTTCCCACAGTATTCATTTCTCCTCTGCTGAAATTAATAGTTTGCTTCCTTGGAAAAACAAAATAAACCAACCAAGCAAACAAACAAAAACATAACTGTGTGATCTACCATGAAAATTTGCAAATGTCATAGGTTAGAATTTCTGAGGATCTGAAACCGAGTACTTCAGCAAAGCTGAATACTGGCTACAATTGTTCTCTTCATGGGTTTCTATGCTTGCTGAATTTATTTTCCATTATCTTGTCCAGTCCCAGTCTAAACTCACATAAACTCCTGTAAACTCACATAAACTCCATAGCATCCTGTACAAAGTTCCCAAAGTCCTTGACCTTGTCTTAGACCTGCTGTCTTCTACCTTAACTTGATACTCATTCATTTTTGTTGTCGAAGAGGTAATGAATACTGATATCAGAACATGTAAGTCATGATTTTATAAACCACTTTCATATCTTCAGCTAATTGAAACTGAAAAACTCCCAGCTTACTTGTCATCCATAGAAGCTCTTTCATATTGTACTGTATTTTTCAATTACATCTATGCACAATATTTAACATTTTAAGACCAGGAATAAATCACAGACAGACCCACTAGAATGAAGATGTTGTGTTTGGGGGATTTTTTTGGTTTCTTTTCCTCTCGTAATTACTCTTATTTATTTATTTTTAAACACATTAAAGACCATACTTCCCTTTCCTACTGCATACAGGTTTATCTCTGTAATAGATGCTTGGAGTTCTTATACCACTGTACCATGAACAAGTCCCATATCACACAGTAACAAATGTAAACAAAAAGCACCAGCTGAAAAACAAGTACTGAAGAGACATATCACATGAAATGGCTTCTCTATAATCTAAATTCTAGGATAAAAAATTTGGCTGAAAAACATTTTTCATATATACTGGCACTTATATACACACATACACACAGATATAAAACACATACTGGAAACATGCAGGCAAGGATGCTGTTTTGTACCCAAACCTCCATGACTGTCATTTTGATTCTTCACATGTCTAACCTCTGGCAAAAATAAGATTTTTAAAAAGTGTACACATCTGATTTTCTGTCTTGACTGATAAATGAGGGGGACAAAATATTACCAGGTATAATTCCACTCATTCTCATGATTCTGTGCCGTGCACTCAATTTGACCTCACATGCATTAAAAATATTTCAGTACATTATTTTTGCAAGTTTACCAATATTTCAAAAATTCTGAAAAACTTAGAAATAAAGGCAAATGTTAAGGCAGGCGAGATAGTGAGGGAACATCCAATTAAGAATGTCAAAATGATTTAAAAGCTCTACTTTCAACTGCTAGAACTACTTATATGTTTGGAAACCCTGGCTGAAAATTTGCCTGCCCTGCTTCAAACCCATTATTAAATGTTATAGTTTGCTCTGACCTCAGTCAGAATCCACCATGTTTTCATTTTCTCTTAATGCAAGTATATTTAAAGCTATTTTTTAAATCAGAATTTTCAGAAAGTATCTTAACATAAAAAATAGTCATTAAAAAAAAACCTTTTTTATTTCCCTCAAATAATCTTAGTTCTTTTCCATAATTTTAATGTTTACAGATGAAAGTGATGAACCTACTTTTAAAACACAGATTAAATAATGTATCTGCAAAATCAGAGAGGATTATTTTAAACAGAATCTTGACAAACCATGTTTGATTGACTCAATATAAACTCAATGTGTTCTCATGTTTGTGATGGGTTGAAATATTTCTTTAAAATCTTTGGATTTACAAAACAACACAGAATAAAATTATCATATCAGCTCTGCTCTTTACAGGGAATAAAATAGTTTGTACACTTGTAATTCATTCAGATATTGTGAGAATTTTGTGATTTGATATTACTCACCAGTACATTGGGGACATAGATTTATAATCTGTTGCAAGATTAAAGACTTCAAATGAAAATTTGTAGATATAGTGTAATACCTAGGTAATTAAATGTTTTAATATGAGTATTGCTTATGAGAGAATATTCCCTGCTGATTAAAACAACAGCAACAACAAAAACTTACAAAATATGTGTTTGTTTGTTTGTTTGTTTGTTTTTAATTGGAAGGCTACTGTATGAACTAGCCCTGTGCTTTTCTACTATGATAACACATTTCAATCAAAAATGATCAGGCCAGATCCTTGGTACATAATATACTCTTGCAGAATTTTAAACTTCTGAGTTTGCAAAAGATGACAAAAGTAATGTAGCAATGTCTTTCATTATATATGAATATTATACAAAAATATTTAGTAGAATAAATACAGTAGCTACAATTCTTGATTACCTGCACCTGCTTAATTATCTCTGTGATTATGAACAGTAGATACTTATTTAGGGCAGCCTGAAGACATAGGTCATCTAATTATCTCAAAAAATCAGTTAGTTTTAAATGTGTTTACAGAGATGTAAAATGCAGGCAGAATATAATCATAAGTGAAAAAATAATTTTAACATCTGCTCATTCTACTATCTTTGGCATATTCTATTTTTTTTTTTTTTTTATATATAAATTTTATCAGCTGTACATTTCAGTTTCACTGATTTGTGGTATTGTTACACATCCTCCAGATATTGTGTTAGGGATGGTTATTGATTGGTTCATAACTCTTACAAAGAGCTTGGAGTGTCATCAGACAGACATTGAAGGCATATCTTTTCTTCTGCCACTTCTTTTTGGGTGGTCTTGTGGTACGTGCAGTGCCTTGTGCCTCAGCTTCCCACCTCTTTGTAATGATTCTTTTCTACTGTGTAAAGTGCTTTGAGATCTGCATATGGATGATGAAATTTTAAAAGGGTTATCTCATTTTCAGATAATTCTTAAATATAAAATAAATACCTTTGCTCTTTTATCTGTAAAGTCATTTAAGAGCCAGAGGTCAATAGCAGTGAAATGAATTAGCTTCTAATTAATTGAGTTGAGGCATTTTTTATTCTGAGTAGCAGAAATAAATTAAGAACAACAACAAACCAACCAACCAACCAACCAAAACCACAAACAAACAAAAACAAACAACAAACAAACAAACACAAGAACAAAAGAAAACCAGTTTAGGCAAGAATACCCAGTCTGGAATTTTGCTAGGACTGAGACTGATATGTTTATGTGCACAAAAAATTCTTTTTTCTAACACCAAATAAGCTGGATCTTTATGTTGGATGTCTTAGGAAAAGACAACAAATTTGTCTGCAGAGCAATGACAATGATTCAGAGCTAAAGGAGGTATAAGAATTTATCTGCTGCTACTAGATCACCTTGTGAGATAGCACATCTTTCATGTAACTATTGACCTGGCTTTATCCTGTTTTATTAGTTTAGACAGGAATGGTTGGTTACAAGATGAAAGCTTTCAGATAAAAATTATATACAAAAATAAGACCCTGCAAACTGTGGAGGTGTCTAATCCATCAAATCTCTAACAGGCAAGTTTGTGAATGACAAGCTAGGCATATAAAGTTTGTGAATTATGGTTTAGTTCTGATAAGTGATTAATTAATTAATTAATTAAGCATAAAGATCTTCTGCTGAACAAGTCTAGAAGCTTTATAGAAATATGACTTAATGTGATGGAAACAATGGAACTGATTTTTAGAAGACAAGGTCTGCTTTTTCATTTTGCTTTTTGTTTTACTATCAGCAAAATAGAGTGAAAAGTAGCACTTTTTTTGTCTGTATTCATCTGTGTGTACACTAATCACTGACCTAAAAAAACCTACAGTAACATATGGTGCAGGAAAAGCTTCAAGCAACCTCAGCATCACTATGCAAATTTCAGTGAAAAATCTGTTAAGTAAGACTGCATTGTGGAAGTGATGATTGACATGATATCGGTACTGTTTTTATCGGAAAAAAAAAAAAATATTTTGAATGTATTTTCTTTGTGATCCTGTATGTTTATAGGGCAAACTGCTCTCACCTTCTACTCTGCCACAAAATTGGAGAGTAGGATAAAATAGTTCCCATTCCACCTATTTACATAATTAGGAGTTTCTGATGAGATATTTTTCATTTCCACGTGAGTGATGTAAGGGCTAGAAACTTGTACTATGATTTTCTTGTACAGATATACTCTACAATTCTGTAAAAGTTGTTTGGAAGGATAGTGGCTGTGTATTAATCCTGAAAAATTTTTGTTCACTTACAAACACATACTAAATTATCTAATATCATTCCTCTTATTTTAAAATGCAGGTTTTAAACCCCCCAAAATGTACTTTCTCCTAAAACAACAATAAATTTGAGGAGTAACTTAAAAAAAATAATAATTTATAAATAATTTTGTACATACAAAACATTTTTTCTGATGCCTTCAGATTTGGCTTTCTGCAAATGCTGAGTCTATACTAACAGCAATATGCTTTCACTCTATGTTCATAGGCCATAAAATTTTCAAATTATCAGGACTTAAGGAGTGACAATTAAAAACTAATAAACTAACATAATAAAGGAAAGGTAGCTACCATGTTAAAACATTTGAGCACAAGTACATAGCTAAGCCAGAATTGCCTAATCTAAACTTATTTGGTTTAGGCAAGACTAGCATAGCAGTGCTTAGTAAGAATTAATATGCATTTCAGTTAAGACAAGACAGAGTAGCCATATAACTGATCCTTTTGTGTGAGTACTTAATCACTAAAATTGTGGCCCAGTCAGAACTGAAACAGGAAATAGAACCCAAGTGACAAAGCTGCATTTTATGCTTCCTTCCCCCCCCCCAGATATCTGCAGAGATGCTGAAAGACTAACTAGTCTGGAGTAGCTATGTGCTGCTCTAAGAGGCCAGGGCATATCTGCATGGATGGGCTCAGGACAGATTTCTCTGTCCTTGCATCCACGCCGGATCTAATTCTGGAACTGGCAAAGCAGGAGGGAAGAGCACTTACAAAGTGCAGGAGGTATCTCTCTCACTTCTCCTGTCACCAGCTCTCTCATCATTCCTACTGAGTACAAGAAGCCTTTCTGAAACTTTGCTGCCTTTGCTGCAAGCTCAAGTAAAAACTCCTGGGTTGGCAAGCACCAAGCTTATGTTCCCTCTGAGGCTCTACAGATGAAAATTAAAATGATAAAATATATAGATAAAAAATACAAGTTGCAAAGTTCCTTAGGTATAATTACATTATATGATTAAATTAAAAACAAGCAGACCAGCAACACGGTCACCTCACGAACGATTTTTCATTTCCCCCACTACAGATATTTTTCATCTCTTTTCTTTCAAGACCTCCTTGACCTTCCCATAAAACCCCCTTTGAGGCTTTCTGGCCTGCTGCTGCTGTTGCATAGCCTAAGGCAACTTCCTGAGCCTTGGTTACACTGAACTTCAGCTTTCACAACCCACCTTTATGTGTTACAATACCCTTGCTGACTAGAAGAGCTCTTTTGAGAGTCCCTGTTGCTGCTTTCAGCAAAGGTGAGAGAGACTGAAAGATGCAGTGGTGGCAGGGTGAGTTCACAGGTCTCTACTAGCTTCAACTTTTAGTTTTCCACATCATGCATGGTCACAGCTAGAGAGCTTATTTCTGTATCTTTTCACTTCATCACTGACACTCATCATGTCTATATGTAAAACACCTTCCACTCCAGCCAAAATCTCATCTTTACTTTTCCATTAGAAGTAGAATCTGATTAATGTACTAGTTATCTATTTAAGACAAATGATACCAGCCTACATTTGTTCCAGAGAATTAATGTTGTTATTCTCTGTTCCTTTCCCCAACATTTTCTACTGTCTCTATCAATTTCCAAAAACTTTTTTTCAAAAAATTTCAGAAATGTATACTTTTTTTTTTTTTAACCAGAAATAATTTCCCTAAGAGACGCTTGCTCCTCATAAATAACAGTACCTTTGAGTGTGTCTCACTGCCAATAGAGAGTCCTACTCTAGCAAAACAATTCAAAGTTTGGAAACAAAATGTTAGGAATACACAAAAAAGAGTGATATCAAAAACACAGACTAGCAGTAAGTGGAGAAACAAATGCTTTTATAAAATGTTATGAAGTATTGTTTAGTGTGGCAGCTGGCAAATATATTATTCTAATTAGAACTGTATTTTTGGTTTTGTTTATTCTGGAGTGCCTATGGATAATGGTGAATACAGTCCCATTTTCCAAAATACAAGATAGAATAATAGATATCTCCCCTCCCCATACCTTTAAAAATGTTTTAACCATAAGAAAACAAAAGTATTTGATAGTCATTGTTCTAGCTGTCAAATAACTATCAGAAAAAGTCTAGGACAGAAACATATGAATAAACTATCAGTTTCCCTCAGAGAGGAATATGATCTGGAAAGCATGGATTAACCTGGTTAGGTATTCCACCCCATGTAAATTAGTCTACTGCAAATATATCTATAGAATTTCATTCAGGAAGGTATAAACAATAGAAAAAAGCAATTCAAATTATTTTAATTAAAGGCAGTAATATGTTTGTTAATACTTAATATTAGAGCTAGATATGGAGCTTGAGTGGTTGGTTCTTTATGATCATATCTAATAGCATATGCTATCTCTTGGTGCTGAGGTAAACATGTCTTATAATTTCAAAGCAAAAAACACAGTGAAGAACCAGTCATAATGTTGTTCTTCAATGTGTGGAAGTATAGGTGCTTCTTACTTTGAAGACCTAAAAGTGGAAAAGTACACCCTGTTTTTGAAATAGAGTATGCTTAGTTTTCTATGTCTTTCTTACAGTCTCACAAAAAATAAAGTCATAAACCACTGGAAGTTTTAATCATCTTAAATATTTAATATTTTTGATGTAAAAATAAGCTATGATGATGCAAATTCCTGGTGGGGTATACCTCTTTCAGCTGTGAGATAATTGCAAAGATGTGTTAAATTTCCTTCTGTATATACTCCATGTCTCCTCAACAGATGGCAGGAGAGAGGGGAAGATATCTCCATTCTTTCAGAGAAAAGAAAATGGAAGTCATCAGTTATTTGCACATCAGCATCTTTATTTATGTTCACCCATAATATTAATTTATGCAAAAGTAAATAAGATTTCTTCTTTCTCAGCTTGTTGGAGTGATTCCAGAGGAGAACCACAAAGATGATCAAAGAGCTGGAGCACCTCTCCTCTGAAGAGAGATTAAGGGAGTTGGGGTTGTTCAGCTTGAAGAATGCTCTGGAGAGACTTATAGCTGCCTTCCAGTACCTAAAAAGGGCCTACAAGAAACATTTCCTTTCCTTTCCTTTCCTTTCCTTTCCTTTCCTTTCCTTTCC
>CM021734.1:36389009-36416294 GCA_011075105.1 Heteronetta atricapilla | reverse complement strand
CTTCCTTCCTTCCTTCCTTCCTTCCTTCCTTCCTTCCTTCCTTCCTTTTCTTGTTTCCTTCCTTCCTTCCTTCCTTCCTTTTCTTGTTTCCTCTTTTCCTTCTTTCCTCTTTTCATTTTCCATCAAATAAACAACAAACTTCAAATGTTACTTAATCTTCTGTACTGACACTTCTTCTGGAGCTGACACTTAGAAGCTGACTGTAACTCACTGATGATACTGGCAGCAAAATGACAAGGGACATTAGCACTTTCTGGTTGCTGATGGTCTAACTATGGGCTGATGAAAGACTTGCAACATCAGGCAAGTTCAAGAGATCCTTAAACAAATTATGAAGATTGCTTACATTGCAGTTAGCCAAAAACTGTCTTAGTTTAAAGCCAGGTCCTGTTTTCAATTTGTCCAGGAGATATTACATCTGCACAAAAGAAACAAATCTGCTCTTAACTCTTTCAATGCTTCATATATGAACGGTTATGCGTGACTATATGTCAGGAGTTTCTGAATTGTATTTTCCCCTTTCATTTATTTGCTTAAAACAACAAAAACAACTATAATTATAAATATGAATATCATTATAACTTTTTTTAATCTATACATGTTAGCACAATCATTAAAAAACAAATGCAGGAAATTGTCCATTTACTATCAATTATGTAAATCTTTATTTTGAAAACTGACTGAAGCTGTGGGAGCATACCATTGAGAAATAGGAAATGCCAATTCAGTCATCATAAAGATTTGGAAGTACTAATTTGGTTTAATAAAGTTTTTTGAAGGTGGAATCAAAATCATATTCCTATGAAGATTAACAATTTTTTCATTTATTACCTGGCAAACAAATTTAGGTCAGCACAGAAAAGAATTATTTTTAAAGTATTTAGAGTGGTTGTCATTAAGATTCTCTGAGGAAATTTTGGGTCCAGTAGATATTTTTCCATAGACTTCAGCAAAGAAAAGATTTTGCCCTCTGTGAAACATATAAAACAAATATAATCTCTTTTTAGATACAAAAATAAATTACTTAAAACTTTTAAACTTTTTAGATATTTCTAAAAGTGACAAGCTTTTGCAAAAACATGAGTTACTTGTGAATGCCTTGAGTAAGTATTCTTGACAAAGCATTAATAATCTTAAAATAAAACAAGAGTTGAACAAAACGTCAAAGGAAAATAAGGCCTTTTTTTTTTTTTTTTTTTTTTTTTTTTTTCCCCAGTGTTTGTGTGTGGCACAGCACAGCATTTAAGGACTTCTGCTTGCTCAGAATATAGTTGAACAGAAGTATAATAGATAATAGATGAAGTCTGAAAAAATTTTCCAATACCTCAGAAATTTCAATGTTTTGTTGTATTTCAACTTCTAACACTGAGAAAATATTTTCAACGACTTCAGAGGAAGATGATTTCAAATACTCCAGAGAAAGCAGGGAAAAGTGGCTAAATTGTCAGCACTATAATACATATCACAACAGATTGTTGATATGTTATTTTGCCTACTGAAAAGTTACAGTCACATGTCTTAAAACAGAAAGAGATAAAAGCACATGATACTAAAAAAAACCCCACAGAATAATTGCATTTATTGTGTTTCATTCATATTTACTTTACAATCCACATTTGCAAACATTTATTAAGAAAATATTAAGAAAATAGCACCTACCTTGGTAAGTGGAGAAACTGAACTTGGTTTAGCTATCTTGGATTCTTGAATTTTTATCTGGCTAAGAATTACCTTTATTTCAGGGGAAGAAATCACTAAGCATGTCTTAAGGTATTTCAAAAGTATAAAATGACAGTTTCATATTATTATTGTTTTTGCCTGGTATTAATTCTTCATGGAGACTGAAATGAAATAATGTCATTATATGCATTTAAAAATTGTGTAAGCATTTCTAAAATACATTTTCTTCGCTTATTTACAGAGAATCACACATCTTATCATGACATAAAATTTTTACTAGCTCCTATTGACAAAGATCTCTGGCTTTACTAAAGTTAAAATTGCCTTTTTATTTTAACTTTTATATGGAAAACCCTCCTGCCAAGTTCATCCTCATGAAAGCATTATATCTTAAAACAGCATACTCTAATAGAGCATGATATATTAATATGTTAAAATACATCATTATACACTGACAAGCAAATCCATCTACACAAAATGAATGGTGATAATTAAATAGTGAAAATTATTGAATGAAACACACTTAACAATTTTTAAATACCACATTTATATGTATGTCAGTTTGCAAAGAAATGCCACATGCATTTATGGCTATGTGATTTTATTTCATTAGAAACTAAAACAAATATTTTTCTTCAGTTAAGTGACCATTTCACAACAAGATTTATATTTATAAAGTATTTTGTGGAGCTACTGATGGTATTTCTCAAAACTAATTATGCAAAAATTTGTGGGTTACTGAATAGTGATTTTGCTTATTTTAACAGCCTTGGGATTTAGTTGAAATAATTTATACCATTTATATGAATAAACATGTATGACCATGAGCAATTTGTGATGGAAACAAAAATTGTTTTTGTTCAGATTTACTATTATATACGGAAGGGTTTTTCTTGCTTTTTTGTTGTTGTCATTCATGTTTATTTACATACTGTCGTCTGCTTAGCCCAGTCATACTTGCACCCCTCTATTTCAGCTGAGTGGAACTCCTTATACACATGCTTCCAATACACTATCAAAGCAATCCTACATTTCAGATCCTTCTTGTCACAGCCCTGGCAAGGGCAAATTATGTATGTAAGAGGAACAAAGAACAAAAATATTTCTGTGGTTACTTCTGCATTGTTCCCTGAGTGCAAGGGGAGCACAAAAACTTACGAAGGAGCAAATTGTGCTTAAGAAACCAGGGACATGGGGCACACCATGGTTTTTGTTTTGGAGTTCAAGCACTCTTCTGGCTTTTCATTCAGATAAAACAGGGAATAAATTTTGCTATTTTGTATAGGGGTATCCTATAATCCTTCTTGTGTTATAGACACCTGTTTTGAGTATGGAAAATATTATTGCTAAATACTTTATCATTTATTCTTCCATTTTTCATGGAGATAAAAATTACAGTTGCAACAGCTGGAAATTTTAGCTGGGGATTTCTGTAATTAAAGCAAGAAGTGAGGTTGTAGCTAGTTTGGAAATACAGATTATATCTTTTTCTGGTATTTCAGCTGTCTGCATTCAAGTCACTACTGCTCCTGTGTAATTGGGTATTTCCATATGCACTAATTAGCAAAGAGTTCTCTTCTGCTGCCTACATGAGCATACAGCATTTCAGGCATGCCTAGCATGTGGAAAAGATGTTAGACTTAGTTCATTGGGATAGCCTTGACATTACTGTTACAGGCACCAGCCTTTGATTAGATCCAAAAGCAAGTGTGTGTATGTACACATGGCAACAAATGTCTCATACTTCAGAACACAGCTCCTTTTCAGTCTACATTAAAAATATATAAATAAATCTACAAATGTATTTTTCTCCATCTTCTTTGAAGTTAATTAGATGTAGATAATAAACCATTCCTGGTGGGAAGAAAAGGTACACCTAGTGTTTTATTTTGTTGGTTATTACAAAGGTTGTTTTTGATTAGTTTTTCCAGAGATGCAGAACAACACAGATGAACTTTCTTTAATTGAAATTTTATTTGACCTCTTTGCCAATTAGTGCATATGAAAATGTCAGTTTACCCAGGGGCAGCAGTAACCCAACTAGCAGAAACTGACTTACAAGAAAATGTTACTATATTTGTATTCCATTTTATTTGCAATAACTTATGTTTCATTATATATATATAATATATAATATATATATATATAATCCAATGCATTTTTATTCCTCCCTCATTAATTAATAACAAATTATTTGCAATACTCTTTCTATGAATAGTTCACTAAGAGAGTTATTTGAGGCAATGTGGCAATTAGGGGACCATAGGACCATAAGGGGTCCTATGTGGTCACTAAGAGGATAATTTCTTTTATACAGGCATACCCTGCTGTCCTCTGAAAATATGTTCTGAAGAAGTTTGGCAGTAATTTTACAAATAGTAATTTTTCCCATAAGAAATTACATAATAGAGAAATTATGTAGGCAGAGACTTAAAAATATATGCAATTTTAATACCTGGGTATATTTTACTTCAAGACCTTTCCCATTCTTATCATAATACTAATATTCAAAAACAAGTGAGACTTCTACAGCTTACTGCATAATAAGTGCATAATAAGAGGACTGCTGCTGAACAGTCACAGACAAGATGTTCTATGCATTTCTTCTAATGTCAGTATAAAATGTAGACAGCATTACCAAAAAAATAAAGATATTGCCTATAGGCTATTGCCTATAGGCTATTGCATCTGTGTTCATAGCAGTTATTTTAACATAACATTGCATTCAGGAAGTTTCATGCAGTAGGGTGAGGAATGGAAACTGCTGTGATAACAATGACCAGAGCAGATTTTTAAATGTGTGATGATGATTCTCTGAAATGAGAGAAGAGACTACAGTGCTACTGTGGTACCTTGGTTAAGGCTTGTGAGCAATGTGAATAATAGACAATCCTCACCTTACGACAGAGAAATATTGTAAATATGACATGGAAAAGTAATTTTAATTTATTTGGAAAGAAAGATCTAGAGAAATACTTCTGAAACAAAAACAAACAAACAAACAAAAATATGACCAACATTAGCATTTCATGGCACAACACACACAACAAAGGCACACGTCTTTTTTAGAAGCTGTTACATACTTTCATTCATTTTGTTCAATTACAATTCTTTCTTGCTCAAGGCATTAAAAATCTTGTTCAGTTATCTGAGTCACATAATTTTAACCTCACACATGAATGCTACAATTTTACCATGAACTTAGAAGCACAGTTTTTTTTTTCTGCTCTTTTAAAAATGACTTCTACACACCTTATTTCCCTCCTATGCCTCTACATTCGCAAATCAGGTGCCATGCTGTTTCATTACTTTTTTTTTTTTTTTTTTTTTTTTGTCCAGTGGCAGATATTTTCTCCATGATGACCCCGAATTTTGTGATTTTGAAAAATAGGATTTTTCAATGCAATTAGAAAATAATAAATAATTCACAGAAGTCAGAGGATGCAACAGATAGTTTAAATGAGAAAAAAGATTTTAAAAATGTATTCAATTGTTATTCTTTTTTTTTTTATTGCATACTCTAATAAAACCTCACTAACTCAGATGAAATATAGCATTTAATAATTGATTTGACTATATATATATATATATATTTTCTCATTTTGACACCAGTTGACTTAGAGAAGGCATACATATGCTATTTTGGGGAGGCCTGTCATATGGGTCATTTTGAGGCTCTCAACTGAATGTATTCTGTATTTATTTATTTTTTAAACATGAAATTTGGGAGCAAAATATTGGCTTAGTCTACAGTAAAAACAATGTTTGTTGGTGCCATTCTACTATCTGTTAACTTTCTTTGTTCCATGGCACATACAAGAACAAAACTGCTTGGCAAAGTGACAAAATTTGAGAGAATGACATACCTAATTCATGAATGTCAGATATTGAACTAAATACACATTTGAATGCTTTAATCCCATGCTTCATTTGAATGCTTTAACTCCATGAATCTCTTAGCTTCCTTTCCTGGTAAGAAAATGTAGCAAATCTTTTTTCAGATTATTGGAAATCACTTTATAGAATTACCTGATGTTCTTTTTCTCATAACCTTCCCACATTCCTAACCAAATTAATGAAGAGAGAAATAGACATATATAAATTATAGGTGTGATGTGCTCATAAGATTTGTGTCATTTTCTTTCTCTTCAAGGTTTTAGCCTAACACTTACTGATAATTTTATATACCTTATTTAAAAACAGATTGAACAATAAGATTTAATTGGAATAAAAATGAAAAACCTGGCAATGAACATAATAATAATAATAATAACAAGCATTCTTTTTCTTTTCTTTCCTTTCAACCATGATGCACAATCAGCATGAAAAATAAAACCATGAAAACACATATTAAAGTACTTTGCTTTGAATGATGTGTATCAATTTCATATAACCTCTTAAACTATTTTTTTTTTCCTTTTTCTGTTTTTGTCCTTTTCCATGAGTAAGTGCAGCTACAGATATGATTCCTAGAAGCAAAAAAAATCTATTTATGGCACATTTTTAATGCAAGCAATATGTCTGTTGCAGAACACAAGGTGGGTGGAAGAATGAATAATCAATAGCAGACCACGACATGAGCACAGCACACATTTGAATAATCAGTGTTTAAAGGTGCAGTGCCCTGGGCCAGGTATCAATGTAATTGATGTATCAGATATCAGGTATCAATGCTAGCTCTACCAATGGTAAACAAGTGATGAAGAACAATAGAAAGAAAAATATTAAGATTTATCACTGTATTTTTAATATAGATAAGGGCTAAGTATTTGTTATGGAATGTACAGACTGCTAGGGATAAATTAAATGGCTAACAGCCTGGCCATGGCAAACTTTGGTACGCCTCTCAAAGACAAATTTGTTTTTGAAGACTTCATGATTGTTGCAGATTCTGAAACAGAAATCTAATTCCAAAAAATTCACCACCACTACAACGAAAACCTAGACATTTTGGATGTGATGGATGTGATCAAATATAGTAGGATCTCAATGAAAACTCTTATATAATTAGAAAAGGTATATATACAGGAAAAGGGACTGTAAAGATAAGAGATGCAGTCCAAGAATTACAGTTTCTAAATTTCAAAGTAGAGGCCTGAGGACTGAAACATCTAAACATGCTAAAAATGGGGAACATATGCAGGGAAAAAAAAAAAAGAAAAAGAAAAAAGAAAAAAAAAGTAAGCACAAGTAGGAATGCTTAAATAAATATGGGAAAAGGTCAGAATTTCAGAAATAGAATTGCCCATTGTGTCTTTTTTTTTGCTGTAGCTTTAGGAAATTGGATGCATATAAAGCCAGCAAACAGCATAAGAGGTTTTTCTGTGAATCAAAGAAGGTGATGAAGTGTTACTAATCTTTCATCCAGAAAGGAACTTCCTATGCTTTAACTCTAATTAGCCAAAGGCCAGCATATTGCTTTCTCTATCTACAAATGTTCATGAAATGCAAATGAGAATGTTAATGCAAATAAAGATGGAAAGCTGAAACAAAGCAAAAACATTTTACTTCTTAATGGTGATTCCTTTCTTTCTCTTACCAGTTGTTACATGTCAACAATACCAAACAACTGTTCCCTATGTTCAAATACAGAAGTTTCCTTGCATTAATTCAGTGTTAAGAAACCTGAGCTATATGCTTTATGTTTAATTCTGCTTCAGGTTCAGATCAGGCAGGGTAAAAAATCCTCATCAGAAATCCAGAAAAGATATATAGAAAACACTAGCCCAGAAAGTCTATAGGAGTAGATTCCTTAAAATATGGTATCAAAATTTAACCAAGAGCAGCCTGGAGATTATTTGTCAGCATTGGTATGTGACTCTGTAGCTGAATTCCTTCAGGCACTTAAAAATTCAGAATTAACATCTCACATGTAATTGCTGAAAATTTCATGCTATCAAAATTTAATGTTGAAATGGCATATTCTTGTATAGTTGAACTTCTGTCTCTAAACCAATAAAATATCAAACAACAAGAGAAGAGTCTAAGAATATCAACAGATAAAAATAGTTTTTTCACTTGAAATGAAAGCCTGACAACATATATAAATGACCTAATATAGCAACTAAAATTATCACACTGACTTTCATTAGAACCTGTAAAACTCAGTGCAGTAACTGCCAGCACTACATAGCTAATGTTATTAGTATAAATGAGGTATATAATATATAAAATCATTATTATACAAGATTAAATAAAATATTTAAAATTATTACTGTCTGTTTTAAAAAAATATGAAATGTATCATTTCATATCCCAGGGAGGGGAATCCCAAATCATTAGTAGGAATTAGTATCAACAGTAGGAAAGGGGTACATACTGCAAAACAGAGCTGCAAATGAATGTTTGATTGATGTTATGAACTTTATAAGAATGATTTTCTTTTTAATCTTGAGACATAATTTAAAAATATATATTTAGCAATGTAAATTTCAGTTAAAATTGTTTCTGTCAAATTAGCTTACTGCATTAAAAGAAAAAAGACAGAATTGTTATGGGACGGAGCTCTGAAAAGCTCCTAAAGTACAATCTTTCCCTGACAAATGCCTTAGCACTTCAGAATTGGGGGTCATTACTCCTTCCAGCCCAATGAATTACAAAATGGGAGAGAGAACAACTAACTGCATCAGGAAAAACTGAAGTACCAGCTTACAGTATTTTACTGGCATGAAGGTATCATTTTGCAGATGTCATATGCATAGTCAACTCTGGAAGCAAAAGAAAGGTTTTGACTTGTGAGTCCCACAAACCAAGTGAGGGCCATTACCAAAGGAAATTGCTTTCTCAGTATATCTTGTAAGACAGGGACAGGTTATCTGCTTTAGAGAGAATTTAGAGATGAAAATTCAAAATGAAGACAGAAATCGTCTTCCAGCCCAAAGTAGATGTTTCTGCATCTTTTCTGTCAGCAAAGCTTTCAGCTAAGCAAGCTGTGATTTTTCACTGTATTCATTCTGTTTCTGCTCACTTGGTCACTTTTTTAGGGTACTGTTAAGAAAATGATTTCCATTTATAGGCACTTGATTCACCTTTAGGTATTGGACAAGAAAACTGGGTAATTCACCAGGTAGACAGTGGCAAGAAAGGCAACAAGCAAGAGGTCATTGTCTACCACTGCTGCCCACACATGCAATGGGTGGAAATGGTCACTTGAACAGCTCTAGCCATAGGGCCTGATCACACCTCTTTTGTAAATTTAGCCTCAGAAAACTGATCTACTGATCTACAAAATTGGAGAATTTTCCTGATCACTCTAATGGCAATCAGTTCAAGAATTAAAATGTATACATGCCCTTATTTCCATTTGAAATGTTCATTTTGTTTTCTTCACCCATCCGAAAGTTCATCTCCATGGAAAAATTGATTTCAAGGGAAAACAAGAACAAATAAGATGCCCAGTGGGGGAAAATAAATAAATAAATAAATAAATGATGATAATAAAAAATGAAAGCTATTTAGATATTATAAAACAAAGGTAGAAATGTTTGCAACCCAATATCCTAATTCTATTTCCTTTAGCTTATGTGTCCCTCATTATATCATCCTCAACCAAAAGCATAACATTGATGAGGATAAAGATATTAGAACATGGTAGCTCTCTTCTAATTGTATATAATAGTCATTCTAAAAGTTTACAATACATAAGACAAATAAAGAAATATTCTTTAATACCATATGGCAAAAATCTAGGCAGCAAGATTCAATGTCTTGTTACATGGATTTTAACTTTTGTTTTAAGTCAGTCCAAAACTGAACTTAAAAGCTGAGAACTGCTTTCCATTAAATTTAACAGGAATTTCACTTGGGTTTTAACTGATGCAGGGTTGTTTCTAAAACAAAGAAATACAATATATAATTCTCTAAGCGTGCAAGGTATATACATGGAAAAATCAACCATACATTTCTGAAGGCATTATTCTGAAGGCATTGCCATTTTTCTGTTTTGTACTATTTACAGATATTGTCCTTTAAGGGAAGACAAGAATGACTTCCATCAAATAAATCTTTTTGTTTGTTTGTTTGTTTGTTTTTCTGAAAACTGTTTGTGATGTATTAGTGGTCAAATTATCATGGCTTAATGAACTGTTCAAAATGAAGATATATGCTGAAAGAAAATAAGTTTACACATTTTTTTTCCCTAGACATGAGTTTTTATATACAAACAGTGAGGCTTATGCACATTAATTAAACAAAGAATACTCTTCAAAATCTTGCAGATCTGAGGAGTCTTAAACCCTTGTGTCATGAAATAGAATTCATGAGAAATTGGTCAAATTAGAATGTAGTTTCACAAGCAGATGCTGAATTGCAGTCATATTCATTACTGGTATTATCAAAAAGTCATTTCTTGTACCAAAATAAACATTAGCATTATCTAAATGAATTATAGATTATAACTTATTTACATTTCTAAAACTCTCTCAGAAGTTTCTAATGCCTTATAATACCAGTAAGCAGATAATCTGTGGCTCTTCATATTGGTGGGGGGGGAGGGGGGGGGGAATCTGTTTAAGTATATTTATTAATGTTGCAGCTTCTCTGTATCTTTTTTTCCTTAAAATACAAGATTCTGTCATGTTTCAACTTTCTATTGAAAGCTTTTTGCCCACCTTTAGAGAAAAGCACAGATTTTTCATAAATTCAATATACTTTCATCATACAAGTACTCCTGAAAAGTTATTTGTTACACTTTTGCTGTAACTTTGCATAGATTCATACTAGAAAATGTGTGTAACCTTTCCTATATTGTCATGCTGACTCCTGAAGAGACACTGGCGTAGTTTAGAATATTTATTATCCTCCTTAACATTTTAATTTGATTTCTGGTATCTATGGTAAAGGCTGATAGTTGTGTTCAGAAAGGTAGTAAGTTTTCTCAGGAGTAAGATTGAAATCATCCTTGTATTCAGCACAGGCTGCCAAATACACTCATGTTATCTTACTGTTCCTGTGAACCAATGAAGTGAAATGCAAAAAAAAAAAAAATATATATATATATACTAGGCAGTTAGGAAATAAGATAAACAGGAATAAATCATGAATGAAATAGACAAATCACCTTACATCAAAAAAAAAAAAAAAAAATCAAAGGGAAAAAATAAGTAATTTATATCTTAACAGTATGGAAAGAGTGATATAAGTCTGTAATATATATCAATAGAATTCTGGGGAAGAAAAATAAGAATATATCTGCAAATGTAGACATTTTGGCAATGATTTTTTTTTTTTTTTTTTTTTTTTTTACTTTCCATTAGATGCAGTCAATATAAGAATATAGGTTGCTTTCTGGCACACTTACAGATGCAATGTAATCTGTACCTTTCTGTAAACTGTGAAACTAAAAATTTCAAACAGATTCAACTGCTATCACCAGCACGCTCAAAAACCTCATATTTGTTTTAGCAGCACACATGAAAATTTAATGTAACCGCAAAAAACTGTGTATTTCTTTCATATCCTCGTCCTTCTTTAGTGCCTACTGGTTGTACCTAATGGTTGCAAAAAATGTGCATCTCAATACCTTTTTATACACAATTTTATTATGATTGACAAATATAAATTCATAACAACCTTCATTACCAGAAAAAATCATTTATTTTTAATATTGATTATCTAATTACCTACTGTAACATCTGTCTGTGACAAATAATAGCATATAACTGTGACCATTTGAGGTAATTTAACTCGCATATCTGTAATACAGACTCATTTGACTTCTAGGGCACTTAGAAAACACTAAAAGCAAAACCACCCTCAAAACTCAATAACAATGTCATGTTTTTGGCTTAATATGAAGATTTTGAAACCATTCACAATAAAAAATTATTTTAAAATGTGTAATACCCATAATTCCATCAGTTTTCCTGCTTTATATTTTCCTTAAATCTGTGAATTTATGGGGTAAGCCTTTATTCCTCTTCAAATAAAATCTCAAAGAAATACATATATTAAATTCCTGCAACTTCTAAAGACAAAACAATGATTTACAAAACATTTTACTGGAAACTCTGGTGGAGTGGTTATTGTATTTTTCACACCTAAACACATGACTCCTGATATAAATTATCAGTGAAAGAAAAGTAGGCCTGTTCTCCTTCACTTTTAACTTCATTGGCTACTTCACAACTGCATAAGCATGAATCAACTAAGGCTTTGGAGTTACGGATAGCTTGTCTGCACAGAAAGAAACACGTTCTGGACACAGGTATTAGGAGCCAGTATTTCCAAGTTTTACATCTGTACCTGTTAAAAAAAAAAAAAAAAAAAAAAAAAGAAAAATCCACTTCCTTCTCAGCTATTGGGGAACAGAACAATGTTCCCCAAAACTTTTTAAAAAGTGTTGAGGAGGGTTTGCATTGTGTTAGGCATGGGCAATATGTTATGGTTCAGCTCTTGTGATTAATGGAATGACAACCAGACTAAACACAGTATTCGAATAGCCAATTTTCCATCTGTACTTGTCCTCAGGCACAAACTCCACACTTGCTAGGTAGGATAGCATCTGCCCACACCTGTGGACTGTAATCACAGTGCAGTTTCATTTCCCTGCCTCAGACAAACTGAACCTGTGTCCAATCTGATTTCCAAAACTGATGTGTGTCCAACCACTAGCATCTTCTGAGTAATCTGCCTCTGCTGATTCTTGAGTCTCTGTCCCTACTTTCTTGCCTTTATTAATCTTATAGAATCATACAATGGTTTGGGTTAGAGGAGTAGAGGAGACCTCCTTAAGGGTCATCCAATTCCAACCCCCTGCCGTGGGCAGGGACGCTTTCCACTAGACCAGGTTGTCCAAAGCACCATCCAACCTGGCTTTGAACAATTCCAGGGATCCAGAGCTTCTCTAGGCAACCTGTTCCATTGCCTCACCACCCTCTGAGTAAATATATTCTTCCAATATATCTAATCTAAACCTACTCTTTTTTAGTTTAAAACCATTACTCCATGAAATTGTACTACCTATATGATGACAAAAGGACATGCAGAGTATCATTGGAGGCCCCACAGCAATCATCTCACCAATACTCAGTTAAAGTAGTTCAGACCTGGGAGCTGATCAAAACTTCGTTTGGGGATAACAAAGAGGGTAACTAAATGGGAAAGACTGACATATACACTAAATTTGTATGGAAATTCAAAGAGTGAAGAAAGAAGAAAATGGAAGCAATAACGAAAATATCCCAAAATGGAGTCTAGAATGAGGAGGAAGAAAGAAACAATGTGATAGTTATCCAGGCAAAGATGACAAGAAGAAAGAAAGAAAGAAAGAAAGAAAGAAAGAAAGAAAGAAAGAAAGAAAGAGAGAGAGAGAGAAAGAAAGAGAGAAAGAAAGAGAGAAAGAAAGAAAGAAAGAAAGAAAGAAAGAAAGAAAGAAAGAAAGAAAGAAAGAAAGAAAGAAAAAGAAAGAAAGAAAGAAAGAAAGAAAGAGAGAAAGAAAACCTTTTCTGAACATTACAGTCACTTCACCAAAGAACTTTGAATTCTGACAACTCACTGCAAGATTCTTTGCCAACTTCTTGAGGGAGATGGCTACTGGCAGTCTGATTGCCTGGAGAGTGAAAAGAATTACGAGCATTACACCATACAAACAGGGGTACATATTAGTAAGCTTCTCAATAGCATTTTATAACTGTATTAATGAAATTTATTTAGCATCATTTAGAGTGTAAATGGTAGCATCACTGCAATTGCACTAACCACAATAATTTTTTTTTTGCTCTATTTTAATTAATATTTAAGATTTTTTGTTAGACTAACAACATTTTTTAACTTCCTGGATAAGATGTGAATTCTATAATAATCTGTTGAGTACTAAGATAAGAATTTTCATGTTTTTAAAAGATTAACAGTAAATATTTTTTCTTCTGAGAAAATCATCACATCAGTTGCCAAAGCAGAGTAGGCTTTTGTTTTGCCTTCCAGAAGGGCAATTTGATACAAAAAAAAAAAAAAAAAAAAAAAGGGAAAAACTCTTTCATGTATATATATATATATATATTTCACTGAGAATTAAAGTTTAATTTACAATTATTACTTAGAATTTGTATTTCATATAAGTTGGTTTGTACATTATGCTTATGAAAGCCTTCAAATTTGTTATAAATTGTGATTTTACGTAGTTTAGAACCAATATAGATGTCTTATATATATATATATATATATCGTATATGGAGGACAAGAATTGCCTATTTTCTGGTCCATTGCCTTAATCACAAAATCATCCTTCTACATACAATTTGGAATAATTATGTAATATGGATTTTTCAAGCTTCATTTACAGCCAATTGTCTGTAACCAGGATACAATTTTACTGAGTTTGTCTCTTAAGTAACATTCTTTATCTCAATTTGAATGTAACAAATCTTTTGCATGCAGTGAGCACTTTTTAAAATTTATTTTTATTTTTTCTCCTTAAATTGTTATTATTCACAATCTCATCAGCAATGAATGAGCTCTTTTTTTAGGCTGGGTAATTAACCATAGCCAAAATATTTCTAACAGTCAGACCTGCCTTTACAGACTCCAAATTAACTTTATAAACTAAACAATAGCATAAGGACCAAAAACAAATCTGATGAACATTTTTGCAAATGAACTCATTAGATGGAATACTTGTAGAAGGTGGATCACTTTTTTTTTTTTTTTTTTTTGGGTAATACTTTGAGGTATTCACACCTGTACGCACACATTATCAGCACTTTTTATTGCTACAATGTCCTCCTAGATCTTTACTTTCAAAAATCAGCTGTGTGTAGTAATTCAAAAATCAGCATGTAGTAATGCAAATATTTACTTCCAAAAGCCAGTGAATTAAGCACTGCTGCTAGTTGGCAAGAATTATAGAAAGCTACATGATTATAACTAATTTTGACTAATTCAGGTTTATTTGCATATGAAAAACAAGAAATATATACTATGAATTAATATGCTCCTTTCTCCAGTACCCCAAATATTTGATGCAGAATATAAATTTCTCCATAATTAAGGTGTTTATTACAATTCCCAAATCCATCAAAATGTAAAGCCCAGAGTCAGTAGTGACGCCTATCAGGTATCAGAAAAAGCAATGGAATTACCAGCAACAAGCATTACACACTCTCAAAGTGATTATGCAAGAACATTTGAAATTCATTTTCATGTCTATGAGTTAAAGATTCCCATTATGGACACAAAATGAAAAATTAAACCCACTCGCTGCCACAGATTTTTTTCCTTTACAACTGCTTTCAAAAGTTTTGTCTTGTGTCATATCAGCTGTAGAGGTCTGATGTGATCAGTCCACATCTTCAGATTGAGTCATAATTCAAGTCATCATTCAAACTGAAAATCAAAAGCCACATTGATTCATAAGTCTGTAGGGACTTTTTTTTTTTTTTTTTTTTTGGTGCAAATTTGAAGATTACTTTCTGTGCTACTATATATTAATTAGGGTTATATTAATAACCCTAAGTATTGAAAAAGAGATTATGGCATTAAAAAATAAGTACAATGCCTACATCAATAACAATTTTATTAAATTACAATTATAATTACATATTGATAACATTAGTATTATTATTTTTAACTACTCTTAGCACAGTCATGACACAGACTACAGTGAACACAATCTTTTTGTCTAGTTACAGTAACATCTATATATTCAGTGGTAAGAAATATACTGCCCTGTTAAGAAAATATTTTCTCCTCAAAGTGAGCTCTTTTCATCACTACTGAGAGTTTTTTATCCTTATTGGTCAAGACATTCCAAGCTATTGAATAATGACAGTAGATCTAAAAATAGTGATGAAAGAACAGTAAGTAGCAGAGAGGATCAGAGAGTAACCAATCCTTCTGTCCCCTCCATGAATCTGAGATAGCAATGATATAAAAAGATGAATACATGAATTTGATGCACTTTTAATCAAAATCTATAACTCATATTTTGAGTGTAATTTTTTTTTAAAAAAACTTCTAATTAAAAAAAGAAAATAAGTATATCTAAATGAGTAATTAAACTATCATAAACTACTATAAATCAAGAATAGGAAACCATAAGTTAATTTTTGAACTATATTACAAAAAGTAATAAATAAATAAATAAATGGTACAAGTCATCCCAGGTACATTTATCCAATATGTTACAATGACAGGAGTAGTGCTGAAGATGCATCATTTCCCTTATAATTTTTATTCACAAGCTAGTAGTGTAAGTAGTAGCAAAACTATTGCTTCTCTTTTTCCTAGTTAAAAGTTGTCTCTGTTGATAAGCAGAGAGGAAGAGAAACATTATCTCAATTCATTTTTGAATATATACTATGGAATTAAATATTAAGGTCTCAGATTATCATTGACAAGGGCTAATCTGAAGAACTCTAAACACTTAAGAATTAGTCTAATCAGCTTTGGGAACTGATTTTTTTTTTTTTTTTTTTGGGGGGGGGTGAATTACATAGAAGATAATGCCTTTATTTTTACTGTACTAGATTTCATTTATACTTATGAAGTCAACCTTCTTGTTCCAAGATTATTTTGTCTGTTCTAGCATAAAGACTTGTATGCATACCTATCTTCAGGCATCTAAGATCTACATTAAGGTAAGTAGATTTAAATAATTGCAGAATTCAGGTTTGAATCTTTTTGATTATGGTTTAAGATATGCTATGAAAGCTCATCAGAATGAATAAATATCAGTTTAATTATACAAAGTTCCAATTTAATTTTTCTGTCATAAATTATGATTTATAGTTAGCTTAGAAAAAGATCGGTTGAGTAATGAAGTGCTCAGTATCATCTATACAGTAATAATTAACACTGTTAAACAATAATAAAAAGTACATTTTTTTTTCAGTTATTAAATATAACTGCAAAACTAATGGTAATAGACAAGCCTTGGTTTTCTAATGTATTGTGTACTCTCATATTTTTATTTTGCCGGAGGAAAGGGAAAGAAAAGCCTGTATAAACTTTTGCAGCAAACTCTTCTTGTTTACTGCTGCTACACTGAGTTTAACTTAATGACAGAGAAATCCTACCAGAAGACCTTGTCTGAAAATGAAGGCAGGAATACAGGAAAAAAATGTTGAATCAACCAAGAGTTCTGCTGTGAAAAACATTTTCAGTTCCAAATCCAACCGGGTTTTCCTTTCCCACTTTACAACCTAAAAAAACACTACAATGGTTGAATATGTAGAAGATGAGAATTACAATCCTGCACAAACTGAGACCTCATGCTACAGTACAGGAAAATTCCAGGGACTGTTTCCTTACTTAATTTCCTTAATTAGTTCTTATAAGTTATTTCCTCTTATAAGCTATTTTCCAGATTTACAGACTGGATAAAAACATGTTGATCAACTAATTTTGTAGGCAGAACTAGTTATAATTAATTGAAAGATTTTTAATGAATTAAATGAATTTTGTGTCAGGTTTCTACAAAGTTGTTTGTGAATACTTAGCTGATATTCTGAAAGCATGTCATAAATTTAATTTCTTAGTTTCTGACATCATGTCCTTGAGAACAAGAGAATTTTTGGTAATGAAATCAGAAATGGTAACATGTATCAGAAATGGTAACATTTCTGATAAACATTAAAGGCAATTATACTGATAATTCAGCAATGCTATCTAATATTTGAAATTTTAAATTGTTGTGTCAAAAAAAAAAAAAAAAGGATCATTTTGCTTTGGTTGAACTTTCCCAGATTGGTGAGAAAAACAGAACTCTGTTTTATGTGATGATGTACTTTTGTATGTTCACAGTTTCTCATCTAACCTTTAGTCATAAAACCTTTCCTAACAAATCAATAAATGCACACTCACTTGGATCCTGCTGTATTACAACCATATATAGTTTATATTAAAATTAAACTGTAACGTAAAGAGATTGATTTTGAAAGTCAGTTTCTTGTCTGACTTGAGATGCATGTTAATAGACTGTAGTGAGAAGATGATAAAAATATTTTTTGCTCAAATTTCCTGCAGTCATGCATTTTTTAATTCATGACAGAGTAGATGAGAATGCGGTTCAGGAGTCTTTGACTGTGAGACTTTTTTTCTGCAGGTAATAGTTTTACTTGATTAGAAATTATAAGATAAGACTAATATGATTGTTTCATTCTGAATCCTCTTATATTTTAAGAGTACATATACCAGAATTTAAAACTATGAAGTTTAAAATGTAGTCTCATTTATAAGTCATGTGAACTTGCAGCTAACATTCTTTCTCCTCTTCTCACAAAGAACAGCAGGGTGCAACTGAGCACAACAAAACCTCCAAATAAAAAAATCTTAAATATGCTTTGAAAAACTGATACAGAAACAATTCATTTGACCAAGAAAGACTTGAGTCAGAAGAGGAAGGAAGCACTTTCTTTTCCAGTAGTTGATTTGATTTATGATAGTGCAGACTGAATGGGGAACTACTTTTGAGAAAGTTCAGTTGGAAGGTGCCCTGCATCAAGTACCTTCACAAACACAGCTCAAGCACCTTCAAGGGCAATATCTGTGGAGACACTCCCTCTATTTTGTTCTGGCAACATTCTAGCTCAGGTGTTGCTAATAAACAGGCTTAATTGGACACAAGGTATGATTCATAAGAGGTATGATTCCTGATTAGTTACCTTATCAGGAACTAAGTCAATTGTTCAAGGATATGAATTCCAGTGCAGTGTAGTTGAGGAATTGCTAATAAGAAAGAGAAAAAAAATGCTATATGTTACATGAATATAAAAGGATGAAGTTAGAGTACAACTCAACAACTTTAAGCTACAAATACTTGTAGCCACTATGGCTCATTGAGCTTACCTATACAGCAGTGGGCTGTACTGTGATGATCTCTGCTTGAGCAGGGATGCCTCTCAAGGTTACTATGTTAGGCTGAGATATCCTGTATCCAATGTCTGCTGTTTGTAGTGAGGTAAGTGTTGTCTTTTAAAAGCATGCAATACTTATATGTGTCAAGCTTAAATAACACTGTATACATTGAGTTAACTTAATTATTTGGCATCCAGTAAGCAATAGAGAGTTTGACTATCACTTAACCATAATAGAATACTTGACTGACTTCTCTATTTGATCCTTAATTCTATTTTATCATTGACTAACAAATCCTTTTGGTCAACCTCATGATGAGTACTTGTTTCAATAACTCACCTGTAACAATAAATAGCAGCCCTCAAAAGTTCTCTGCTGATTTCTACTATTTTGTGCTCGGATACACTCACAGACACAATCATAAGGTATTTCCTCTGAAACTTTGTTTATGATAGGTTATTGCTATTAAACAGAAAACAATTGTTTTTATTAGTAGAACCATAATACTACCAGGTTTCCTTGAGCCTTATATCTGTAGATTAGTATTTCCCCTCGAAGGAGAAGCTATAAACTCAGTTCTGCCTGACTTACAGTAATAACCTCACCATCATTTTCAAAACTTTTTCTTTCGTGTATAGCCTTAGCTCAAAATTTAAAACCCATCTAATGTCTTCTTTAAAGAATGAATTATTCCTATATGATAAATGTCTAAATAAGGAAGAAGCCTTACCTGAAACTGAGACATTACATATCAGTTTCACTTCATGTCTTGCAAGCAGTAAGAATACTTATATATTTTCCAATATTATGATTCTGTACCCCTGTATGTGTAAAACTTGTTCTCTGTCAATAAAGAACAGAACACCTCTACCAAAAGGTGAGAGAAAAGAAGCTCCATTCTGGATCTTATGTGCGAACAGCCCAGTGCTTGATTCATTCTCCCATTAACAAGAACATCCTTCCTTCCCACAATCTCAAATATTCTGAATTTGCCTATTATGTCTCTTATAAAAGGTAGCACTGAAGTAAACTTTTATTTCACAGAAACAAGCTCTGTCTCTCTTTTTTTTTTTTTTTTTTCTCCTTCTCTATCAATAAGAGCTGATAATAGCCTCACCACGTTATAGAGGGTTAAAGGTGATGTTTGAAATATTATTCCAGAGAATCAAAAGTTATTAAAAAGAACAAATCCTGCTAGATCTCCTTGATAACAATATCTTTATAATTAACCCTTTCATACTTACTGCATTTTTTAAAACTCATGAATATCCTTTTCCCATTCTGCCTTATTTGATTGAAATATTTTTGATATATTCAATTTGTAAATGATAAATTCATATTCACTACGGTGCTATATTTCCTAACGAAGATGCAGAACTAAAAATCCAACTATTTAAGGAGGAGTTTTCCAGCTTTCTACTACCAAGTTTACTGAAAATGTTAGGAATGTAATATCTGGGAAAAAAAAAAACAATAGTTTCACTTATGCCAGTGAGCACATTGGCACAAGGTGATGAAGTGGTATTGGAGTCTTGCCAAAAGTTATGGGTATCAGTTAAAATAGTAGAAGTTATTTGTGTATGGCAGGATCTAGTTTCTTCACCTCTGTCTGTAGTCATCTTGTTTCATTATGATTTACATGGATTCTAAAATTTTTATATCAACAGTATGAATAAAATTTTAATATCTCATAAATTAAATTAAACCATTATAAATATATATATATATAAACATAACTATTCTCACTATAGTAGTTTTTTATTATTTTTTGGAGAGTAATTACTGTAATGATTTTAATTTCCTGACATAAGCCATATCTTCTTTAATCAGATACAAAATAATTCATAGTACACCTTCCTATGAAGCAGAAACAGTTGTTCACTTGCTTGGAAATGAAAATTAAAGTATAGCTTCTGTCAAAGAAGAGCAGGTTTGAGTGTTGTGTATCAGAGATTCATAGCTACTGCTACCATCAACGTTCATGAAATAGAAATCATATTTCAGTTGTGAGGTCCTACAACGCCCATTCTTTTTTCCAGAACACATGAATTGGGATACTTCTACAAGTAGTAAAATTAACCAAAGATCCCTGGCACAAATCATTCTTTAGCAATATATTAGAGGTGTTGTGCAGTTCTCTAAGTGACAAATCTATATGTTACTAACACAAGTCTGAAAAAATGTTACCTGAAATGACTCTTTGACTTATTTATATTCTTCTTCCATCTAGCACAGATAAAACACATCTACCGCTTGATATTTCACATGTGAAAGTCTTGCTGAGATTAATCACAACCAAGTGTGTCCAATTTTCTCACCTGTCATGAAGCATGTATTAACTGTGAATCAGAACATCAAAATTTTTTCAGCTCATGAATGTTTATACTCTTTCAACTATTTTATGCTTCAAATGTTTTGAACACACCCATACTAGTAACAGAAAACAAGTTTGCTTTTGTTTTTTAATCAAGAAAAAGAATCAGAATTGAAAGAAAATACTTTTATCATCATAAAACTCCTGGACACATATAAAACTGATGTGGCAATTGGTTATATACACCAGACTTTATACAGTACAGCATTACCTGCAATGTTAGAGAATCAAAAAACTGGGGATTCCCTTCTCTGTTGCAAAAGGGATTACTGTAACGTGAAAAATCATTAGAGTTGTGAAAAATATTCAGTATAAAAGACAATTATGTGGTTTTAAACTCCCTTTCAAACTTGAAATTGACTCTAATTTTCCTAAAACTTTTTCTCTCAGACTGTTTTGTTTTTTACCTAGAATTACCTTAGCTTCCTGTTTTCCCAAAGATTAGTAATATTTCAGCTAAACATCCTATGTGCCTTTCTTGGTTTTATCCATCCTTGTTTTGAGGTTTATTTTCTTTCTGAAATTGAGCTGACAGTTTAAAACATGCATTATGGCAGGCTGAGTCAGTCATAACATGTTTTGAAACATAATGAGAGATGATTAATGCTAAACAAAATAGTTTTAAGTGCATTGGACAATAATTTAAAAAAATCACGTTTTCCTCATTCTTGAAAATGTTGGATAGTCTAATTTATTTTTTTTTTTCAGAATTATATTTTAAAAATAGTAGAAAAGCCAGACTTCCTTACAGTTTCAAAATCTTTACAGAACACTGTTATGTGATCCTAAAGGTCTTCATATTACACAAATTTTATTCACAGTACACGTTTAACTGATACAGCAAAAAAGTCAGGAAACATTTAGTAGCATTTAATTCTTACTCCTTTGGGAGTTGGTTGTTATTTTAAATGTTGCCATAAATTTGACTTTTTCTATAAACTTAAATAGGAGTAGGATTCAATCTTTGGAAATGAATGCATGATTATGGCATACAATGTGATTGTTCTCGAAAAGAAACATATAGAATTGTGTCTGTTTCTATAACATGGAAAAGAAAATAGGAGTTCATGTATTACATGCATACAATCTCATTTAAAAGTTCAAGAGACAAGTCATTTTGTTTGCAATAAACAGCAGAAGGGAATGTTTTTGATGTCAAAGTCACTTAGATACATAGCCCTACTTAAATCAATATAAATTAAGCATCTAAAAACAAAACTTGTAGATCTGGGCTTATGGTACTTGTACATCAGAATAATCAGGAGAGATTTGGTATGCATGATTTGTTTCCCTGAAGGCTGAGCAAGAGTTGTGGTCAGCCAGCATTAGAAATGACTCAAGATGAATAGATAAATAAGTTTCACAGATCCGAGCTTCTTGGAGGACTGAGGCATTTGCACATAAGAAAAACCTTCTGTACTGATCAGTGATTTGCACCTAGTCCAATGGCAACAAGCTTCCTATGGGTTTTATTGTGTTATTGTCTTGCCATATGTGCTCGTGTCATGTTGTGGGAAGGTCTGAAAGCATAGATAAGAACAGCAATAACAATTTTATTTATTTTTACATGAAATACTGCTCAGCTGATAACATGTGGCAATGCTCTCATTTTTTCACAGGTTCAACTGCTCTAAAAAAAAAAAAAAAAAAAAAAAAAATACCCACCACGTTGTCTTTAATTTACCTTATACTACTCCACGGACACTAAATTAACTCCAAGAAGGCAAAATTTGGTAATTTTAAAAATGCTTTTCTTAGTTTTTGTTGTTGTTATTTTTAGTTATTTTGTTAAATAATGTTTGACTACTGCATTGAGGAGAGCTATAGGATTTTGACATCTTATATTAATGGAGTGTACAGAAGGTTCAGAATCATTTTGCACATTACAACATACCTTTATTCTGTTTTCTAGTCTTTAGTCTTTATTTGAAATCATTGTCTACAAGTTCAACATTAACCATTCAGTAATACCATAGTAAATGGAACTAAATAGCACTTGTTGTCATTTTTTTTATTTTTATTTTTTTTATTTTTTTTTTCATGAAATCAGTGGTAGTTACAGAGGTATTTTCAAAGAGATACAGAGCTTCATTGTGATTTTCATGTGGAATCAGCATGCTTCATGATACTTCCAATTTCATATGTAAATTAAGAGGATGGGGAAAAAAAGAAAAGGGATTTAGAAGAACAAAACATTTTTATATCCAAAAATGAAACTAATAAAATTAGGAGATAATCATGTTTGGAGAGCCAGAAATTGAAAGAAGATTCCTGGAAGGAGGGGGAAATAAAAACAGGAGGGGGGAATAAAAGGACATAATGGGGGGGAAAAAAGTCAAAAATAGTAATGATAAAGAAACACTGAAGAAAACTACAATCTAGGTAGTACTGTAGTCTCACTAGGAAGTTCACAATAACAGAAGTATATATAAACTTTTCTGTAAAAAATAATAATAATAAACAAAAAATTGTAAACATTGCATCTTCCCCTCAGCACTTTCTAAATCTACTCCCTCTTTAGCATGTACCTTTATATCCAATGTGAAGAAGATGTTGTAGGAGGAGAGCTTGGTAAAGCACAGGTGTTGTAGGTTTCTTACCTACTCTAACCCAACTGACTGAAATCATAAAGGCAGGGCTGTGCTGAAGGCAGAGATAAAGCTTTGCTTATACAAAGCCATCTGCCATACCCCTGTTTGCAGAGGCATCCCAGGTGGTGCACAACCTGGTTAATCCAGGCTCTGTACAGTTGGATACGCAGCTGAGATATTTATGCTAGGAGGGTTTTTCAAGCTTCTTTGCAGACAATGATGTAGCTGGCACTCTCTTTGCTGTTGGAGCAGAGATCAGGGCTGTAGCAGAGCCTTTGTCTTTCCAGCAAATACTGCTCAAGGCTGTATTCAAAAGTTCTTTAGCATTGATTCAGCTGCAGCCTGCAAGGAGAATCTACATTTTGTAACTAAGAAGGGCCAAAATGACTGTATTCATCTTCCCTCAAGAAGTAAAAAAAAGTTGTAGCAGGACCACTCTATTGTTAAAAAAAAATAAACAACAAAGCCCCCAAGAATATTCATTCTAGATATTCAAGCAATCATATTGCTGATTGAAACGTTAAGTGGGAGAGAAGAATGAAAGAGGGAAATCCTCCACAATAAAGGAGCTGAAACATGGGACGTGGCTTTTATACACTAGACTGCTCAGCTACTATAATAAGTACTGTTGTCTCAGTGAAAAATGTAGCTTGCTAACAGGGTAGCTCCATTTGTGGTAGCTCCATAAGAGTGTGCTATACTAGGAGGTCCAGTACAATGAATACATAATGAGGATAAATTCTAGAGCACTGTGAAGTTCTGTGATTATATTGTACTGGCATAAAAGTTGAGGTATTATTAAAATAAAAAATGAAGAATGCTAAGCAATATGTAAAAACAACAAAGGACATGAAACAGGAAAGAAGTCAAAAGAGAAGCCTGTAGAAATGAGAAGGAAGAAAGTGGAAAAAACAAGAACAAATACCCAAAACACAATTCATTTCCCCAAGTAACAAGTCTCTGCTTAGATTTTGCCAAATAATCTTTTGGACCAGCAATACTTATTTTATTGTGTACCATGACAGTACAAGTGAATAAAATATCGGATAACAGTAGGCACTTAAAAATGATTACATGAGTAATATTAATAATTCAGTAACAGATTAGTTTTGCAAAAATTGATTAAAGACGTTTGGACTTGATTCTCTGCTTTGAATAGCAAGTATTAGATTAACTTTGAAAGGCAGAACTGTTTACGGTAAATGTTAACTTATTTTTCAGAAAATAGAACAAAGGGGTTGAAAACATGTTCTAGCTCCTTTGGCCCCTTCCCTCCAATGCAACATAAACTTTTGTGAGACAAGAAACTGTAGCTCATCTCTTGGATCATGGAGTATTGGTATTATTGTTATGCACAGTAAGGGAACCATCTATTTTTTAATTTATATTAGAATTCTAGAATTGCCTACCAAGTAAATATATTAAGTATAAAATTTAAAACTATTGTTATTCACTTTCAAGTGATTTATAAGACTTCTGGAGTGAGAATCTGGTGCTAGACTAATTTCCTTTCTCATATCTAAGTCCATATTAATTGTGAAGACTAACTGTAAGTAAACAAAATGTAAATAACCCAAATCATGAAAATTCTCAGAAAACATGTCACATAAAACAAATTTTGAGATCATTGAAGGCCACAGTTTCAAATGGAAGTTTGCTTGCAAGGCAAACCTGTTAGGATTTAGGGTAACAAAATACACTATTGAGCAAATTGTGTTACTTCTAGTATCATTACAACATCGCTAAATACCAAAGATTCTAAAGAAAACTATTAGGCAAGGATTTTATTATTATTATTATTAATTTTTGAATACCAGAATAAATTTAAATTTTAAGAATGAATTTCTATAACAATTGTTTACTAACCAAAACAGTGCCTTTATGAACTGATTTACAAGATCATTGATGTCTTGTTTTTCATGAATTCTTTCATAAATTTCATGAAACACATTGAACATAACTCTCAAACACTGCCAGATGTATCAAACAGGCTGTAATTTAACATGCTTAGGTGGGCAGAAATTCAAAGCATCCAAATTAGCCAGCAACAGTTTTTTTTTTGTTGTTGTTGTTTTTTTTTTTTTTTTTTTCCATTTAAGAGACTAAGAATAATACCAAAATCTATTTTGATACTCCTTACATTCTATATAAAGCTTTTACAAAAATTTCAAGAAGCTATTGTATAACCCATAAAAAGCTGAACACAAGCATTTATGTAAAAAATAGAATTCTGAAATTAGAAATAGGTGGAGGCAACTGTCACAATTTTGCCAACAAAAAACAACCACCTCCACCAAACAAATGAAACACAGTTTTGCACTTCAGTATCCCTTGCTTGATTTTTTTTTTTTTATTCCTTCCCGCCTAGGGCCGGGCTGCCCCCCCCAAATGGAAACATGCAGGTTCCATTTGCTCTGCTGCAATTTTCAGACTCTGAAGTTGGAACTTCTGCTATAGTCGTGACAGAGAACAACTGAACCAACAACACTGCAATGAGGCATTTATTAGTTTCCTAATGTGGACATACAGGAGTGTGTCCTAAAGTGCCTTTCAAATGAGGTGAGACAGAGAGCTGGTATTGTTCTGTCTAGAGAAGAAATGCTCAGTAAGAATCTCATCAGTGTGTATAAGTACTTAGTGGAGGGTGGTAAACAGATGTAGCCAGACTATTCACAGTGGTACCCAGGGATAGAACAGGAGATACCAGACACCAGCTGAAACTCAGGAAATTCCATGTAAACATCAGATTTTTATTTTATTTTATTTCTTGCAAAGGTGGTCAAACACTGGCACATATTGTCTAGAGAATTTGTGGAGTTTCCAACTTTGGACATACAGAGAAATTATATGGACATAGCCCTGAGCAAACTAGGTCCCACTGTTTTGGACACAGGCATTGAACTAGGCAGTCTCCAGAGGTCCCTTCCTACTTTAGCTACTCTGAGATTCTGTGATATTTAGATGAGACAGATAACCATATAATGAAACTTGAATACTAGTGCTATAAACAATCAGAGATCTAAGTAAGCATTAGTTTCACCTATTTCTTTGTTGTTCAGTATCATCTGTATTCAGATGTAGTTTGTATATCCAAGTAGGTGTAGAACAGGAAGACATGTCAGTACTCTTTAAACAATGCATGAAAGTACAGTATCCTAGTCATAAACATTATGTCAAGGACTTGTTATAAAAGGAAACAAATTAACAAGACAAAAACCAACCAACCAAACAAACAAAAACCCATGCTAATACTGTGCTTTTTAGGATCACTAAATGGTTATTGTTTAGGAAAAGTACATGGAATCTGATCTGCAGCAACATAAACCAGTGAGATTATATTAAAAAGATTTATTATATTCTACTGTCAGGTAAAATAATTTTTAAATTCAAATGAACATACTTTTAAAATCAAGTAGTTTTGGTTTTTTATTTATTTATTTATTTATTTTCACTCTCTGAGCTCTTGAAGTTATTTTAGAAAAAGTTTAGAGAGTCTCTAGATTCAGATGTAATTATGCCTTGATAAGAATAAACACAGCTAAATCAGTGTTCTTTATCTTCTGCTATTTCCTTTCTGCCCCTAACACATTTTCCTTTCTTTCTATCACACAAAGACTTTATTTTTAGCAACATTTTATTATAGGATGCAATACAACTATCTAATTTTATCTGTGGTAGAGATAAAGTTGTCTCTGTTTCAAATTGTACAGGTCACCCTGTGCACCACTGTCTTAAGACAGGGTGTCTGCAATTATCCAGACTTCATCTGCAGTTGGAGAGAACAGCAGTTTTCATAGGAAGATTCATAGAATCATAGAATCATAGAATATCCTGAGTTGGAAGGGACCC
>CM021734.1:36313175-36384009 GCA_011075105.1 Heteronetta atricapilla | reverse complement strand
GGACCAATGACTGCTTTGTCCCCCAGGTGCGCCTCAATAAGTTCGAGTTCATTTCTATCCTAAAATGAGTGTCCAGAATAGATCAAATTAACCACTTTTCAAAGGTGTTTCTTTTTTTGATTGCCTAGGAAAGGAATGTGAAAACTAATTTGAAATTGACCATTTAAACCTTCTAGTCCAAATGGGGACTAGATAAGGGGAATCTGTCTTTACTGTCCATGGCAAATTATATATATATATATATATATATATATATATATATAATTACTTATATATATTACTTATATAATTATATATATATATAATTACTTATATATTACATATATATATAAATTACTTCAAAAAACAAACAGTGTTTTAAATTAATACTCATTTTAAATTGTTAACCTTTCAGGTTAAAGTCACATAGGAATCTCTACAGAAACATGTATATGAAAGGTGTATTTCAGAACTGTCAATGTCTAGGACTGTATGACTGTATCCAACATGCAACAAATGGCTGGAAAACAGCTTTTGGAAAAAAAAAAAAAAAAAAAAAAAATAGTGAATACAAATACATGTGAACAAGTGTAAGTTGAATGAACTTCAAATTATGACAATTTTATAAACACAAGATTTTAGCCTCTGTAAAGTTGGAATGGTTAAATAATTATGTCACCATGACAAAGATCAGATATAGAAACCTGAAAATAACACCAGCTTATGTTAACCAATTTCAACATGGATATTTCTATCTATCTGACTCAGTTCCTTTTGAAGTCACTAAGCTCTGTTGAAAAAAATATTACTGTACTAATTCGGAGCTAAGTTTACAATGAAGTAAAACAGACTCAAGGAAGCTCAATGAAGATTTCAAAAAAAACCCACAACATTTGACATTCACACACACACACTAAAACAAAACAAACAAACAAAAACCAATAAAAGTAAATCGGGGCACTGCATATACAAGGTATATGTGCTTGCAACATTTTATGAATATCTTTTATAAACAGTGTAGACATCTACAATTGAACTTTTTGCATAAAGTAAAATTCTTTTCTGAAGTAGGTATAAATTTCTTATGAAATCTGTTCAGTAAAATATAATATTTATGGACGATGTCAGAATCCAAACAAAGGGTTTTAGTATGATTTATTAGCAAACTATGGTGTCAAAACAAGGATTTTAATATACCTTAGGTAAATTATTTATTTTCATGGCATAGTAGATGGATGTTTGTTATAGGAGTTATTAGATTTTGTGGAAGGGATAGTAATTCATGAAAAACAAATTACACTGCCTAGAGAATAAACAAAACTGCATTTATTGACTTGAATATAACAGCATACTAAGGATCTTACATGGCATTTAAAGAGATTTTGAGGCATGACCATAAAAATTAGTACTCTTTCTTGTGCAAAATCTGATTAGTAAAAACTTCAAGTCAAATACAGAAGGAAACCATTTGATTTAATTTTGGCAATACTTTCAGAAGTTCACTTTGTCCATAAAAACATTTTTTCAGGTTTTATTTTGTACTCATGAATCTCAGAACCAAACTAGCCAAAACATTCATTCTGGAACGCTGTAAGAAGCTATTAGACATTCTGTTTCAAATAGGCTAGTAGTAAGGAATTGACACAACAAGTCTAAGCCACTAAGAATTCTATAATTCTATGAAATATTTTACATAATCATATACCAATCTATTTCATGGCTGTATATCCACAAAGGATGCAACGTTCAGGTAAGATGTTTCACAAAAACAAATAAATAATAAAAATGACCAGCAATAATTCTTATTTTAAGCTTAGAAAAAATATTTAATAAAAAGATTCTTTCTTTGCTACTCAGAGGTTAAAAAAAAAAAAGTTACAAAAATTATGAAAATAATTTAATTTCACACATAAGTATCTCAGATCTTGTTCGAATATGCCCTTTCCATTGTTTGTTATTCCTAAAACAGCAAAATCTGTATCCATCCAGATTAAAATTTCAAGTAGTTATTTGGCTGATAAGCAGTCAATTAACTAATACCATCTTCTGATTTCCTCTAGCAAGTGTAGTCCCCTCAGAAAGTCACACTAAAGGATTGGGAAGAAACCATTCTGGGCTCAAAAAAAATTCTTTAGAAACAAAGCTAGTGAAATAAAATTAAACAACAAAACCCAACAACAACAAAACAACAATGACAACAGCAGCGACAACAGAGATTTATTCCATTTAGGTCGAAGAATGCAAACAAACTTGTAGATCTGATTTCCAGAACAATACTCAAAAATATATAAGAATATATCTCAAAGTGCCTACATGAGTTTGTCCTGATATTCAAACACTTTTTAAATTTCCAAATGGTTTATACACATGCATACAGATCACTTACCTTCTTAATAAAATACAGATAGATAGACATAGATATATATTGCCTGTTTAAAGAACTGTCTATGTAAAAATCAGGTTTCCCTTAAAGGCAAAAGACCCAGTACTAAAGCTCTATTCACATATTGTGCTTGTTTGCACAGCCCTAAATGGTGTGCTGGACCTCCTTCAAAGTCTTGTACTTTGTTCTGTGCATATATGGAGACTTTCCACTACATGCAGGGTGAGTCTGTTTCCAGTATGCCACATAAAGTACAAACTGTTTTTCTTTCCAATACATGCAGATAGCTTTGAGATGCATAATCATCACTAAAATGATGCCATCTAAGTTCCAAAACCTTATAATCCCTTTATTCTATGCCCTTACCTAAGCATGATTCTTTCCAGTGTTCAAGCATTGTCTTCTTCTCAGACATCTTCAAGTTGTGATGGAGCAGACAATTAAATACACAACACTTCAAAAATGCATAATAAAAGTTGTGGGTTTTTTTGTTTTGTTTGTTTAAAGAGAAAAGTAGAAGAGGAAAATCATGTTAGTTGAGATCACATGTTTTCACATAGCTTGCAAAAAACGTCAGATGAAGTTCAGTTCACAGAAGTCAATTTATAGTTGCTTGAAACAATTTTACTCTGGCAGGTAGGTGAAAGGAAGTGCAAGTTAGCCACCCAAAGATGCACAGCAAATTCATCAGTAATAAAATTGATAACAGACACCATTGTAGGAAATTGGAATTCCATTGAAACTCCCCAGAAGGTGATTCATGAAGTGATTTCTCTCAACAAGCATCACCTTAACAGCTAACCTGGGTGATTCAGAACTTGAGCTCTGAATATTTCAATGGGTTGGCTGATGTACTTAAATTTGTGTATACCATTACAAGACGAAGTGAGTGCAACAATTGCTACTAATTTACACTATGAAGGCTACATAATAGTTGCATAAATACCAAGTTTGGCATACCACATCTTCAGTATGTCATACAACTTTATTTTATAGAAGTAGATACTTTATGTAGCTATTCTGACTTGTATTTCAAAGGCTGTATGTAAGCATTGTGATGAAGATAAGTCTGGTGAAATACAGATTCCAACAGAATCATGCATTAGAAAATGTTCTATAATGAAAGCAAAAGAGTAGACTGGAAGAGACTACTTTCTCAGTTTCAGTAGTCAGTCTTTGTAAAAAATAATTCATCTCCTATATTACACTAACTGTTCTGGATTATCCTGTTATGAAAATAACTATTCATTTCATGCTTTATTAATCCCAAGAAATCTGTTGTGCTCAGCAACTGTGATGTACTGGAAGGTTTAATAACACACTGATAAGGAAACTGTGTGCTGAAAAGCCATACAATTCTCTCAGAAGGTGCTCCATGCATAAAAGCAAGTTTTCCTTGCCTATAAAGATGCTAGGATATTAGATTAGGAATGCTTCTTTCCTAAAAAGAATTTAATGATTTCCTTAATTATCTATGAATTTTTTATGTTTACCATTATAATCTAAAGAGCACAATTATATATTCATCTAGTTAACTATTGCCGCACAAAAAATACACTCAAAGTAATTTCCACTCTTATGCTGATATTTGAAGCTGAATCTTCACACAGATATCTACAGTCCTAATCATATCGTAGGGGAACAAAACAAATTTTTTTTGTCTGCAACAAGCAAAATTGCTTAGTCATCTTTCTTATCTAAGTTCTACGTAACCTAAGTGAGGTTTAGCTTAATTCAGTACATAAAGAGCCGATTAGACAAGAGAAATATCCTGCAGTTCTTCATCCTTCTGCAACTTTTTCCCTCCCCATTTCTTTGTATCCTATACTCAGCACTTACACCCCACAATTTAACTCCCTCAAATCCCCTTTTCTTCACCCAGTGCTTTCTTTGCCAATCCATTGTTTCTCCCAGTTTCACATCCCACTTCATCCACAGCCCCACCATAATATTTTCCAAAGTTTGTAATTGGCCTTGTAGCCCATCACACCAGTCTACTCGTATAATCCATTTCTCCGAGACTTGCTACTGACTGTCCATCACAAGAATACAAGTATGCCTGCCAGCCCAGTAATTTGAGCACCCTGGTAGGCAGGAGAATTGCATATTTTCATAAACCTGTGTATCCCATGCTGTGAAAAAGTGTAGTGACATTGGCAGAGTAATTTCAGTAGCCCGAAAGCACTGCTAAGCTGTTTGTTCATTAGTAGTTTCAAGGATAATAGTCAGTGTTTTAAAGAGCAGTAAATATTTCTAATAGCCCTGTGCTCTCTCCTACTGTTATCAGTGTCAAAGTTTCCAGAATAAAGCAGTCTATTAAAATCATTGACAAATACAATGCTGGCTGAACCAACCCTGCTTGTCTGTAGAAGCTATATTTTTTATTTTCCTTCTTTTTTTTTTTTTTCCCCTCCTTATTTAAAAATATTTATTTGAAGAAACAAGAATCAGAGATTGCTTTCAAAATAATCCATAAAAATATATTCCACAAAATCACAATGAATATAATTCTTTTTTTGTTGTTTTTATTTTAATAATGTTAATAATAAAAACTAATTTTGTGTATATAAGGCATCACACTGATGTGTTACATGATATGACATTATCTCCTAGTCCTGACCTATCCTTTCCTTTCCTTCATTTTTATAACTTTCAACAAGCTTTAAGCTTACTTTCTTCTTTTGTCAAGAAAATTAAATTCCTCTTTTCCCATGTTTAAGAAAAAAGTAGACTACAAGACAACAAAAGGTGACATAAATTGGACAAAAAAAGTCTATTTAGCTCAGTATGTTTGCTCTTATAACATCAAAAAAATGGATGTTTAAGATAAAGAATGGCATAACCATATGCTGAGTACGTTCATTCTTCATCTTTCTGATCGACATGATTTGTGCGTGCCTAGCATGGTCAGTGAGTGCATTTTCAGAATAATTATTCAGCCTCCAAGTGAAGCTTATGCAAAATTCCTATCTGCAATAAACATGATCAAGAAATTTCACAGTTGTGATCTGTTGCATGAAACATTACTTTATTACTTCTTTTGAACCTGTCTCCTACTACCTACCTATTCTTATTCCTTGAGATCTTTATTTTGAGCAGAAGAGATAAAAGTTTTTCCTATCCATCATTCTCTAGACCAGTTTTGGTTTCTTTGACCTTTACTTTATTTTCCCCTCATCTAATTCTGAAAACTGAAATATGAAAGTTATTTTCTGTATGAAGGTAGTTCCAAAGCATTTTGTTCATCCTTGCTGCATCACTTCTCTGAAACTTTTACTACCTTTTACTACATCTGTTTTGAGATGAAGGATGGAAAGTGTATAGAGGTCACAGTGACAAAATTTTTATTTTTATTTTTATTTTTCTATTTTCTTTTATTTATTTATTTATTTATTTATTGAGTGAACTGCCTGGGTTTCTGCAAGTGGCTTATTAACAAATTGAATATACATCACCCATTTGTAAAAACATGTTAAGAGATCATGACAAGCAGCCAGATACAACAGAAAAAGCACATGATTCCATGACTAAAGAGAATTATTCTGATGCACAAAAAGAAGTTATTCATTTGGCAATTGACTATGCTCCTATGGGCTTCAAAACACTTCAAGTGCTTCCATGACTCTGCAGGAAAGATGTGATACAATACAAATCTGCTGAACAAGTTGAGACATAGTTTCAGTAGAGACTATGAATCATCCAACGTGCTGAAGCAAATGTCTTGTGTGAGTGCATCTGAATGTGAGGACAAAAATAATCAACCAACCAAACAAAAAAAGCATCCCTCAATAGAGTGGACAATAAGACTGGTAAAGTAATCGACATCCTTTTCTACAATTTCTTTCTTAGACCTCTGGTTTAAGAACTGGAGAAATCTATTATCTTGGCAAGATATTCAATAAAGAGTTTGGTTTTGTATGCATTTCCTGCAAAAACACATTTTAGCTCTGTGAATGTTCAGCCAATCACTAAATGGCCAGAAACCTGTCAAATGTCTGACATACGTGCAGGTCTTCATGCAAATACATGCTATAACTTACAGTAATAAACACCCATGCAAGAAAAAGGAGTGAAAGAAATTTTTCATTTCTTTATCATTATCTGGCATTTTAAAAATGTGAAAAATTATATGAGTTAGCTCACAGCTTCATTTTTAAGAATATAATCACAGTATTATACATTATATAGTATGCATAATAAAAAAATTAAAGTGAAAACTAGTAAAAGCTGGAAATTTACTAGCTCAAACTAATGTCAAATTAAAATATTTTCATGCACAATTTGAACGACAGTAAACTTTCCAGAATGCTCGAGTTTTTTAAAGTTTTTAATTTGGACCTCCAGATTCCTACAGTTATATTTTCATAAAAATAAAAGTATTTTAAGTGTTTTTGAGTATTTTAATTAGCAAATTCATCATACTAAGCAATTATGAGAAATCATTTAATTCCTCCTATACAACATGAGTCCTCATAGACTTGAAGAAACAACATACATTTAGAAAGTATTTTTCATCAGCAAGATAATCTTCAATAACTGTTGAACTATGTTGGTCCTTCTTTAATATATCATGACTGGATGATATATATCATGACTGGGTGATATATAGCTATATCTGTTATTAAGCACACATTTTAGTTGGCATAGGCAAGGAAAAAAATCACTTTCAGGGATTCTTCAAAATTTTGACTTATTTTCTGGAATAGAGACTTATTTTCTGGAATAGTCTTTTTTTTTTTTTTTTTTTAATATATATATAAAAAATCCAATTCATGTTATTGAAGGAATAAGTTCTGGACATGATATAAAAATGTAAGTAATAAATGAAAATTACTTTTTTTCCAAAAATATTTTACATAAAGTACATACTTTTGAAATATGACAGCATCATGGTTTTAATGTCATAAGCTATTAAAAATATTTGGCATTATTTCAAATTCACAACTCAAATCTTCCTGCTTTATGCTATAAATATTAGCAGGAATAAGTATCTCCAAAATCTTCAGGTCTGAACAAGACCCTTGACTACTGTCCAGAGATGGTCTATACCACAAGTAGCAAAATAAGGCTGTCAGTGGTAATCAGCTAAGGAAAGCTACAGCAAAGTCAAGTTGCCATTGTATTTTCCCTTTGACAATTTTTGCTGAAAAGACATTCAGGGCAAAAATGAGATTGAAGAAAAGTGGATGGAGTACTGACCAAGATTAAATTCAAGTTCCCATGTCTGAATTAATTCGTCTTGTCTGCCTTGAGAAAAGCACGTACTGTTCTTTCCCACTGAGGTCAGTAGGAGTTTTACATATAGCACTTGTCCCCCAGAGATCATTGCTTAATTAAGGTACAAAATAAAAGTTCCATGATGGTGTTCATTAATCTAAGGGCTAGGAGTAAGTCAATGTGTAAACTAACACAGCAGTAACAATGGATTTTGTATTCATGTCAGTACGGTTTATTTAATCCTCAGGGAAGAACTGTCATGGCCTACATGTCCAACTGTGAAAGGTGGCCTCCTCAAGCTATGTTTTGAATAACTGTCATAGAGGAGCAAAATCTTCAGAGCCTCAAGGTCCCAGACTGCTTAGTCTATCATGGTGTTAAAAACTCTGAGGAGGTATTTCAAGTGAAACACATATTTAAAATTATGCCTATGTGATTTTGCATAAATATAATTCCATTTTTATCTTAGTGTCAGCAAAACCTATTGCTGAATCACATATTTCAAACAACTTCAGCTATATGTAGGGTAAAACTTGTAGGGTGTGACCTGCAAGTCAATAATATTTTACATTTAATATAAACGTTACATATAATTTAATATATTAAATATAATTAATTTAAATATAAAATATTATTTTCTTATCAAGCCATCTCAAAAGGATTTATTATTTCCAGTAAAGGAAATAAAGATTGGAATAATATTCCATTATCTAACAAGGTTTAGATCAAATCTTTTTTTCAAGGCAAGAGTTTTGGTCCACTGTGTAAATTGAAATACATATTTTTATGATAAAGAGTGAAATTTACTTTTCTATATGTAAGAGCCATCCTCTCCCCCCCAACCCCCCATTTTCTTTTTATTAATACAGTAAGATTTTAAACAATAAATCCAGAAGCAAGCTCTGAAACTGTTCCTTAGCTCTCAGCTTAGCTTTTTCTTAGCTTTTTCTTGCAACCAGTATCAGAACTGCCTCCTGATGAATCAAGCCAGTGTCTCCTCTTCTGGCCCACCCACATTTCTGTTCTTTAGAAAACAATCTGGCAGAGACAGAAGTACATGAAAAGGTTCAGATAAAATACCTAGCACACACTCCTTGATGGAACCATAATTTGTTGACTTTTGAAGGCTGAGAATTGAAGTAAACAAATGATAAGTGACAAATACAGGACATATTACCATAGTGTGCACCCATCCCTTTCTATTTCTTGAAGAGTATTTTACTCCTCTTTCCCTTAGTAGGCTGTTGGCACATACTAATGATGTTCAGGTTGAGATTCCCAACTCAGGTTGAGATTTTCCAACCATTCCCACACTGAGCTTGGTCTAATTTAGCTGCTCTGAAAAAAAAAAAAAAAAAAAAAAAATACACCAAGGGTTTACCTTTTACTCCATTTACCCCATTTCTGTTTATAAGACATGAAAATCTTTCATATTCATTAAAATACTTCTCTGTTCAGGGTAATACAATAATGAAAGTTTCAAAAACACATAAATGATCTCAAATGAGATCTGCAGTAAAGCAAGAGGGGACAGTTCCTACTCTTAGTACTATGTCTATACCCATAAAAAACTATCTAAGTTTCCTTTCTTAACATGCCACATTGCCATAGAAACATCTGGAGTGTTTCCATTCAAAGCCATTAATTGCTATCACCTGGAACATTTTTTCTACTTTTTGAAACATAGTTCTACAAAACAAATGTGTTTTTCAGTCTCACAACATTCCATCACTGCAACTACAACTGACTTTTAACCTTGAAGTGTCATCTTGAGCTTGTAAACTAGAGTATTTTAAATAGAAGATGTTAATTATTTTTGTCATGAGTACCCACCTTTAGCAAGGATATCTATATATAGTTTTTGAGAAGGCTTTTAAAATTAACATTTCAGTTATTTCAAACACGAAAACACTCAAACACTGTTCTGCACAAAAATGTTAATTTAAAGAACAGATTAAAATTTTGGCAGGTTAATTATCTTTCTTTTCTGTGACTGATGATTAATAACCACAAATTTATCTCCTGAAGTATTTTTTTTTCTTCTTCTTCATAACTGAATATTTTCTAATGATCTGATTTATTCCAGTCCCTGATTGCAGGCCTGTCAAAATGGTAATGCACAAATTAGCCTCACTGAGAGGAATTTATTTTATAAAGGCTCTGTTGCACCATTTCTCTTTTCTAGTTACACACTATGGTGATTCTGTTTCCAATGGCATCTGCCAACATATTGTCTATAAATATCTTCAGGCCTGGAATCATAGAGCAACATTCTGTCATATCTAAGCCTAGAGAAGCAGAGAAATTCACACAGAGTTGGATTTGTACATGCAAATGAAATTTGACAGTCAATGACTGACGCTACGTGTAATACATATGCACACATGCTCAGTTGAAAATACAAGTTCTATCTAGTTATAAACATTTTGTAGAATATAAACAACCTTCACCAGCACGTTATAACAAAATTTGCAGACTGACTTTCCCAACCTGTGGCTTCCTCAGCACATGAGCTCTTCTGAGTCTGGAGTTTTGGTCTACCTAAATCTAGTAGTACAGAAGCTATTACTATACTCAACATACAGGAGAAAACCACCTCTTGGTCCACATTCTCTCCAAGTTTTCAAAGGGAAAGAAAAAGTGTTCATGAAAGTACACCTTACTCACAGATACAGGACTGGTGGTCTAACATGGTGAAGTTCTGGTAAAATACTTTGTTTAATTCTGTAAACATACAGATAAAAGCTGTACTCTAATCTCAACTGTCATTGCATTTACACAAAGAAACACCCAGAAGCAGAGTAATAACAGTACAAATGCTAGTCTCGTTTTGTAAAAATGAATTTACACACACACATCGTAAAAATGAATTTACACACACACACACTTCTTTCACAGCAATAGTGGTATGTCATGTACCTGCAGCTCACAATTACAACTAAACATGGATTTGTTGGAAGCTGTAAGCAGCCGCAACTGGAAGCAATTGTGAGCAACTATTCACAGTCAGAACCAGCCTTCCTTCCCACTCTGTGCTCAAGTGCAGTCATAAATAAAACAATGTAGAAGGAAAACAAACATTTTACTCCTAGCTCCATGCTGCCTGCCTTGAATGTTACTGTACCTCTCAAGGGAAGAAGAGCAGTATTGGGAGCAAAACCTTTGAGATTGAAATAAATGAAATTGCTTAGCATACAAGTTTCAAGACTTCAGTTTCTCTAGACAGCTATTGAGATCTTTCCAGATAAACAGTCATTGACCAAGGTATGAATCACAACTATTCAAATTGTGTTGGACATCGCTGAGGCTTGTTAGGAAGCACTGTGACTTGTCAGAGGAGTAACAGACGTGCCACTGCGGATGACCTTACTAAATGGCCAGGTGAAGCTTGAAAATATACCACATGTAAATAACATGGGTCAGAAAGTATGATAAACAAATGGAAAATAAATGTACCTAAGAAATAAGTAATCTTTAAATTAAATATATATACATTAATCATGAACTAATGAGCAATCAGGCAAGTAAACAAAGGAATCTATCAAAGACTAGTGGTCAAAACAAGATCATTATTTTTCATTTGCATTGTCTAAGAGTAATCTGAATTGAATCTGTTCTAAAGAACTCACTGAGCATGTGGGATGCCTAGAAAAATGAAAGTGGTAGGTTCTGTGATAGAGAAAAGCTCAATAGCTAATAGTGGTCAGAAACAAGAGCTAAAAAGATGTCAGATGGAAAAAAGCAGGCAACTTACTGCACTCATTGCTAGTAACTAGATCTTTTATGTGGAAAGAGCTCTAGAACATTCTATTTATATTTGCAATGTAGAATAAGATAGAAAAGCCAGCAAAATTTTAAATTACTGTCATGGTTTTAGCTGGGATAGAGTTAATTTTCTTTATAGAGGTTGGTGTGATGCTGTGGTTTGGACTTTTGATGAAATTAGTCATGATAACACACTGATATTTTCACATCTTGCAGAGCAGTGCTTGCACAGAGCCAAGGACTTTCCAGTTCCTTACGCTGGCCTGCAAGAAAGAGGGCTGGGAGTGCACCAGGAGTTGGGAGGGGACACAGCCAGGACCCAAAGTGGCCAAAGGGCTATCCCACATCATGTGGTGTCATACTCAGCAATAACAGATGGGACAAAGAAGAAGGAATGTGGGTAGAGCGGTGCTTGGAGTAATGGTTTTCCAAGCCATTATGCATGAGGACACCTGCTTTCCTGGAAATGGTTGAACACCTGCCTGCCCATGGGAAGTAGTAAATGCATTCCTTGTTTTGCTTTGCTTGTGTGTGCAGTTTCTGCTTTTCTTAGTAAACTGTCTTTATCTCAATCCACAAGCACTCACACTTATTATCTTTCCAATTCTCTTCCGTATCCCACCTGGGGAGAGTAAGCTAGCAGCTATATGGTGCTGTGCTCCCCTTTGGGGTTCAACCACAAGTACATGTATGCACATGGAGACTCAGAAAACTTACTTAATAGAAATTGGTAAAAGTGGAGTTTTAAAGTAAAACATTGACATCCTCTTAGTCCAAAATTCAAATCTGTAGACTATTTCATTCTTACTTCATTGGTTCCTTTCACTGAAGGATCTGAAACTATCAGAAATGAAATATTGAAGGTAAAACAGACAACACTTTCAGAGCACTTTCATCACTTACAAAACCACTAAGGAAACAAACTGAAACAATCTACAGACTCAAGAGATCTATAACTTTAAAATCATCTTATATTCAGAAATAAAATTTGAAGCAATTTTCCTTTGGATACTTCCTCAAGTCTATATTTTTTATTCATTGAAGAAAAAAATAAAGAAAAAAAAAAAAAAGATTTTTTTTTTTTTGTTGAGCTTCTTTACTTTAAGCACTTCATATTATGAGTAGGTAGAATACTTTACATTGTACTAGGTAAAATAGAACCAGGTGCATGTATTTTACATCTTGTATTAGGCAGCATATCTAAACAAAAAATGTTTAGGAATACAAAATAAAGAATATATTAGTTGTATAATATATGTGTATAAAATTGATATAAATTTTAAAAAGGGTCCCTCAGAACAAAACTAATCCTGAAACATGATGATTCAACAATGCTACGGTGTATGGTGTCTACCCTACCACTTCTCTCTCCTTTTAGTTGGAAAAGAAGAAAGTCTAGAGAGACAAAAGGAGGAAAAGCCTGGAGACTGTCCCATTGATTTTAGTGTATTTGTTATATGATTTTTTTAAAAAAATATATCTTCAAATGTATTTTTACTTCAAGTTTCTTTTGATAGCTTAACAGTATAACACAAAACTCAAGAAACTGTGGGATACAACAAAAATTTATCTTATCTCAAAACCAGGAGAAGACTTATTTTAGAACTCAAACTGTGAAATCAAAAACACGGAGAAAATTACTATGACACTTCATTCAGCTAGTCCTATTGTATCCTGGTTGTTAAACTAGTGTCTGTCCAACAAATTTCTCATTATATTAAAATGTACTTGACATGGGCCTTTCCCCATGTCAAGCTGCAAACAGATGTGAGGAGCTTCAGGTGGCAGGTACTAAGATTCATTTATATGGTACCAAGTCACTAAATTTCCTTTGCTAATAGGCAGAATACACTCATTACCTCACTGATGTAGTTACATTAGTTTAAACTGGCTTGTGTGTAATTTGGTCGGAGAATCTGCAAAGCTCATTAATACCTGCTTTCAACCTAGTGAATAATATAAATTTACATATATTTTAAGCATTTATACTGTTTTTCATACTTCTTGCACATGTCCCTAAGGGTGCACATGAGCCAGATTTTCATCAAGAGTAAAATTTATTTTCCTGTTGTTTCACTGAGGGCTTACAGTGATGTAATTATTTAAGAGAGACACTGTATTGACCTACATTGTATTGACTACTGTATTGACTAAATTGACCCTGAACTTTTTTGAAAAGAGTAATTTGAAGATTACAAACATGCATCCTCTGCCCCCTTCCCCTCACCACCCCCCAAAAAAGTTGTCTTTCAGGGAAACAGCAGGTTTTTTCCTCTCTGTTGTTATTACTCTGTCAACATCAACATGTTTTTTAATGCACTTCTAATCCAGTCTGTTCAAAGCTCAGATATGCATGTTTTATTTGAAAGCAACAAAAATTTGAGTGATACAATGTATAAAGTCAGTTTAATGCAAGACAATAACCTTTTGAAACAAAAGTAGCAGTATGTTGCTTTTAATATCTGCTTACAAGAGTGCAACACCATCAAAAGAACTTCATCCTTTATAATAATTTTTCATTTGTTGTTAGTGAAAATGCATTCTGTCATTATGAATTTTGAAGCTATAAATGTAAAAGTAAAAACATTCTAGCAAACAATAAATAAAGTCAGATTATTGACAAAAGGAAAGCAGAAGTGTTAGATGGAAATTATTAAGTTTTATTAAACTTCTAAATAAGTTTTCTAAGGCTAAAATATTTACTTAGACTTGGGGAAAACAAATTAAATGATTTCTGTACAGCTACAATAAATATTAATCAGTACAAAGAGAACAAATAGTGGAAAAAAAAAAAAAAAAGGATTAGGAATTCAGTTTCTTACCAGTATTCACCAAGTGCAAGTACAGAAAGAGAAATCAATATAACAGATTGTAACTGAAGAAAGGTAATCATATATTGCTGAGCCATTTATAAATGATATGTCAAGCTATTACTTCAGACAACCAGACCTGCAGAACAACCTACCAAAAATTGGGAAAAAAAGGAAAGAAAAAAAGTAATCACAGAAACAACTTGTTGTCCAATAATCTACATTCTACAATCTAATAATCTTCTACGCTCATGCATACATTTTCTGTAGACTGCATATCATGCTTAAAGAAAGTATACATTTAAACAAACACTTCTGAATTAAAAGATCATAGCTTGGTAAATGAAATAGTAGAATAGTAATGTGTAGGGGGATTTTTTTCTAGCACTCTGGAAAAAAATATTCTTTTTCTCCTCAAACAGTTCTTAGTGGACAGAAAGTCTCTTTATCTACCTCATCATAGTAAAGGTGCTTCAGAAAGAAATAAATAGTAAATGCATCAGATTTATTTATTTATTTATTTATTTATTTATTTATTTATTTATTTATTTTCTCCAAGAATCTGTTAGCTATATTTGTTACAAGGAAAGTAATAATCTGTGTTGAGCTATTTACATGCTAGTCTATTAACAACCAAAGATTTAATTTCAAATAATGCATTCATGCTGCTTTGCAAGGGTGGGAAAATATGCATGATATCCACTGCAGAAAGTTCTTCCTCTGAATATTGTTTAAGCTTACTTTAGTGCAGAAGCTTTCTTTGAAAATTTCATTGATCTTGAAAACTAGTGATAAGTGGAACATGTGAAACACAAACAACAGAAAACAATGTTTGTTTGTTTGTTTGTTTTCAATAGTGATGAAGAAATTGATCTCAAGATGAATATTTATGATGTATGTGCAAATTTTCTAAGAAAAATAAAAAAGAGGAGTTCAGATTGCAGCTGAGTGAAACAGGATTGATTTGCATAACTTCAATCCATCTTGTTTTTACAATCTAGTATCTAACTAATAAACAATTTATTTTCAGGGCAAATGTGTAAATAATTTAAGACAGCAAGAACAATGGAAATTACAAAAAAAAAAAAAGAACAAACATGAAGACATTATCTGGCATACATTTTTTCTCATAGTACTTCTCTGTGATATTGACTATTGGAAGATCAAATTCTAATCTAAATTTTGTCTTATTTTTATTAAGTTCTGAATATACACTATTTGATTTTGTTTACTAATTTCCAAACTTCTAACCAAGAAAGAAGATACAAACCATGTGGCTAAACCCAATATAAATTTTGGAAGTATGGACTTTAAAGTAAAGCAGGGGGTGGAGATGATGATACTAAGGCAGGAGTAGAGCTGGGAGAGAGACTTCAGTGGTGGGGTAGTAATCAGGTTATCAGGTCATAACTCCCAAAAAATCACAGAATCACAGAATTTCTAGGTTGGAAGAGACCTCAAGATCATCGAGTCCAACCTCTGACCTAACACTATTACAGTCCCCACTAAACCATATCCCTAAGCTCTACATCTGAACGTCTTTTAAAGACCTCCAGGGATGGTGACTCCACCACTTCCCTGGGCAGCCCGTTCCAATGTCTAACAACCCTTTTGGTAAAGAACTTCTTCCTAACATCCAACCTAAAACTCCCCTGGTGCAACTTAAGCCCATTCCCCCTCGTCCTGTCAGCAGGCACGTGGGAGAACAGACCAACCCCCACCTCGCTACAGCCTCCCTTGAGGTACCTGCAGAGAGCGATAAGGTCACCCCTGAGCCTCCTTTTCTCCAGGTTGAACAATCCCAGCTCCCTCAGCCTCTCCTCATAGGACTTGTTCTCTAGGCCCCTCACCAGCTTTGTAGCCCTCCTCTGGACTCGCTCAAGCACCTTGATGTCCTTCTTGTAGTGAGGGGCCCAAAACTGAACACAGTATTCGAGGTGTGGCCTCACCAGAGACGAGTACAGGTTCTGTACTCCGATCACTTCCCTAGCTGGCCACACTGTTTCTTATACAGGCCAGGATGCTGTTGGCCTTCTTGGCCACCTGAGCACACTGCTGGCTCATATTCAGCCGACTATCAACCAAAAAAGATGCAAAACATTTCTCACTCTCACATATGTAGGCCTTGGAATTTAGGTGCCATTGGCACCACCAGTGTTTGGTCATGGAGTTTAGAAATTTTATGTTATTTGAACAACAGGTTGTATGAAAAATAGTGCAGACAATCTAGTGCTGTCTACACAGTAGTACATTTGGCAAGTAAATAATGCCTTTGCCATTTTTTTTTTTTTTTTCAGAAAGCAAAGTCATAGTGGCATGTGTATATCTAGTAAAGAATAGTTTGACTTGATTGTGTTCTTATTACATTCCCACAAAATGTTGCTTGAGGGATGAAAGTGTACTGTCACAGAAAACTATTACTGACAATAACCTGCTTAAGTCAATTGTGGAAGTATCAGCTAATGGACTCCACAATGAGTAACTGTGTTATAACTACACTGAATGGTACAGACACTATGTAGTCCATTTAAACATACAGACAGACAAAAACAGGTTGGTGCCCAAAATGAGGAAAAAAGTAACTGGAAAGGTCATATCGAATAAAAACATATTTCTGTCATATAGTATCAAAATCATAGCACAGAACCAGGAAATGTCAAGTCAAATCATGTCACAAGGTCCTGTGTCAATTGTACTTGGTGTTGGACATTTTAGAAGATTTTCAAGTAGCTGTCTACAAAGACTTGCATGATATACTCACAGAGGGACTTTGTTAATCCCTACACAACCATCCTGTCACCACTAGCTACTTTATATTTCATATATTCAACATCAGTCATTCAAACTTATAGTAAATTCAACTTCAAGTAATAGCATAGCTTAAAAGTTTCATATTCTGTGCATCAGGGAAGATTTTGAAAGGACAAAGATTCCTTTCTCTTGAGTTGCTTTCAACTATGCTATTCTTTGCTGGAAGACACCCTTTTCAATTGAATACCCACACGTGAGCAGAAAATCACATTAACAGTCTGTTGCTACTGTATTTTTTTGTCATTTAAGTTTAGCTATTTAAAAATGGTGTTCCTAATGTAAGTTAGTCAAATAGTGAAAAAATGTGAAATTCCTCAATCTTTCACAGTCTAATGTTGTTCTTTATGGTAAATTAACCTTCGAAGGAAGGTAACCTTCCACAATTATAGAAGACCTAAAGCAAAACTTCGATAAAAGGCTTACACACTACTCATAGCAACTTTCCACACCAATATTTTTGAGTGGAAAAAATAAAAAATTCAGATTACATAGATATTTGGAGCAACAGTAGATGTGTAGAAGTAGTTCTAAGATAATAAACTCATTTAAATATACTCATACATTTTTCCTAGTAAATCTTCCTAAATGGAGATATTTGTTAGTAAACTTATTTTCAGTGTTGAATATTGGATGTAGAGTGCATATATCATTTCCAGCAACTTTGTTTCAAAAGTTCATTATAGGAAATCAGCCCAAAGAAAGACTATATACACAGAGGAGAGCACTATACACAATCCTGAACAGTCTGTACTTATTGGCAAGGTCGTGCTGAATCCAATGCCTCAGGGCAACACATTTCTGCAAATTTATGTGATGGGTTACCACAATGTTACGATATAAAACTGTGTGGCACACATCAAATACTTTGGAAAATATATTCACTCCTAAACAAGTATTTAAAGTTGACGTAGTATGTCTTCATATTATTTTCAATGAAAAGATGCAGAATATGCATAGGTTTTGTCATTAACATTCGACTTTTTCATTTCAGTGCTAGTGCATAGAGTATTTCAGAGTATTTGCTTGTTGGGTGGATGGCCTTAACTCCTGCCCATCACTGTTAATAAGCCTGTGTGGGATGAGGTCATGGTCTCAGTATATCTGATATGACATGAAAGCATTTTGTTCCCTTGTGCAATTGGCAGATGCAGCATCTATTCTCATCCTGAGATAACCTAGCAACAGCAGCAAGTGCCCACATGACCAAAACATGCAATTAACTCCCACTTCACAAGGTTTACAGCTCAGCAGCTTCACTACCTGCGGCTTATTTCAAATGCCACAGCATGCTTTCCAAGTGATTTGAGCAACTGATTTGCTATGCACAGCAACACAATTTATATATATATATAAATATATATAAAAGCACTACAATCAGCTACCACTGTATTCTATGAGTAGTTAGTTTATGTAAATTGGATTTATTTATTTATTTTTAATGAGTAGGCAGAGCAATTATTTTTAGAGTCTTAACTATCTCAGGTTTATCAGTATTTTTAGGCCCTATTTTAAGTGCAAAATCACACCTATCCTCAAAGGTAAAACTGCTGATTATCCACTCTGTTTGCAAGTTGTTGCATCCTCTGAACATGACAAAGGCAAATAAGCCACAAAATGGCAAAATTTAAACTGACCAAGCTTATCTCACAGAAAATATAAATACAGACTTTTTGCATCATCAGCCATACAGAGCCAGGCTTCTCATTCTGCTCCCCAAATTGTATCTGCCAAATGTAATCCCATGTGTCCTTGAAGCAAAGTAGTCTTCAGCTGTGTCCACAGATCTGTGCTATTCCTAGCCAGATTACTCATGTCCCCTAACAGAGGGCAAAGACTGCAGTTGAACTCTTCATGACTCATAGCAAAACAGGAATGACTTTTAGTGTGATAAATGCATCCTGGCAGAAGAAAACTATGAAAAGATGAAGTGTTTCTCAATTTCTAGAGTAAAAGGGAAACTAAAGAACCAGGATGGGATCAGTTCCCTCAGTTTTTATGAAGGGAGGAAGGCTATACTAACAAAATGATTGAGAATTACTAACAGCAGACAGGAATGAAGCACTTCTTTACCTATTCTAATGCAATAAATGGATAAATATTTTTCTGTTTCTGAGAACTTACTGAGATTTTCCAACAGAAATTATGAAATAATAAAATGGGTGTGAGAGTAAAAGAGCACAATACTAGATTGTGAACAATTAATCATGAGCAAGAGAAAAACATTTTACATTCAAATTATTGTTTAGAAGTAACAAGCCTTATTGAAAAACTATTACTTCTAAACTGATAAAGCACATTACAATATGCAGATGCTTTCCAGATGTGCTAAGACAAAGATATGGATGACAAACTCTTAATTCCCATTTCAAATGAAGTGGAAGCCATTTGTCCATAGTCTGAAATTAGTATACAATATCTATATGTGGAATTTCACTGTACAGGATTTTATTTGCTCTTAGAACTACCCAGACACTCTTTGGTTTTGCTTCTAAGTTATGTAAAAGCCAGAAAATTATGTTCTTCTTACATTATAGTAAATAAATGATTTATGTAAAAGCCATGTCCTTTTATTGATTTTAATGAATCATATCTGCAAAACAAGGTAGACAGATTTCTGTATTTTAAGGGTACATACTGTATCATTTTTTAAAAAAAATATTTATTTATTTATTTATTGTGTGTTTGTGTGTTTTGTTTTTGTAGTTTTATTCTGCTCACAAAAGCATCCATGACAGAATTCTGTATTTGGTCTTGTACTTTATCCACGGGAGGAAATATATATATATAAAGATAGAAATTGTAAAATTGTTGAAACAGACAAGGGAAATGTCCTGAGTTATTTTGTCTTCAGTCTTCCATCAATGACGGAACCATCACTGGTTCCAGAGGAAATAATGACTGATGTTCATAGTGGAGAAAACTTCAGTGATACTAAGAATCCATGCATTCCACAATACTCTCCAGAGGATTCTAGCATAGCTATAATGTCTTTATTACATGCAATTGCCTACAACATTGTCATCTGGGGACATTTGCCATTTTATTATTTATTAAAGTTTAAAACCAGATGCACAACTCATCTTTAGTCATTCTTCATTTTTGTCAGCATTTTGATGGGTCTACTCTAGTGCAGTAATAACTTTCATAGTGTTATTCTTTTTCTCATTACCTCTTTGTATAAATTGTCAGAATACTGACAGAAACTCCTTCTTCTCTAGTGGGACTAATCAGTAACAAGTAGCTGTAACCTCTTGTCCACAAATCCTGTTGTCAACACATGCCCCTTAAATCATGGCCCATCCATCAATGCTGGCTGCTTGCAGAAATGAGCAGGTGCTCAGTCTCCTGACTGCCACTGATATGACCACTTGTGGCTGCTAATATTAGTCTACAACTTTTACTCAAGTAAAAGAAATGAAAATAGCAGGTGTTCTTAAAAGTTCTTTAAATGGTTATTTTTAGATATGATCTAAGACTACCCAAGACATCTTGGGGGAAAGGGGATCAGTTCATTGAGACATGCCTTTTGAAAATTTTCTGCATATGAAAAAGAATTATTGACAACTCTATATGACACATCAAAAACACCACTAGAGTGGTGGCTGGAAGAGGGAGATTCTGGTCTGGCATAAGCAGATTAGAATTTGCACAAGTGCTGTCATATTTCCCCCAGGTACCCTGCTTTTCAGGCTACTGTCTGTTCTTGATATGGACATTTAGGATAACAGCTGTTTTCATACCTTTACTAGATAAAATAAGTCCTGGATTGTCAAAAAAAAAAAAAAAAAAAAAAACCAGGAAGAAAAAATTATTCCAAGATTTAAACTATCACCCTAATTTTATGAAAATTCAATTATATTTTAATTATGATCTCTTTTAGATTTATAATATTTCAAACAATTTAAAGGATATTGGTATTACACAAATGACTGCTGAATTTCAAAGCCAGGGAGCTATAATCCTACCTCAGCCACATTTAACCTCTCCTCTCGTATTTTTTTCCAAATGTTCATATTCTTATGGGAGCTTAAATAGTAATTTTCCTCTTCAGTTATTCTCACCTTTTGCCCTTCACACCTGTTGTGCAAGGTTATTTTTTTTCTCTCCCAATAATAATTTTTTTTAAAAAGTATACCAAACAAAAGCTTAAACGCGAGGTCTGTTTATGGGCCATGGATGTGAGGGGAGAAGTGCAACTAAATGGAACTAGTTAGAAAGACAGAATCATCGCCCACACCCAATGAGAAAAAAAGGCAATAGAAAGGTTACAGGTAATCCATACTCTGTTTCTGCTGCCTTGGTTCATAGAACTGTGTTTCTCTTGGAAATATGGAATTTCACAAGGTAGAAGCTTTTAAAAGCTTCCTGGATAGCAAGGACATGCACTGATAGCTGGGCTTCAGCTTAACAGCAGCTGCAGCACTCTGTGCACCCTGGGTCCACAGCTGAAATTCACAGGGGAATTCTTACGCAGGGTTGAAGGCTCATTTGAACCCTGCACCAAAACTAATGCTTCCAGGTTGCAAACTCCAGCCCAAGCATTTTCCCTGTCTTCTGTCTAAAGGGGAGTAGGAATCTGAACCAGAAACCAAACCTGGGAATAATAGCGTGGAGCAAAATGAGGAAGGGCAGTTAGGAGAAAAGCAAGTGACTGGAGAAAGAAACAGAAGGGTGAAAAGAGGAAATTGAAACATGATCTAAAGAAAGATTTAAGGTTTCTGATATTTGCTCATGTTAGGCTTTTCTTCACCCAAGGCTTTTCCAGTTCTGTCTCTAAAGCAATGAATTTGTTAGACTTCATTTGCCTACTACAATCACAAACATTAGGAGCAACTCCAGCCTTCCTGCACATCTAATAAAACCAGGCGGAGATTTAGGAGGCTATGTTTGTTTTGTTTTGTTTCTGTTTTTCCTCCCTTTTACATTTTTTCTCTCTTTATAAGGAAAGGACATGTACATCAATATGAAGATATAATATTTATCCTTGTTTTTCATACTCATTATTTTTTCAGTATGATTTTGCCATTATGTCATAATTACATAATTTTACCAAAAGCATGATAGAAAAGGTATCAATACCTTTCACTTTGAAGCCAGAACTACCTTTTTACAGTGCTAGTATTGTATAGACTCCTGTTTACATGAAGTGATATTTCCATATAAACAATAAATTGGATGCTCAATAATGAGCTGCTGTCTGCTTGCTCCTCATGGACCGATGGACCTCATGGTACAGACCCATATCTGGAGCAGTTCTTGAAGAGCTGCTGCCTGTGGGAAGCCTCCACAGGATCAGTTCAGGAAGGACTGCATCCCATGGAGGGAACCCATGTTGGAGCAGAAGAGAGTAACCATGAAGGAACGACAGAGGCAAAGGGAAAAGTGCTATGGACTGACTGCAACCCCTGTTCCCCTGTGCCACTCAGGGGTAGGAGGTGGAAGAGGGTGGATGAGGGGAAGGTGTTTTTAATTTGTTTCCTTTGTCTCTCACTTCTCTACCTTGTAGAGAATAAATTTCTTTAATCTCCCTACACTGAGTTTGTTTTGCCTGTGACAATAATTATTGAGTGATCTCCTTGACCGTATCTCAACCCTTGAGCCCTTTTCATCATATTTTCTCCCCCTTTCTTTGAGGAGGGGGAGTGAGAGAACAGTTGGAGCTCAGCAGCCCACCTGAGTAAAACCACCATATAAGCAAAGAACAATTTATTCTAAAACTATTTGTTTTAGAAATAGATGTAAGATGTAGCTTAAGAAAATGTTTTCGGAATGATAGGAGAATGATAGAATGCACTTCCATCACTGGAGACTTCTGTACAAAATAAACCGTATTAGTTTAGTTTAGAATTACTGTCAAAGCTGATAAACTAACCATAAAACTAACTTATGGTCTAAAGTTGTTGCAAAAGTAGTGTCAAATCACTACAAAAACATTTAAGTTATCCTAAGCACTCTTGCAAGAAACCTGCAAATTTAATTACTGAACTTTCAAGTAGCTGAACTGGACAATCCCTGAAATGAAGACTGCAGAGAGCATTCAGCCTATATCAAAAGCAACCAAAACAAAAGTAATCAAACTAGTAAGACAATGAATATAATTCCTACACATTTTTATCTTTTAGCAATTTCTCTATCCTGCCAGCTCTGGTAGAAAAACACATAAAACAAAAACAACAACAAAAAACCCCACACAATTAATCTAATCCCAAAGTGAATGTGTGTCAATAACCAAAACACCACTAACAAGATTTCAGACTTAAAAATTCTGCTACTATGAAAGAAATCTCACTTCTTGAATCACAATTTTATTCACGAAAGCTGAAAAATCCCAATCCTATTCCTGTCTTTACATCAGTTTTCCTTCAGTGCAATTAATTTGGAAAACTAATGCATTTTATACCAGACTTGCCATTGATTTATTTTTAATTAGGAGTGCTTTCATCTAAAAATTCAAAGCTTCTTAAACAATAGATAATTGGTAGATACTTAATATTGATATCTGTGTTTCAAGTGAATTTACAGCAGAGATCTAATTTCTAGTATGATGGTGACACCATTGTGTCCTTGACAACAACTGCTCAGCTTTTATTATTCTTCACCTTTCTCTAGCCATATAGAAAATGTAACCTAGATACTATGATACTAAATATTACAATTCATTTTTAAATGGCTCTATTCCACCATGAAATTATTTTTTATCAGCCACGTTATTAGAGCACAAATTTTACTCTAGTGACAATGTGCCATTTTAGGTATATGACGACAAGTGAAAATGGTAAGAATAATTTCAATCATGTTCTCATCATCAGCCACCTTAAGAGAAAAATGAATATGCAACTGGTATTTAGTTGTCCAAACAAAATACATTATACTCAGCAACAACAAAAGCTACTGAAGACTGAAAATTACCCTGTGTTATGACAGGAAGCCTAAACCCAACAATATTTCATTTTCATACATACAGTATGAAGGCAAATTGCATTGACTTCATCAGAATTAATAAAATCACATCAAATGATTTCCTATTTTAGGGCATTTCTCTTTAAAGTTTTCATAAATGACTTGGGTGCAGGAGTCACATACATGCTAAATAACTCTGCAGTTGACACTAAATTTGGAGAAGCTGTTGAATCCCTGTAGGGTAGAGAGGCCTTGCAGTGATATCTTGACAAATTACAGGGCTGGGCAATCACCTCTATGAATTTAACAAGAGCGAGCACCACATTCTGAACCTGGGAAGGGGCAAACCTTGATATATTTACAGTCTGGGCAATGAGAGGCTGGAAATGAGCCCCTGGAAAGGGATCAGGGGGTTCTGTTTGACAGCAAGTCAACAGTATGCCCTGGTGGCCAAAGGACTAACTATATCCCAGGGTGCATCAGGCACAGCATTGCTACCCAGTCAAGGGAAGGCATTGTCCCAGTCTGCTCTGTGCTGGTGCAAACTCATCTCAAGTACTGTGAGCAACTGAGGTCACTCAGTTTGTTGAGTCTAGTGAAGAGGGAAGACCTCATGGTGGCTTTACAGCTTCCTCACTAGGGGGAGCAGAGCAACAGGCACAGATTTGTCCTCTTTTGTGACCAGCGATAGGACTAGAGATTTTTCCCCCATAAAAGATGTTTCAAAGAGATAAAATATGTCAGCAGCCACAGAGAACTCCAGTTAGTAGCAGCTTTTCAATGGTTCTTAGTAATCAACTAGTGTTTTTTTTTTTTTTTTTTTTTTTTTTTTTTTTTTTTTTAATGAAAGAGAATCTGAAATAATGTTTAGAATTTTTGAATACAAGTAAATAAAAGAAACTCAACCTGTGTGTTAGTACTTTTTGGATGCTGGAAAGTAACCTACAGATTCCCTGATAACTCTTGGCACAAGCGCAGAAATGACAAACATTCATACTATCCCACAATTACTTTTATGATTGCTTTTCCTTTGGGCAGTGGAAAACAAGACAATCAGGTATTAGAGAGTGGAGCAAACAGATAGTAATTGAGCTGGAAATCACCAGCATTATTAAACCTGTGCTTCCAAACAATTGCTCCAGAAACACTTCTGATTTTGAAGATAAAGGTTGTAATTTGATCGGGCTATTAACACAGTTAAGAGCGTTCATGCCACTCAAGATTTACATGGATTCTCTTTTGTACAGTACCAGACATCTGTTAGAAGTCAACTGTCTTAATTAGTAGACAAAATATGCTTCAGGCCACATTCAACAGCCTATAACAAACTTTACATCTTACGTATATGGGATTCTCTATATCCCCCCACCCAAAATGAAAAATTGAATACCTGCATCATCCTCCTCCCCCCCCCCCAAAAAAAAAAATATATATATATATATAAATAAATTGCAACCCAGAGCAGCTACATACAAAGAGAATAGAATAAGGTAAGGGTGGGTTAGATGTATCATATGAGGTATATCCCAACATCATTCAATCTGAGAACAAGTCTTCTGCAGCCATGTAACTGTAGGTAAAAGGCCTATTATAAAATACCCAGTATTTGAATAAACATTACAGTGCAGAAGGGACAAAATAGGCCCAGAAGAAGTTCTGTCTTTAAGAATTTCTTCTGAACTGATGTAGTTGTGGAACACACACACAGCTCTATACCTGCCCCTTGAGCCAATAAAGAACACCCATGGCCAGAGAAAGCCATCCCTTTTCACATCCTTTCTGAATTCTTTCTCTTTACCCTCAACCAGCAGAAGTCCATAAACATGGAATTAATTGCATGTACACAGAGCTAACAGGCAGTCATCAAGAATCACTATCATTCTAGGAACACCTGAGAGTTTGTGGATCACATGCTCCCAATTAATAACTCTACTGTTACCCTTAAAACACATTATATGATCTCTTTGCCTGATTTATCAGGTTCAATTTTGAAATATCACTCTCTGATTTAAAGACAATTCCAAATCTTCATGACTAGACACCCTTTTCTAAGTGTTTTCATGAAGAAACTATTTAATTTTATATCACTATTTCCTTCAAAAATATTTTTAAAACATTTTAAATTATTTTTCAAATTATTTTCAGAGGTCAAGAGAAAGGAAGAAAATATTGCAGGTGGGTGAAAAAAATAATAATAAAACAAACCACATAGCTATTTTTTTTTGACTAGTTTAAGAAAACCAAGCTTTTAAAATCTCTTCTGACACTCCTTTTCATCCACATCAATGTTTTCATCTTGTCATGCTTCTTTATATTACATTTAGTTCAATTGTTTTTTCATTGTCATTTTTGTTTTGTTTTGATTTGTTTCTCTCTTTTTGGGTGGTAGTTGTGGTATTGTTTTTAACTCTTAATTTTTTCTCTTTTTAATTATGTTAAAGAGGGGATGAGGAAAACTTGATTACAGAACAGTCCTAATGAATCAAGAAAGATTATTTCAAACATTAAAGTTTGACCTGTAACCATGGCATTCCTGAAGCAGTCCAATTATTACTATTCACTGTGTCCACCAGTTTTTATAACTGAATAAGATCAAAGTTAGCCTTCATAAAAGCCTTGGCTCTAACTGAAATCTGGAATATGTCTCACCAGAAATGATAAAAGCTCTCTAAAAAGCTTCCATTTCCATAGAAAACAGTTACAAAACTAGGAACACAATATTATTACAGGAGGAACTTGCATTTGCTTTCCTCACCTAGAAGCCAACCACAATTATCTTTCAATTCTATCCACAGAAACAATTGCAGTATGTTTAAGGAAAAAAAAAAAAAATCATCTAATACAGAAACACACTTGCCTTTTATTTTTGTTTTTAATAAATCTGTACCAGTGCCAAATGCAACTGCAGAGTAGACACATGGACAAAGTACAAATGTAGCATATAGAGAGAGGTTTTTCTGTTTTCCTCTCCTTAATGGTAATGTGTAGCTGCCTAGCTGCCAGTTCAGCATATCTGCATTTGAGGAATGGTTTATCATCTTCGTAGATGTCAGATTGCAAAAACATGTTCATTTCAACTCTTATAAATAAAACACAAAGGCTACTACTGACTTTCTCACTGTACATATAGCTGATATATATTATATGTATTTTTTTTTACATTATATTTGAGAAAACAAAAATTGTATTTGACCTGATTGACTTTGTTAACAGGAACGTCAACTATATTAAGAAGCTTGTAGTCACTCCTCTGGGATGAAATTCAAAGGTAGAAATATTAGATAAGTACCTATGGGAAGTTACTGCCACAGATGGAATGAATGCATAACTCAAAGGCTGGGATGTAAACAGTTTTGTGCTTTTCATATAGAGAAGAGGTATCTTCCCCTTGCTGTTATGGCAGAAAATTAGGATTCTGTTAACATAGGAGAGGGTGTGCAGCAAGAAGTGCACTAAGTATTTTCATAAGGCTTGCTCTCTTGTAAAATTGATCTTTGTGCTGGTAGATCATCTATGTCTTCTCCACATGACAACATTGTATCTGTACCTTTTTTCCAGCCAACCAGCTAGTCTACAGAAGCAAATGGGATAGGGGAATAACATCAGTAAAAGACAACTATGTTAGCAATTTTAGTGCAGACATATTTAAAGGACATCACTGCTACTCATCCTGAACCCTGGCATGGAAGTGCAGCTAGCAACCAGTATCTACCAATTCTAATCTTTAAAATACTTACCTGAAGAAAATATTAATTCTTAAAACAGTCATTTTTAGCATTTGGCAGTTGCTATGGTTTAACAGTGAGGAATTCTGTTACACACATACACTGATATTAATGTAGCTAGTAGTTACAGCAATTATAGCTAGTAATAGTAGCTGTAACCCCCCTCCAGAAAAAAAAAAAAAAAAAAAAAATGTAGATAAAAGTACTTTTAGGTATTCTAACAGCCTTCTCAAACCCAGCTGGCCCAAATTATTCACACTGGCCATTAATGGGTGTCTTAATTAGGATGAAGATGTGTATTTCTCCTAGGATACATTCCATGCATCTGATCATGAGTTATATGATTTAAGTATAACATTATAGAAATTTTATAATTGCCTAAAGCACCTCTTATTTTGCTAATATAGTTTAAAAAGAAAAGAAAAATAACCAACCAAACAAAAAACACTTTGTCAATCTTAATGGCAAAATTTAAAATACTGGCATAAATGTTTATTACCTACTTAAAGTTAGTTTCTAAAATGAAATATGTAGGTATTTATTCTACTGAAGGAGATCATTTGTAACTGCTACTTCACTTTCTATGATACTCTCGTTTATAAATTATGACCTGTCATTGTTTTGCTGGGGCTAGCTGGCAAAAAAAAAAAAAAAAAAAAAAAAAAAAAAAAGCTGTCCAAGGTCATCCATCTATAATGCCTAGTTTGTTAATGTATTTATTTTCAGAAAAAAATAAAAAAAAATAAAAAAATCACTCCAGAAGTTTGAGCCAGAGCATGCAAAATGGAGATAAAAGCGAACAGGTCTTTATTTGCATGGCTACCTTTAATCCAGTTGTGATCTTTAGCATTTTTTTCTCTTGAAGACAAGTTTCTCAACCCCTATAAATGGACCAAAGATGCTTATTTTGCTTTAATACAGTTCTTGATGTCTATGGAAATCACCTAAAATCTACTAAAGTCCTCAGAAAGTATAGTGACCATTATGTTAACACATTATCATCAGAGAGAAAGGGATGGCTGAAAGCACCCTATGGAGGAACACCCTGCACAGCTTATGATTTACTATCAGTTAATTATAAATCCTTTTTTATAAATACCTTTTTCCCAAGAAAAGCAGAATCAGTAGGTCTTCTGTCTCATCTTAACCACTTGCACTCTTATTATCATGTGAAAAATAAATTAGAAAAGATAAAACTGCCGAATAAACCATAGAAATTTTGAAGCCTGTGAACTTAAATGGAAATATATTTATTGTAAGGGAAATTATTTTTGATATAACAAAGCACTGGAAGCAGAATAACTTATCTCAAATGATTAAAAAAAAGAGAGAACAGTCAGTCTCTGATGCAATAAATATTTGATTACATCTCCTTTAGCCTATACTTCATTGTACTATTTATAGTCTGATCACTGATTTTGTGTTAATTCAGAGAAAAACATTATTTATTCTTTTTCCCTCTTCAGATTCTCTCATGGTCTTTTAGCTGGTCTAAAAATTCTAATACTTGAATTTGGACAAGGATGATGGGAGTTATGGGTTACTTTGTGCAAAGATTATAGCTTTTTATGATCATTCCAAATGATTTTCCATTTCTTACCACTGTTACTAGTAAACACGTGAATCTTCTTTTTGTACAAGGCAGTATAACTTCAGCAGCAGTTTTTATTTATTTATTTATTTATTTTATATTTATTTTTATTATTATTTTTTTTAAAATCATACTCAGAGACATTGCAGCATTTTCAGTTTCCATAAGTTCAAGGAATATGAAGTGGTAATAAAAAAGTTTTGTCACCTTCATGAAACAGGAAGTGGATACAACAGATTTATTTTCACTTGCCAAATAAGGTGGGGAGATACAAAGGGTTTATATTTTGGAATCTGGAACTATGAACATAGTTTTCCATAACAGCCAGTCTGTATATTCTTTATCTGTATTTCTTCTTTCTGGCTTCATTTCCACACACATTCTTGCAGTTCTTTATTGCAAACTGTTCTGTGATACCAAAAAGCAAAGTCAAATTCTGAATCCTGCCTGCCCCCAACATTTTAGCTACAGATCTACAACTGAACTATAGGGGATTTATGTTTAAATTGTTGTTGTTGACATGATTGTCAAATAAGAGGTTGCTTACTCAGTGAAGGAAGCTGCATTTGCCAAAAGCAAGAGTAAATAACAGACATCAGAAATGGGTTCATTATTTATTTAGAAAAATAAAAACAAACAAACAAAAAAATACATTGCTGCTTATAAGGATAGATTCTTGATAGAATTGTTATTTTATAAAATATTTAATTAAAAGCAAAATATTACCCTATCATACAACATAGAATCCAGTTCAAATACTGCAAGGTCTTCAAGAAAGAGACAAAGTGGGAAATACATGTTCAGGTTCCAATCAATTTCATTTGTCACATGATATACAAAAGAAGAAGATGGATTAAAAGTCATGAGCCACAGAAACTACTATACTATACTAAGGTATACTAAGTCTGTAGATAACACTGGCCTGGGGGAGGCATTGTCTCCCTTAAGTGTAGAGAAGACCTGCAGAGAGATCTTGACAAATTAGAAGGCTGGGAAATCACCAACTGTATGAATTTAACAAGAGCAAGTGCCACATTCTGCATCTGGGAAGGGGCAAACCCTGGAAAATAGCCCATGAAAAGGGATCTGGGGGTTCTGTTTGACAGTAAGATGAATGCAAGTCAACAGCATTCCCTGGTGGCCGAAAGGACTGATCATATCTCATGTATCAGGCACACCATTTCTCTCCAGTCAAGGGAAGAGATTGTCCTAATCTGCTCTGCCTCAAGTATTGTGTGCAGCTTAAGTAATGTAATCAGCCTCACCTTAAGTACTGTGTGCAGTTTTGGACATGACAATATAAAAAGGACATAACTGTCAGAGAACATCCAATGGAGGGCTACAAAGATAGTAAAGTGTCTAGCAGGGAAGACATATGAGAGCAGGTGAGGTCACTTGGTTTGTTCAGTCTAGCAAAGATACTGAGGGGAGAGATCATGGTAGCCTACCACTTCCTCACAAGGGGGAGCAGAGCAGCAGGCAATGATCTCCCCTCTTATGACCGGTGATAGGACCCAAGGCAATGGCACAAAGCTGAGTCAAGGGAAGTTCAGGCTGGATGTTAGGAAGAGGTTCTTAACCAAAAGGGTGTTTGGGCACTGGAACAGGCTCCCCAAAGAACTGGTCACAGCACCAAGTCTGCTGGAGTTCAAGAAGAATTCAGATAACAAACACAAATGGTTTGATTTTTGATGGTCCTGTATGTAACAGGAGCTGAACTCTTGTGGATCCTTTCTAACTAAGGACATTCTATAATTGATTCTACTAATCAGCAAAGTAACTTCAGTCCTGTCAAGCCCCAAGAATATATTCTACTTTGGCTCTTTAGCCCTGGAGCTTGAACAAAAGTAGTATGAAGTCAAGGTTTTACAGAATGAAGCTGGGCGTTAAGTAACACCTAGCGATATGCATCTTAAATTGTCATCTATCAGGTTTTTAAAGCATTTGAGATATTGTTTTCAAGGACAAAGTAAAGTTTTTCTGCAGATTAGCAGACAGGAAATAATCAATTGTAAATTAAAATTCTGTAAGATTTCAAATTTTTGAGATTTTTTTTCCTCACATAGTGGTAATTAGTGTAACTCCAAAGTTGTGAGTTATTCTACCTGAAATTGTTTTTCAGGAATCTGGAGCTGATGCTACTTTTCTAATACAGGCTACTACAAGTGCCTAGAAGCTTTGAGAAATGACAATGGAGAGCTCACACTATTATGCATTTTATTTGTATGTAGAACAAGTTGATTTCTGTAAAGCTTTAATTCTTTGCCAGTTATGAAGCTTAGCATATTTTAGTGTCATCTCCAGCTATAAAGGAAGAAATGCAAAAAAAAAACAGTTTTTACTAATCACATTTTTTCCAAACTGTAGCCTCCTCCCTCCCACCCCCCCAACTGACTGATACTTCTAATCTCTTCAATGTTGACACGCTGATAGACAATAAAGATAGACAATAATGCTTACTAAGAAAATTACTACATTTATTATGCACACAGTTTTGATATTAAAAAATAGAAATTCATATTTTACAGAAAATTTTAAAGTTTACTTTTTTAGAGCAATGTTATTTTTTTTCTTTAAATATACATAACATTTAAAAAAGCGTTTTAAAAGAAGCATGTTGAATTTCATCTTCAAATGACATCTCCAAAAGCTTTTTCACAGATTTTTTTTTTTTTTTTTCCATGGCAGTCAGAACTTGAAACCCTAGGCTGTGAAGATGACACTTTGCTTTAAAGCTTGCAAAGAGCCTCATTTATAAGTGTTGGTGACAGTAGGTCTAGAAGGAACTATCAGGTTGCATTTCCCAAACAGATTTTAATAGTTTCAGATACTTAAGCACCAAGAGGAGCGATGAGACAGAGCAAGAAACAGCTAATTGACATGAGGGAGAGAAAACAAGGTACTCATGAATTGTGAGAAACACTCTTAAAACTAAAACTTGGCTTAGAAGATCAACAATACCTAAATTTTCCACAGAGGAACTCTTGAAAATCAAAATAAAAAGCAAACTGCTAAAATCATGTTAATGTTGCATTGAAAATTTAGCTCTTATGCTTGTACCGCGTTACAATTTGTAAAGTTGTTCTTTCAGTCTATTCGGAAAAAGAGTGCCATGGACTCTGATACTAAATTTAAATAAGTAATGTAAGACCAAGTTCCTGAAGAGTAAATAGATTTTTTTTTGTCAGACAGCATTAAATTTTTTTCAAGCACTAAGTACCATTATAAGTACTATTGACCTGTTCTCCCTGTCCTCTCTATTTAAGCTCTTGCTGTTCTTCCTCCTCCTGCTCTTCTTCTTCATCCTCCTCCCCTTCATCATCACTCTAAGATCCCAGCACAGCTGCCATATTGAAGTCTTCAAAGACCTCTTGCAGTTGCTCACATCCCTCTTCTCCCAGGCAGTTACCATTGAGATCCAACTTCTCCAACTCTGCCTTATCTTCAATAGCTTCAGCAACAGTCAGAGCAGCACCTCATTTGATCTCACAGAAGGACAAATTCAGTTCCTTTAATTTATGAAGCCCTTCTTTAACAGCATCTGCAATAGCAACAGCACCCTTTGAACACACCAGGCAGTCTCCAAAGTTGATCATTTCAACCTGCTGTAGTGACTTCAGTGTCTCTGCCAAGGCCACAGCTCCTTTCTCTGTGAAGGTGTTGTTCAAATTTATAACCTTAAGCAGTGAGTTGATAGCAAAAGCCTGGGCTAGTGCAGTAATGCCAGGATGGTTGATTCCATTCTGTGGCATATGGACCTCTTCCAGAATCCCAGCGATCCCAAAAGCTCCAGCCAGGGCAGTGGTGCCATCATTCTCCAGATGATTTCTGCCAGCCACAAATATTTTCTAAGCAAGAGGCTTGCCCTGGGCACTCAATTTCTTGTGACACTCTTTCAGAGCAGCTGCCAGTATCTTGCCACAACCAATGCCCATGCCACAGTTATTGAGCTTGAGTTCCTGCAGGGTGTAACATGCAGGGCTCTTCAGCAGTGCCTCAAAGCCACGCACACCGTCTGGCCCAAAGGCATTGTCACTGAGGTCAAGCTCCACCAGCTGGGCTTCAGCAGTGATGAGCACATCCCCCCAGAGATCTCAGATCTTAGCCTCCCAGTGAACATGTCACTCCAATGATACCTCTTGAGTTCTGATTTCTTCTCCAGGGCTTTGGCAATAACCTTTGCTGCTTCCACACCCACCGTGTTGCCTTCCCGGCACAGTGCTTCCATGCCATCAAATTCCTCAAATTGTTTGATCACTTCTTTGGCATCTTCAGCTGTATTCAGTTTAAGGCTTTAGCCTTAAACTGTCCACCACCCACTTTGGTTTTGGCAAGTGACTCTGCTAGCTTAGTGATGTCTTCAGGTGCCATTTTTCTGCTTTCCCAATGTTAAGAGCAAAGCTCTCCCCACTGCCACTTCCATGAGAAAAGCTCTGCAAGCTGCCAGCCCAGGCCCCCTCGCCAAAGGGCCAAAGGGCCAGCCCAGGCCCCCCAGCCAAAGGGTGCAGGATGGTAGGCAGGGGGAGGTAGAGGCACTGGTGTGGCCTCACCTCAAGTACTGTGTGCAGTTCTGGGCACCACAGTACAAAAAATGACATTAAACTGTTGGAGAGTGTCCAGAGGAGGGTGACGAAGATGGTGAAGGACCTAGAGGGGAAGACATATGAGGAGTGGCTGAGGTCATTGGGCCTGTTCAGCCTGGAGAAGAGGACGCTGAGGGGAGACCTCATTGCAGTCTACAACTTCCTCACGAGGGGGAGTGGAGAGGCAGGTAACCTATTCTCCATAATAACCAGTCATAGGACCTGCGGAACAGTGTTAAGCTGAGGCAGGGGAAGTTTAGGCCGGACATCAGGAAGAGGTTCTTCACCGAGAGGGTGATCGCACACGGGAACAAGCTCCCCAGTGAAGTAGTCACTGCACCAAGCCTGGCTGAATTTAAGAAGCAATTGCACTGTGCACTTAGTCACATGGTCTAAAATTTTGGGTAGACCTGTGCGGTGCCAGGAGTTGGACTTGATCCTTATGGGTCCCTTCCAACTCAGGATATCTATGATTCTATGACCTATACAGCTATATTTTCACCCCTTCATCCCCTTCCATCTCTCAAGGCTATTATAACTTCGATCTACAATCTACATAATTAGCTGACACAAACATATTTACAGCTTGAATAAATCTGTTCTCTGTGCTTTAAGCAACATATAACTTTACTAAATTTGTTGCAGCTTGAAAAACAGATGCCAAATATGTTTGTCTTATAAATATCGAGTTTTGTCATTCTCTTTGCTGATCACTTTACCTATAGTCTGTAGGAAAGTGACAATTATTTTACCCCTAAATTGTTTCATTGAAATAGACTAAGAAGGATGCATGCAAGTTCCTCAATGAAGAAATTAAGTTCCAGGAGAGTTCAGTGGTTCAGAATTTAAGCCAGAAACCTAAACTATTTCCCAGCTTCACCTGTGGTTGAATAAAGGGACTGAAAAGCATAGTCCGTTGAAGATGTAGCTTTTTATTTTACCTATAGAAGATGAAAAAGCTAATTAAAATGCATTATTATGCACCATCCTGGTGCTTCCATTCACTCTATACTGACAAATAGAAGAAATATTTTTTTGGTGAAACAAAAACAGAGAGAAATTCAAGAAAATCTAACTCAAGGCAAAGAATCAACACAACATCAAAATCAACAGCAACATCAAAAGACACATTATTAACATCTAGAAAATATATCGCAGCTATTCAATTACAGGTGAGTTGTACAGGTAACTCACTCAATTTTATAATGAAGTGTTACCTTTCTATAAGATTATATTTATACACCTGCACCACAAATTTGAACATAAAATTCAGTCTGTATTCAGTATCACAGGAACAAATTAAAGCCTAATTCCAAATTGTGACAGAATAATTCCTCATCATTGTTTTTTAATTGCTAGATATGAAGAACTCCACTCAGCCTACACAGTCAGTTGCTTGCTTAAACAAGTTAGTGAAGAATTATTTTTTGTGAAAATTTATATTCTACAATCATATTTTTTCCATATCATAGCAATAAAATACTTCTAATATTTTGAATTTTCCGCTCATGATCCAATATAAAAAGGGTAGTAAATAATATTCCAGTGTTTATTTCTAGGATCTAATAATATAATTAAATGGACCTAATGCCTAAGCACCAAAAATTTGTAAATTTAACAAAGGGGTTGATGCTTAATTCAAAGACTTATAAAGACTTATAAAGCTCTTTTTTTTTTTTTTTTTTTTTTTTTTTAAGGATAAAATGTCCTTTCACATTATATATAAAGTTAATAAAGGTTTTAAAAAGTCCTTGCAGAAAACAAACAAACAACAACAACAACAACAAAAAAGATGTGGAACATAAACAAAAAACAGCTAGCAAAATAGATCATTTGGACCAAAACTTAGATGGAGAAAGAGGTCTTGATCTGCGTAAAAATATACAAAAAACTGAGTGTTTTGAAAGATGATAAAAACTCAAAAACAAAAGCTCTAGAATGTGAACATAAAGATTCCCTGTGCAATTAGCTTCCTATATATCCAAAGTCTTCAAAATAGTTACTTGAGTAAGTTAAACCAGATTGCTGGACTAGACAAGATAATGAAACCAGATATTTAATAAAATAGCGGAATATGTTTTCATGTCACTGGGACAGGTAAATTTAAAGACCGAACACATGGCAGGGAATATTGTAACTTTTCCAAGTGTTACCTAAATAAAAATGCACTAGAAGCAAGACAGTATTAATTTTCACTATCATGGAAATATTTGAAATGCATCCAGGTATTCTCATCTATTGAATCAATCAGTTGACGGGACTATTTGATCACAAAACTGACGTAAGCAAACTAGTGGAGATACTAACAAATAAATAAGTGTTAAACTTACAATAGCAGTAAGGACTGAGTCTGCAGAATGAAAAATGAGTGAAAGAACTAATGGTTTTGCTGCACCAAGCTTACTGAAAGAACATCAGTGGACAATGAAAATCAGGAATGTAACTCACATATTGAGTGGAAGTGCAAATTAAAGGCATGCTGTGTTGCTTCCAGCCTTCAGTTGTAATCAATTTAATTTTGCGAAACTGTACCCCCTTTTTACCCCCTTGGTTTTGAAATGGGTGGTCTAAGGAGAAGAGTCAGTTTAAGCACCCAAGGGGAAAAACAAACAAACAAACGAACAAACAAAAAAAAAACAAAACAAAAAAAAACACTTTTGCCATCTGTGTAGGAAGTTATTGTAACAGCACAGGGTTAATCTGCTTTAAGGTGTTTGTTCCCCTGCTCCCCAGTCCCCTTCTCTTTCTAGAGAGTATTTCAACTGCAAAGGTATACAAAGTGCTTTTTCTCACTGAGATTCTTAAACAACTTTTTTTTTCTTCAGCCATGGCCTGTAAAAAACTTGGTTGGACACAGCCATTAATTTCAGGGTTTGTCTCAGGCAACAATTTCCTACTATATTTGTATCCTACTATATATGTATACTACAACAAACCTTGAATATCAAATGGCAAGACTCAAGTTTTAGCTTTAAGATCAGTTAAAAATTTCCTACTTGGAGTTACACAGAAAAGTTCAAATGACATTGTTTAATTACCAACACAGAAATACCCAAGCCAGCATGAGATTTCCAGTGCATTAAGGATCATACAAGAAAAGAAGTAAACACTTTTTTTTTTTTCTTTCTTAAATATTAGACTATTTTTCATTTTCTGTATTAATTGCCTTCCCCTCTCATACCACATCTAGCAAATACTGTTTTGCTAGTTACTAATGAGAAGGTGAGGAAGCAAGCTGTTGCAAGAGCTCCCTGGCAGAACAAAGCTTCTCTAAGAGCTCCACCATGAAATCTGCATTTGTCTCATTAATGACAATAACTCATCCTTAGCATCAAATATTAAACACACTCTTCCATGAATGCTGTTACTGTCATTCATCTAGTCACATTTCAGGATATTCGTCCTATTTTCCTATTTTTCCATAAATACCTCCCCACATCAGAAGTTTCAGCTTATTCTACCACCAAGCTTAAAAAAAATTGCTAAAAGCTGTGATGTTAGGAACCACATTGAAAATGTGGTCATATGAGGTCATAGAGCAGGAGATAAGTCAAAATGCAATTGAGCAGTGATATTTGAAATCTATTGTTGTTTCATCATAATTTACATCTTTCACAAAGTTAGACATGCTTTAGTACTTTGCTACTGTCACACCTGGCAGTTAACTGAGTGTTAGTTCACAAGTACAATGAGACCATATGTTTTAGAACTCTCAGATCTAAGAAGACATACATGTGAGAGATTAGAACAGAAGTATTTATTATATCCTTAATTTTAAAAAGTTTTTTTTATTGCCCTCACTACCATGGCTGTTTTCCCATTTTTTTTCCCTGCTGGAAAATGTTATTAGCTTCATGGGACAGCCATCAGACTGTGTAGAGTTATGACCTGCTTATAACAACCCATTAAACCTCATTTTACCCTGTATTGAATACAGGGACTTGTATTTGTCTAATTCTTTCTTTCTGTACGTTAACCCTGTGTTTCCTGAAAACAAGAGATCAAGAATCCACAATTTTGCTTTGTATATTTTACTCTACTGGTGATCTCTATAGACGCAAGATTTATATCAAATCTATTAACTGATGGTAATAGAAAAGGTATGTCATAAGGTTTTTTATTTTCATCTTTTTTTTTTTTTTTTTGAAACAAAGATACAACAAACATCAAGGAAGTACATAAGTGAAGAGGAAAGTGAAAACCAAAATCTGTATCATCAGCGAAGCAGAGTCATTAAGAACAGGAGAGGATATTTGTTCCACTAAAAAAGCATCTCTAAGTGAATGAAACAATGCTTTTAAATGAAAAGAGTTTAAGGGAAGGAAAAATGTTTTAGATTCTACTTTTAAAGGGAAAAGTCTATGAAACTTATGATAGAGACTACTTAGTGGAGTAGATTAAGTAACACGATGCAAGAAGCATAAAGGAAGAGGGTGTCTACAGAGGCGTCATCAAAGAAAACATACCGGAAATTAGCTTGATTTAAGAGAAGCCTCTGTGTCGGAATGGGAGTGACCCGGAGTAATGACGCAACCTCGATGCAAGTATAATCGTTCTCCTTTAATGAATGTTCTAGCAAGGTATATGTATATGTTACCCCTACAGCATGTGCAGACAACAACTTCTAGCTTCTCTATGCACACGTCTCTAGCACTAATATAATTGGTACAATGGTGTCGTCTCTCCTTCTGAACATAGTTCCGCATATTTTAGTTGTAACATCACTCAAGGTTATCAGCCCTGGGCCTACACTATCTTCACAGTCCTTCAAGGCCTGAGTTGCGCACTGTAATTAAATCATGCCCCTTCTCATTTAAACATAGCTCCACAATTCCCCCTTTTTGTTTTTGAGCAACCCAGGCCTGGTCTACTACCTTTAACACTGCAAACATTGTACTAAGCAAGGCACTATAAGCAACAGGGTAAAAATAGAATAGTGCTTTGCAGCAATGCTGCTTCTCACTCACACAGCACAATCACGCAAAGAGGCCTTTTGCACTTTTCATTCATACCACAAGAAAGTATCACTTAAAATAATTTGTCTGCGGTTTCAGGAGGTCTTTGTCTACTCCCGTGGTGAGTGGCTGAGAGCGGACACCCCTCCGAGGAAAATGCTCGGGGTGCACCTAGGGGCGTCCATTCCACAGTCGATCCCACAGCCGAGCAAAGTGGCTCCTGGTGCAAGAAATGATGCTAGTTTTGTATAATTACACCAAAGAGATGCATTGCGATAAGGAGCGAGTGTGACATTGACAATTTGTTTCATGGTTTGGTTTTTGCCCATGTAATTGAACCTTACACATGGTGTGGCTGTTACACTTCCCAGAGTATCTAATTCCTGTGGCTCTAAGAGCAATCATAGCAAGTAAACAGTCCAGTCTTTGTTATCTGCTGGGAGCCCCACCAGACATGTCTTAAATTGAGTCGTTAGCACTAGCCAGGGACAGGCACATCACTTCTTGTCCTGTCATGTTGGCGAGGGTGACCCAGATGTTGCAGCATGGTTGGATGGAGACCCAGGTCTGGCAATAACCGATGACAGCGGTGATTGTGAGGAGGAGGCCAGCCATGGCCGTACCCCCTTGCTGGTACCCATCTTGATCCGTGACCTGTAAAGACACAAGCATACTCTCGACCCCAAGTTATTAGAGGCTGGGGTCCCTTCCAAAGACTTGTATTTAAATTTGTTACCAGCACTAAGACCTCCTCTGATTGTGGCACCCGTGACAGTGCAGAATTCATACTTTTGTAATGTTTTTACTATGGGTGGTACCTCTTTGTGAGGAAAGGGTAATGCTAGCTGATTCATTACGTAAAGTGCCTTTCCCAACCTGTTCTGTGGTGTTTCCTAGGTGTCTCCCCCTTTTTGTTTATTTAGCAGTGTTTTCAAGGTGCAATGTGTTAGTGTGGCTCTGCATGTGAATAATACAATACAGGTGCACTCGCTGTTCTACCAAAAATAACAGCTCTTTAAATTTTTGAAAGAGGTTTTCCTTTGGGATATGTCTCAAATGTGCCCTCTCAATGCGCTGAGAAACACCTACAGCATATTGCGAGTCCGATACAGTATTCAAAGGTACTAGTTTTTTTTTCTTCCTTTTTTTTCTTTTCTTTCCCTTTTTTTCTTTTTTTTTTTCTTTTTCTTTGTTTTTCTTTCTTAAAAAAAAAAAAAAATCTCTTTTGTTTTGTTTTGTTTGTGTTCTGGCTGTAATGTCCTTCATCACTGCACTGATTCGTTGCAAATTAGAAATTAATCTCCATTTCCCACTCTTCTTCTTGATGACAAACACTGGTGACTTCCATGGGCTGTTTGTCAGAACAATATGTCCTTGTTGGAGTTGTTCGTGAATCAGCTCCTGCAGACTACTGCTCAGAAAAGAATCAATGGAGCAATTCTAGTTCCCTTTGATATTGACAATGCTGGAGACGGTGTCCAAGCCATAGCTTGGCTTTTGCTGTTGTAATTGGCATCAATTTTCCCTGGCAAAACAAACAATCCGGTCACAGTTGTACTTCATCGTCCTAGCAGCAATACACTACAGTCAGTCCCAATTGGTCCTTTGACATTCAGTGGAATTTTATGAACGTGAGTACCCTAAAATGTGGCGTCTGTTACTGTGGAGACATCCACTCTGGCACTCCCTCTGGTTCTCTCTGAGAGGGTGTCCACGGTAGTAACTGTGGCAGTGGGGCTGCAGTGTGGAACCCTGCTCCACCGTGGTGCTCCATGGGCTGCAGGGGGACAGCCTGCTGCACCATGGGCCTCATCACAGGCTGCAGGGAATTTCTGCTCTGGCGCCTAGAGCACCTCTCCCCCTCCTTCTTCACTGACCTTGGTGCCTGCATCGTGCGCTCAGCTCGCGGGGGGGAGGAGGAGCCGAGGGCGGAGGTCGGCACTCCTCTCCTCCCTCACCTGTGGGCTGTGCAGGACATCCCCCCTGGGCGGCCTGGGGTGTTGTTTCCGCAGTAGGCTCAGATCTTTGCTTTGGCCTGGCCCCGTCAACTTCCGCTTTTTCCGCGCCCGATGGTGTGTCCGGCGGGACTCCACATAGCGTGGGGGTGGCTCGTGACCCTTCACCGCCAATGCGCGATAGGAGTTCAGAGACCATCGAGCATGGAACCCCGGTCATTCCTTTAACCGCAAAGAGCCCAAAAATACGTGCAAGAGTCCTGGGTTTTCATTCAGAGTCCCCAGAGGTTATAGGGGCCATCCCCAGGATTAGCATTCGAGCAGCGGCACAGACTACTTCCCTTTCTGCCATCATGGTTTTTAACGTCTCTAATACTGTACACCACAACTCACGGACAGTTTTCACTTCCTTTTCATCTTTTGAATCTCCCGTTATAGTCTTTTCCCACATGGCATTCCCAAATTCTTGCCATTCCGTAACAGAGAACAGCAGGGTCGTCTCTCTAAAATGTCCCCATTGCTGTCCTAACTTGATCAATCTGATCAATTGCTTTCCCATTGTCTCGATACCTCTCTTTGAGAGTATTCCAGTGAGCAACACTGCTGCAGCTTCCACCTCCATGGCTGCGCTTTTCACTGGGAGGGGAGGTCCGCATCTGCCCTGAGTTTGCACACAGGCAGCACTCCTCCCAGCCGTTTTGTTTCCCATTCCCGTCCTCTTGCTGCTTACCGCAGTCTCGGAGAACTCAGTCGAGCTGGACTATCTGGTGAGTAACCATCCTCTGCTACCAGATGTCGGAATGGGAGTGACCCGGAGTAATGACGCAACCTCAATGCGAGTATAATCGTTCTCCTTTAATGAATGTTCTAGCAAGGTATATGTATATGCTACCCCTACAGCATGCGCAGACAACAACTTATAATTGGTCTAGCTTCTCTATGCACACATCTCTAGCACTAATATAATTGGTACAACGGTGTCGTCTCTCCTTCTGAACATAGTTCCGCATATTTTAGTTGTAACATCACTCAAGGTTATCAGCCCTGGGCCTACATTATCTTCACAGTCCTTCAAGGCCTGAGTTGTGCACTGTAATTAAATCATGTCCCTTCTCATTTAAACATAGCTCCACACCTCTGTGATTTAGCACCTTTTATTTTAGTTTTGGTTTATGTCATTTGGTATATTGCTAGCTGCTCTACTTCAATTCAATGTTTTGCATAACTGGAGTAGTCCCACATACCCTACTGAGCTCTCCTTTTATAAGGTAGGAAGGATATAACCTGTTGTGCTCTAAGTATCTTAGCTAGCACAGCTGAAAAGCACAAGCACAGACACTACGTTCTTTCTGTGCCTCTTCAGTGGAATTTAATAATTAGTTAAATGTTAATATTATGGTATATAGTAACCATCCTCCTCTTTCTGGACCCCTTTCTTCCCCTTTATAAAAGCTCTATTGATTTATGGGCTAACTTCCTGTACATGGTGCACCTTTTGTCTAAGTTGTTAACTGCTTCATGTCAACATAATCTGTACTTTTGAACAGAAGAGTCTGAGCAACTGCTAATTTGTATAGACTACTTATAGGTCAGTTCATACATAAACATGCTGAAAACAAAAAACTAGACCATGTTTTCATGAGACTCCTAGATACCCTGGAGTTAGACTTGATGATTCTTGTGGGTCCCGTCCAACTCAGATATTCTAAATTTCAGATATTCTATTGTTTCTCTATGGGTTAGAAAATCTATATCTTAACAGTTCCATAAAAGAAAAATGATCTATGAATAAGATGAGATTTCCCCAAAGCTAGCTGAAGTATCTGCTGTCTCTTTTACAGAGAATATGATTTAAACATATTGCAGGTAGATTTTGAAACAACAATGGAGTGAAAATGTCTTTTAGTGCAGACTTCATCCTTATGATTCTTCCAAACTTTTTCTTCACAAAAATGTTTTCACCAGAGCATCTACACTGGACATTATTCCCACTGTCTCAGAAAAACTCTTACATTTAGAAGGCATGGAAGTGCTTACAGGCTTTGTTGAATGGAAGCATTAAAGGCTCAGAGTAACAACAACATGGTAGCTAACAGCAACAGCAGCTTTTTAATCCTGTGAGTTTCCATTGGTTTAAATGGAGAGATGGAAAGAACTTGATTCTGTAGTTCCAGGAAGAAATTATTGCAAACAATAAGGAATAGAATTAGATATTTTATAAAATGAAAACTACCTTCATTGTCACCATAGTAAAAATAAAAATGCTTTAATGTAATGTTTCAAGTCACCCTTCTGAGTAAAAATTTTTACTGTTATACTAAAAAAAATAAAAATGAAATTTCAAAAAAAAGTCAATATTTGTCTACAGATACAGCAAAGCCAACCAGTATATATTCTGAAATAATCACTGAGCCATGAAATTATTAACAATTGATCCAGTACTTTGGACATTTTATCTTCCTAATTTCAAGATATATATATATATTTAATAAAGCTTCATCAATAGGACAATCCAAATCAGCAGAGAAAGGAGACCAAAATTTGACATCTTTCAAAAGTAATTATTACCCAGGAAAAATAACATTAGATTTCTTTTATCTGAGCAGCAATTGGCTCCATTACAATTTCCATGTGGGAGTTTAAAAAGAAAAACCTTTCTGGTGATGACAGAACTTCTGTTAAGAGCACTCTATAAACTTCAAGAATTTATCTGGACTATGTGAAAGAAGTAGATGAAAAAATGAAAAAAATCTACTCAACTGTACTTTTGTATGTTTTTAAGAAAGAATAAAATGAGTACAGTTGTTAATTACAGCCATGTATCTATTTTGTTTAGACAATCAATATATTTATCATGATGGTATGTTCACAGTACGCACACTATCATAAAAAAGCTGTTGTTGCAATTCTCCTGCACAACTAGAGAGAGATAAAAAATGAATCATTATACCCCTCTGCTTAACTGCAGCCTCTAACATAACTAAATCAATATGTAAAGCTTTATCCAAATATTGGGACTGACTTTATAACACATAGGAGCTGGCAACTAGCTGAAACCTGTTCAGATAGTTGCCAGCACCTCCAGATAAAATCTCAGCTCCTATGTAAAACGTGACCTTATCAGTTTTGTGCTATGCAGAAGCACACTGCATGGCTGCACTTGTTTTAATCATTTTGCTTCCTGTGAATGGTGTCTTATGTGTCAGAAGCTTGTGTGTGTAGATTCTCTCCTTAAAACACTTGAATATTTACTAGACCTTTTATGCCTATAAAGGTATCTTTTATCCAGCCACACTAGAAATTACAATATATTGTTTACAACACACATGAGCTTGCCCTGACTAGTATTCTGTCTGTCCTGCTCATAGCTGCAATTTGTCATTACTGTGTGTGTATTTGGAGGGAAGGAGGGGATATGTGCACAGAGGTGAACACAAAGATCCTGTCCTGTAACTGCCAATGGTTCTAATGCTGATGTAAGAAAAACTCTTCTCTCATATTGTTTTCAGATGAGAAAAAACAAAACAAAACTGATTTCCCCTCTAGCTACTATTGTAACACACCTCCTTTGTTAATGTGTTTGTTAATGACTAGATCTCCAACTTCTAATTGTGGTAGGCAGTAAAAAAATAAATTTTATTACCTTATAAAGGCTAACCTACATAAGATCAAGCTATTTTAGTCTGACCTCTTCCAAACCTAAACAAGAGATCTCATTATCAGACTTCAGGTTATAGCTATGTACATCAGGGTAAGCTCCTTTTGACTAAGACTTTGTGGGATTGTCAGAGCAGTAGCATGATGGTGCTTGGCAGATCCATTACAACAAAAGGCTCAGTGGTATATATGTTATATAACAATGTTCCTTTAATAGTCGCTGTCATAAGATAGCCTGATGTGATAGAGGGAGAGTTTCCTATTTTAAGACATTGTTTTCACTTGATATTGAGAAGGACTATACTTGCCTAAGGTGACATGAATACATTATCTCACAGTAGCATGAAGAGAAATGTATGGCACCTTTGAGAAATACTCCTCCGCAACTAGATGGTATAAACAATCTCTTGTTTATAGAATTCTAAGAGAACAGTATGTAAAAATTCAAAGTAAAGAGCCAAACAGGTTAGGTTTGAAGGGGGTGGGGGGTAGAGTCAGGTAGACCAAAGGAGGAAGGGTGTACAAGTAGTAAGGTCTTCAAAGAGACTAGAGCTCAGTAAATCCAGAATAAAAGCAGTCTCCAAGAATAAAGTTTTTATTAAAAAAAACTTACATGGCCTGCAAAATTAATACAAAACAGACAAAGGAACATGTACAAGGATAATTTGTTTTTCAGAAACTATAACAGAGGATCTCCCAGTTTTGCACAGGTATCTTTATTCATGTGAAGAGAAATGCTACGTGTTTTAGAAAAGGAGAAATAACAGTATGCAGTCATTCTCTCTTCACATTTCTCCAATTTTACAGAATTTACTGAAGATTACAACAGGATTAAGGAGAGGGAAAAAAAGATTTGAAGAGGTTAGACTCAGAATACTTGACAGCTTGATAATTAGGACAATTCCTTGGGTATTTGCACAACATAAACCCAAGAGACAAGAATTTTAAACCAACCTTGAGTGCTTAACAACTACTGTCACAATTAGTGAAGAAAATTGGCCAGCATTTATGTATTTTATTTTTGATCTTCATATGAAACATTTTTGGGGAAAGTGTTGCTTTATTTTAGTCCCTCAAAATCTGCAGTAAAAGCTTTTGCCATTAAACAGCTTTGGCTGATGTTTTTGATTCTTTAGATGTTGAACTTAATTGTAAAGCCTTCCTCCCTGTCTAAGCTTCCTGAATTAGTTGAATTAGCCATAATTTTAGTTAAAAACAAACTACAGCATGGAAAAGGGATATCTAGTCCCCCAAAAATAGAACACAGCTTTTTCTAAAATAAAATTAAAAAGTAAAAAACTGGAAAACAAGCAAATATTTACTTAGAGTCTCAGTGGAAATGAAACAAGAACAGCTAGCATGACTCAAGTCTGAACTGAATTCAAACATGTATATGAACAATTTTCTACTGCAATGAGATCTTTTCAACTCTAGTGTTTTATGTGTGGTCATCTCTGAAAAGCATCCTTTGAGACAATCTAAGGAAATACTTCAGAAAGTGACTGAATAGTATCACCCTGATTTAAATAACCAATTTCACTGCAAGCCAACAATACTAATAACGTGTCCATGTCATTGATGGACATATAGAATATCAAGTCATAGTATCTCTACAAAGACTTATTTCTTCATCCATTTTTTTCCTTTTGCAACCTCACAGGTAGTGTTCATAGGTAGACACAAACTGTAATGTCATTTGAATAATACTAGGGAAAAACCCCACAATCTTCACTTTGTGTTAGTAAAAGCTCATATCAATTATTATTTATAAGATAATACAAAAACAGCAGGTTCTGCTTTTAATCTGTTTTGCCGATCAGATGAGCTTGGATCTCCTGCAGAACGGGAACTACTGAATCTCAGCTTCAAGTATTTGGGGGTGGTCACTTCACTTGTGACTGTGGTTAAATCAGAAGTTATAAACTGGGAGTTAAAAAAATAGGTCATGTGCTTTGTGTGTGAGAGAGAGTGCTTTTGTTTTTATATATAAGCTGGAAACATCCAATTTCAACAATCTGATAAAACAGATATGTTTCCATTATAAACTTTCTAAGGGCTTCCCAAGGAGGCTTGAGTTTAGGGGACATGCTACAATGAGAACACAGTTCAAAAATCCAGGAACACTCCAGCAAATCAACATGACAATTCATAACTGCTGACTGATGGAAAACAGGAAATCTTAGCTCATGTATTGCATATTTTAAAATAAATGAGTTCTAGAGAATGGTACATTCAGATATAAGACTTCTGAAGAGAACATATGCTGTTATAGGCAAAGAAGAACAAAAAATTCAAGTTAAAACATACTGACGTTCTTTTAACACTTAAAATAATCACCTCATCTGTTGGAAGGCAGCAATTCTTGAACACCAATGTTAAGGAAATGAAGGCTGAGGTAACAACTATCCTAAGTAAGATATTTGCATATAGCATGGATCTGGTCTAAGGCCACATTCAAACACTCAGAGGAAAAAAACTATTGGACTTAAGGTTCATCTAAGATTTTCATAGATCACCATAAAGTAACAGCAGTACTTAAATCGACCACACAATGTAAATTTAGTTCTGAAGTATTTATGAAAGATGAAAACAGTTGAAGTGTAATGAAGCAATTGTTCCAACTTGAATACCAATTTCTTGAAAGATATCAGAGCTACCACCAAAACAAACTAACAAAAAAAATCACACAAAAATGCATGGTGAACTACAACTTTCTTTCATCAGATACTGGACATCCACAAACTGTATTTCATGTAATTCTGTGGTCTTCCACTTAAACATCACAAAAAAGCCACAAGTACAAACGAATGTTGCTAAACTCAAAAAATAACATATTCCAAGAACATCTAACAAGGATTGATTTTGAGTTTAAGAACCTTCCAACCAGTGCATTCATGATATTTTAAAAAGGAACATTTTGTAAAGATGTCAAGCTACTTTCTTTCTAAATGTTATTTACTAAGTTAGAATAAAATGTTGTATAGTAAGACTTTCATATTTTTCTTCACTGCATTATCTTTTCAGTCACAATTTAGTTAAAAAGTAGCCTGCTATATTATTAAAGATTTTCATATTGCCTTTGTCCCATTCATTATATTCAGATTCTATTCAAGAAGACTCAAGTGAAAAATCAGCTACTGATTTGATTACACTACTGTTGTACCATTTTTATTCAGACTCATGTTACAAGTTTGTTTTAAATAAAACCTTGAAAAAAAACTTCTATGCTTTTCCTACTTTTGGAAGCTGCAACACCAAGTCACATAGTGAGATCGTTTCTGTAGATATTATGTGGATGTTGTAATCCAAAAAGAAAGCTAACCACATCTTATTATTCTGCCCCTGTATTATTCCATATTCTGGTATTATTTTGTGGGTTTGAGACTTTAATATTAAAGTCAATAATTTACTGCCTTTTTTTCTAAAAATTTCTAAGGACACTGACAAAAATATTAAGTATATTGGATTAACACATCTATACTTATAAGTATAGACAGTTCTCTAGCCACAGAACTTTTGAAATGTAATTCTTGCATATTAGTATTCATAATGTGTCCAAAAATATAGTGAAACAGGCCAAGACTTACTGAAATTAATTTGTCTAATCAATGCTGTATTGCTCACACTGTATTCAGAACACTACAAATCTGAATCAAATTGTTTGCAAAGACTTACCATAATGACTGTTTGCCCTAAAAACCATAGGCATTCCTTGGTAAACAAAAAAGTAGATGTCTTAATGGCTGTATGACAGGTCAAGGAACTCATAGTAAATAATTATTCACAGTATTATTTGGTTTTCATTCTTCCACTTGTTTGTAGAGTTGTCCCAGACAAGTCACAAATAGCTTGGCTCCTTGTGTTTTCAGTGCCCTTGAGCTTCTCCTGCTGCTACCCCTGCAGCATCTTCTGTCAACATCCTCTGGATGCTCCAGCTGTCGTCTATTGCCAGAAGCCACGTACTTCATTAAAATTTCTTTCCTTTCTGGTCCCAATCAAGTTCCTTCTAGCTTACTCTACCTCCCATAACCTCAGAGACTTTCAGCTCTTTTTGCTGATGTTCTATAGGTTTAACTTCATAATAACCTGAGGACTACAGCTGCTCCTCATTAATATCCTCATACTCATTCCCTTTCCATTTCCTGTCATTCCTACTCATTTTCAGAAAGGGAAAAATGTGATATTATTAATTGTTCCAGTGGTTCCTTTGAGAAATGCATAGAGAAATCTCAAAATCCCCGAGTCAAACTTTGAATTCTGCAGAAACACTGAAAACACATTTTCTAGAAACTTACAGGTTCAACTTGAGTAGAACCCTTTTCTCTATGCTACACTCTTATAGAGGTCTCACTCCACACCATAGTACCTCTTACATGCAGAATAAAAAGGTACCATATCTAATGAGTTGTTCACCAATTTTACTGTTGTTTTTTTCCAAATCCCTTGTACTGAAAAATATAATTTTGTATCAATTTCAAAGAATAAAAACTATACAAAAAAGCAGAATTTAACCAACTCAAACTACCTTGTAGGTTGACATAAAAACAAAATCCAACAGAATTTATGCTTTTAAGTATTTCACAGGGGAAAGAGAGAAAGACTTAGCTTTTCTTTTCGTATTGTTAACTGCAGTCTCCCAACCCAGACTACTTAACAACAAGGCAAGGCAGGCTTTTCTCTTGAGACATCATTATGTCTCATATGTCATATATCATCATATATGTTCCAGATAAGGCAAGAGAACAAGTTGTTTGGAAGTCTACTGCTCCTTCCCCTTCAAAACATAAAACAGCCCAGAAAAATAGATACTGGAATATTTATCCTTAAAGGATATTCTTAGTTTTCATTTAAGATACGCATATTCAGGATTAATGCAACAAGAGTGGTTTAGAAGCCCAAAAAGCATTAAACATTCAAACATCCAAAAAAGCTCTAAGCAAGTTTTAGATTTCTAAATGACTCATATGTTTTTCTGAGCCAGAAGTAAACAGTTTTACAATGTTTTTGAATATAGATTTTTAATCTCCATCATGCATACAAACAAAAATCCTTAAAGTTTTTAGATTTTACTAATACTTCACACCAATATTTTCCAATAGGTTCTACTGAGAGAGACTATCACAACTGAAGTTTCAAATAAGAAGGCAAATAAAATCTGTTACCATCTAAAGGGAAAAAAATAGTTAAAATGAGCAGCCTTAAAGCTCAAGAGAAGGGATTCTTCTCTTCTTAAACTGGCAAACAACATACATCACTGTAGAGTCTATCTCATCTCCTTCTGAAGTCTATTTAGTTATTTGTTCAGTCACAGCCAGCACATGTAAAATTTATATCAGAAAAGCTTTAAGACATTTTTCTATTGCTAGGTTTACAGATCCGATGTTCATCATCCAACAAGATTAAGAAGCAGCTCACTAAATCACCACAGAAAAATAGAAACATTCATTTCAAAAGGTCTGACAGTACAAAACCATTCTGAAAAATCATAGCTAGTACTCACTGTCAAGCCACCTTACATTTGTGTCCTACTCCTCCTACTAGCTTCTGAAATTGTAGACAAACTCAGTATTAGATTTTCAGGATTAGATTTTTAAACTAGTCTCATCATTTCAATACAATATATTAAACATAATCTACCACATATGTAATAGAACTCATAGTAGTTTTTAAATTCTTCCATTTTGGACACAAGGTGTCAAATTTTGGCATCATTCTAAAAAACACAATGAAATGTGCTGGAACTTTTGCATGTAAGGCTCTGATAACTTACAAAATAGCTCATAATGCAAATTTCTAGTCAATGAAAAATGCTTTAAGTAAATTGATTCTGGGTATAGGATCCTTACTTAAATCCCCATGCCTTTACTTTTTAACTGCATTTTTCAAAAGAGTGTGCTGGCAGCTTTGCAGTTGAATGTGTTTAACTAGCTTGTAAGCAACACATGAACATAACTAAGACATAAGAGCTATGTAATTAGGTTGCATCAATATTTTTCAGCAAAACTGTAAAATACCTACAGCCAGCTGAAAATAGTTTTAATTAGCATGGCACATGTATCACAATGCCATAAAATGCCAGAACTGCTGTTTTACTTAAGCAAGTTCAATTAAAAACCAAACAAATACACACATGCTTACTGGAATAGCTGTTACCTCTCTCATACACCAAACAGAAGATACTGAAATCTAGCTTGTTTTACCTTAAGTAACTTAGTCATTCAACTTGTTTAATGCCACTGAGACCATAAGCATTTTCAATTTAATTAACATAGCATATCAGTTCTTGAAGTTACTTGAAGTTTGAGTCATCCCAAGTCAAATTCCTGAATTATGCTGGGTCTAATTCAAAGCCAGTAATGTGCTACAAGTGCCTGCCCACAGGTGTTTTTGCCCACAATGATTGTTAAATTACAGCTGGAAAACATAAAATATATCAGGTTAGAGATTTTGCATCAGATACACATGTACAGGAGTAAGAAAGAATTAATCTCACAAATGGAAAAGCTGCTCCAAGCATTTCCACAGAACAGAAGAAAACTTAAAGAATAAAGTTAAAGATGAACATACTTGGTGTGGAGTTGCTAGAAGGGTAAAGGGGAGAGAGATGTTAGTGGCATATCAAGAGAAAATAGAAACTAACATGACACTGGGGAAGCAGCTCTCCTCTGCTCTTCCAAGTGGTCCTGGGATTGTTTACTGGTTGTTTTCTTAAAGAGTTATTCTGACCACTTCTCAGAATAGAAGAAAATAATTTAAAAGCTTTTTCTCCTAATAATCCCTACCAGTAGTAATTTAATAAAATTCAAAGCCATGTCAGGGCTGAACAGCCATTAAATTCAAGGAAAACAGCAGATTTCTGGTAGACATTCCATCATATTAGAAAGCAGTGCTTAGGGCAGCAAAAATGCATATATTCGTTCAAAATATAGATGATAGTATAAATATAATATAGTATAATATAAATACAAGAGGAAAGAAATATAAGAATTCAGAAATATTGATAAGAAATAAAAGCATAAGGATAGAATGCCCTTCATATTACTAAACCATGGAGCAACACAGCAAAAGAAAGTTAAGTCTTCCCACTTCATTCTTTTTTTCCCCCTGACATTTCTTCTGCCAAAGAGCATTATGTGGCTGTAAGATGTATTCCCTCATTAGATACTTTACAGAACAGAAGTGCAGAAAAGAAGATTTAGGCCGTCACTGCAGTTCGCTTTCCTGTGTCCTGATGGTTTTTGTTGTTTTAATAAAGAGGAAGCTTGTTTTCCATTGCAAATACAATCCCATCAGAATTTCTAATTTTCTGTTTGTAATCCAGTATGCAACAGACCTACTGTTTTCATAGTAAATTTATTTTATGCAAGTAAAATGAAAAGAAATTGGGTGCCAGAAGACTTTTTCTATTCCCCTTGCCTGAGAGTAGCCTCCTAGTTCCTAACGTCTAATAAACCCAATGGGGATTCAAATAGAACTGAGAAAGTCTAGGTTCCTCATGTAAATTTGAGCACCTAATATTTACCTTAGTCTTGTCATACTCACTTCTATTAATCTTGCATTAAATTAAGCTACTGACAGCAACAAATCAAGTTGGAAGCAAACAATAAGATAGAACAGAACTAAAACTAGTTTTCCATTTCCCAAGTGACCTTCCTAACCACGGGGAGGATTGGAGGAATCTTCACTCATTAAAAAAAAAAATGGGACCAAGAATCAGAGATGCTCATTTTCAAGGTTAATTATTTCTGTGTATTTACTTAAGATCACTGGATAATTTCAGTGGTAGAAACAGATGCTCACAGAACTAGGTGAATTTTGCATGTCACAAGCTCAGTCTGATGAGGCAAAATCCTTTTTGGATCTGAACCACTATGCCATTAAATTCCTAAAATACTTGTCCTGGTTTCAGTTAGGACACATTTTTCCTCCTAGTAGCTGGTAGGGCCCTATGTTTTGGATTAGGATGAGAAGAGTGCTGATAACATGCTGATGTTTTAATTGTTGCAGAGTAACGCTTACACTAAGCCAAGGACTTTTCAGCTTCTCTCTCTGTCCTGCCAGCAGGCAGGCTGGGAGTGCAGCAAGAGCTGGGAGGGGACAGACCCAGGACAGCTGACCCAAACTGGCCAAAGGGGTATTCCATACCATCTGACGGCATGCTGAACAATACTGGTGTCAGAAGGGGGATGTGTGGTGTTTAGCTGCCAGCCGGGTTAAACCACAAAAATACTGAAAGTAGACGTCCTTCCTCTCAAGCCCTCCCACCCCCAACTCGAGGGTATCAGTGTTTAACAGGAAGCTCTAAATATGTTTACTTCATAAAAGCCAGTAGAAGGCTTACAAAAACAATTTAAGCATGCTCCTTTGTAGTATGTACAAACCCACTCAAAAAGAGGTGATTGAAATGAATGTGGTTGTCTAAGACATCACTCAGGAGAGCAGTGAATAAACCTGAATCATTCTGAATTACTTGAGTAAAGGTGGCAATAAAAACAAGATTTTTGCAACTGTGTTGTATTTTACATAATACCGCACTTCAAAGCTTTAGAATGATTGTGTTGAATTTATCATAAATAATCTTGCCAAGCATAGATTTTATATCACTATAAACTATTCAGAATTTGAATACATTTGTACTGGGTAAAATTAAAACTTGAGTTTTAGTAGCATAACCAAAATTGAATAATGGTTTAGCAGTTTTTAGTGTACCAGATATTATCATCTGAAATATGGGGAAAGAATTCTATTTTCAAGTATATCCTAAGAACAGTATCAGAGTATCAAATATGAATCAATACATCTGACCCTCTATAAATCCTTAGAAGCAGGATAACTGCTTTCTAAAAATCACAGAATCACAGAATTTCTAGGTTGGAAGAGACCTCAAGATCATCGAGTCCAACCTCTAACCTAACCCTAACAGTCCCCGCTAAACCATATCCCTAAGCTCTACATCTAAATGTCTTTTAAAGACCTTCAGGGATGGTGACTCCACCACCTCCCTGGGCAGCCCGTTCCAGTGCCTAACAACCCTTTCGGTAAAGAAGTTCTTCCTAACATCCAACCTAAAACTCCCCTGGCGCAACTTAAGCCCATTCCCCCTCGTCCTGTCACCAGGCACGTGGGAGAACAGACCAACCCCCACCTCGCTACAGCCTCCCTTGAGGTACCTGTAGAGAGCGATAAGGTCACCCCTGAGCCTCCTCTTCTCCAGGCTGAACAAGCCCAGTTCCTTCAGCCGCTCCTCGTAGGAGCCTCCCAGCTCCACGCAACCGGCCACAAAGGCTGAGGGTGCCCGGCGCAGCGGATGCAAGCCCGCAGCTGGAAGGTGCCCTGGGGAGAGCCTTGCATGGGCCCAACACCTGACTGCTGCTTGGGGAAAGCTCTGCTTGCACGGGGTACGCTGGAGAAGACACGACAGGTGAGGTGGTAAATGGGGTTTGCTGGCGTTACCCACGGCCTGCCTCATTATTCGGCGGGCAGCCGTCTGCATCCGTCTTCTTGCAGCCCGCCGTGCTACCCACTTCTTTGTATTTCACACCAGGCAGTGGTCTCCTCCGCTAATCCGTCTTTACCTACCTCCAGAAGCCCCCCCCAGAGAATTCTGCCCTACCTTCGAGGGCTTCTCTAATCACTTCTGCTCCTTCTCACTAATCCTTAGGGAACGCAGAGCAAAAATCTCCTGCTCCTGACTTCAGGATTTTCTCTGCTCCCTCCCTCCTGTGATCCTCAACTGATTTCAGAAGACAGCCCCGTGGCAAATGTGGCGTCAGCGTCGGGGTTTAGAAGAGCGAGGTCTCGTTGTGCAATAGCACGGAACGCAGCGAGCAGCTGCACGATCCTGGCAGTGATTAACTCGCAGCAAATCCCCAGTCGCCCAACATCTGCAGCTCCAGCTTCCCAAGAAACGGCAAGCCCCACGGCTCCTTTCCAGATCTGGGGAACTCACTCTCTGCTCTCACTAAAGCCAGCGAAAGTTTCACCGCCGATCCCTGTCTCGGCGAGATAAGGGATTTTCTGTGCTGGGACACGACACCCGAGAGCCCCGCTCCTTCCTGGGGCACGCGGACGCCAACCTGTTTGCAGAATCACCAGCCTTCTAAGAACGCTGCTAAATAATCCGGCCAGCGTCATCGGGGCGAGTTTTGGTGCTAATTACCAGCCGCTTCGGAAGTCCCTCGTTCTGCCCCCACGAGGACGGCTCGCGCCGAGATCTCGGCCCTGATAAGGGGATGAAGCAAGACGGGGGTGAGATGAAGGGGGCCGGTATTCTGGTAAAATACTTCCAGAGTCTGTGTTCCCTCCTGTCCTTTTCTCAGTAGTTCCTCATGGTTTAGCAGTCTGATAGTTTGTGTGTGCGCAATAAAATATGTAATCTCTTCCCTTCCTTAAAGGAGATATCTGTGAGCCAGGTATGTAAGTCTGTGTGCCCAATATATTGCTGTCCCAGACATTCCAACCTTCAACTCCCAAAGGTGTCTAGAAAGCTGAATACCCATCAATTTTATCAAAAATTCCTATGGTTGTAGTCGCACTAGGCAGCGGTTTAAGATATTATTCCTAACTGGAGGTGGGGAGATATATATAAGTGGTTTTCTTGTTTGTTTCTGGCTTAAAATTTGATCTGCTTTAATGAGACAAAATTGACTGATAATACCATTGGTATATTACCCTAGAGAAAGTTTCTTCCTTGTTTGTGAAGGCTGTATGCAAAAATTGCTTCTTCAATATTAATATCAGTCAGGTGATCTGCCTTAAGTTTATACTTCCAGTTGATATCTTCTCAAATGGTTAACTAGTCACTGAGCACTCAGAAAACAGACAGAAGTGTGACTGTGTAATATAAATGTATTTAAACTTCAATTTACTATAGATGTTGAATTATTTATCAGGAAGTCTTAAAATTTCAAAGAATTAATAAATTCAACTGATTAAGCATCAGCTATTAATGTTATGTTGAGTCATGGCTTAATCACATTTTATGTGTCTCATCCACACTCTATATTGTTGAACTTGACTTTTGGCTGGTGAACTAAAACTGAAATGAATCAATTGCTTTCTCTGTCTTGTGCCTTTGTGCATACCACTGGAACTTCTAGGATACAGAACCAAAATCAGTTCAAATAAAGTTGCACCTAAACCAATATTTACACAAAGACATATTGCACAACACTTGAAAAGCAGTAAAAACAACCTAAACCAAGCTATCAGGTAGAAGGTTTAATTTTTCCTCACATTCCTCAAATCCCAAACGTTTATTTTTCCTGAAAGATTCTTTTAAGCTTAAGAACTGGTGTAATACTGCTGATCAGCACAGTGGTTGATGTTAAGATTAAGGATGAAATACATAAAGCTTTTCATTTGTCTAAAAAAATTGTATCATATCAGAACTTTGTCAGGAGGAAGACCAAACAAAGAAAAATTAGAAAGCACATTTTAGAGATTACAAGTCTCCCAAACTAGCACAGAATAGGGAAAAAAAATTCTCCTGAAAAAAGTGCTTTTAGCAGATTACATGTGGCAAGGAGTCAGCTACATGTATCTGCATAAAATGAGTCTCAATTTATTTTATTGAATTGTATACCAAGGTATATACTTTTTCCTATATACTACTATACACCCACTATTCCCATGCCCTCCCATGATCTGGGCACCTGATCTGGACCAGCAAGTTTCTCACCCAACCCCTTTCCCCCGCCCCCACTGGTTTTATTTGCCACTCAGCTGTGTGTCTATTGTCAATGTAGATTTTCCATCCTTTTTTCCTCATGTCCTCTCCGTGGTCACATTGGTAAAACCCATGTGTGCCATGGGTTGTGTTACCACTGTCATCTTCCTTGCACAGGAAGATGCTTACTGCCGATACCCCTGACACTCATTTTTACAGGTGGGGAGGAATATAAATTCTCTGTTTGTGGACCTCTTCCCAAAGTTCCCCCACAGCTGAGACACAGGCCTGTAGTGAAGAGGAGAGACTTTCTTCATACTGCCATATAGACATTTCATCCACTGTGGGTTCTTCATGGTCTTTCCAGTGGATGTGCCCCCTGCTCTAAATGCCTGCCCATATCCTCCCACTCTCCCTGCCACACTTAACTATCCTGCCTCAGGACAGATCTCTGGATGACACTCTGAAGTATTTAGTTAACCTTAGACCAAACCTGAAGTGTATTCAGGAGACATTATGATAAGAACCTGCTAGTCTGTTCTGGTCCAATCATGCCAAGGATAGGTGAAGTTTTGGAAAGCTACCACAACACTCCTGTAGGAGTAGAAAGGGAAGGCTAAAAACTGGGAAGAGACACCTTCCCCTGACCCTACATCAGAAACTATTAACAGTTACACCTTTAACACTTTTTTTTTTTTTTCTCCATGGAGCCAATCTACAGAGGGGTCAGGAGGAAAATGTCCAACAATAATTTGTTTCTTTAAGGTTATCTCCTTGAAGCTATAACTTCTGGTAATCTAAATGCTTTTGACTTGCATGTTGTGAAAACAGCATTTCTTTTAGGAACAGCACATTCTCACCATTCCCACTTAGTAAAAGTAACAGTAATGCCACCAGTATCTGTCCAAATCTGTTTCTACTTACCACAAAACATAATTTGAGTTTGTATTAAGGCACATTTTTCACACAGTCTGTTGTTCAATCTTAACAAATACTTAAGAACATTCTTCAAATTCAGGCTTACCTGTAAGCACTTGAGCTTCTGAAGTGTTTTTTTTTGTTTGTTTGTTTCTTTTTTTTTTATTATTATTTTAAGGGCTGGAGCAGGAGCTTAGAATCCACATAAGTAATTTCACTGAAAACAGACAAGGTGAAGGAAGTACTCAAACTCCTCAACATTAAACAACTGTAGAACCCAGGAACCCTTACCTGCCAGCGTCTGAGCTGGAATCACTTCCAAACTACTTCACAATGAAGGCGTACCACCAGGGTTTTACTGTATTGAGAAGGCACCACCAACGTAGATAAGTCATAGAGACACTAAAACTATTTCACAGAAATGGCAGAAAACACCTTCTGGTGAACACTGAATCCATTTCAACACCGTAGAAAAGCACCCTAAATAACCTGAGCCTCAGACTCCCCTAGGGAGGCAATTCCCTATCACTCCTCATGCTTCCTATATAACAAAGGTCAAATGATCCACACCTGGTAGATTTCATTTAACAAGGCTGGAGCCAAGAGACCTTATGGAATAGGCTCATCTACCTGGTTTCAGTCTTTGAAGGTCAAATGCTCCTTATCACTAATAGAAATAACCTGACAAGGGTTGACCTAATGAATTAACTACAAAAGATGCACAAGGGTCATATTTCTGTTAGTCATTCTGTGAGGAAAATTAGTACAGAGCCTGTCAAAATAAATAAATAAATGAATAAAAGAAAAAAGAAAATGACCTTAAAGGCAAAATTCCTATTATAGATTTTCATCTGTCTAGTCACGACAGATAAAGAATATAGCAATCAGAATTACTTTTCTTGACATTAATGTTATTTAAATTTGCTTTTCTGAGATCTCTTCTTTATGCAGGACTTCTGTAATGGGAATCTGTGATGAAAAATGGGATTCCCATACAATGTAAGGGGAGTGCAATCCCTCTCAAAATACGAGAGTCTGGGGTACGTGACTGAGTACTGAAAATCTTAAGACTAGGCAGCACCGAAGTCAACTGAGAAGGGAGGATGAGTCTCTCTGGATGTTCATGTAACAGAATGGAAACTCAGATTTTAGCCCTACACAACTATTTTTAGAGACAGAGGTCTTTTCAAGCCATGGACCGTTTCAACATCCTCAGAGCTAGAGAAAGAGTTGACTGCTCTGTCGAATTGTGTTCCTGGTGAAGAAATTCTGGGGACCAGATCCGGGGACCGGATCTGGGGACCGAGGACTGCCCACTGCAATTTGGAGCAGCAATTCTCTCGCCGAACCCCTTTTTCCCCCAGCTGTATTTATTTGCAACTCACTTACCTGTGCCTCTAGTGTCGACAGAAAGATTGCAATAAGTTACACTGAAGAACCTTTTACCAGACTTGAGAAACCATTCTGGATTTTGATGGATTGTAAGAGTCATCTTTAAGTAGCTAGATATATACAACTTAAAATAGTATTTGCTTCTCTTTCTGTATATCTACAACATCAGGGTGGATAAGACTTGGTGGCAAACATTTCCATTTTTAATCTTCACTGGAGCAAGCTATAAAATCTCTAGTAAAAGATTTGATCTAGCCTTGTAGCAAATCAGGTCAAAGGCAATACACAGAAAACATGACATTTTCAGACTGACATACAAGCTGCATTTAATAACCCACATTATAGAGAAGTTCATCATGCTGTTGCTAGTCACTTCAGATTATTTTGATGAATCTGAATAAAAGTAAATGCAAATACACTTATAGCTCTCCCATTTACTATAGCACAACTTATTGCATCCATAGTTGGTTCCAGGGGCAGTTATCAACAACAGGAAATATGTATCCTAGACAGATATGTCAGGTTGGAGTTGGTAAGAAAACAATTCTCTCGGCTTCACAAGAGAGTATGGTAGGCACAAGAGTAGAATTTATATGAGCACTGTTACAAGCAATGGCAGCATGAAGGGTTTCAGCATGAATAAAGTTGCTTGTATAAATCCCATGGCAAAAGAAACTTTCCTTTCAGCACCCCTGGACTTATTGATTTGTTTAGAATTATGTTCTGTTTAATTCAAAGTAATAGTTCTAATAACCATATACAAAATAGATATGATTCTCTTTTCAACTCTTCTCACAGTTCCCTTCTGTGCTCCATTAAAGCAACATGAAATATGAGATTTCCATAAAAATTTATAAACATATCTGAAGGACGCTTCTGGTTTACTTCTTGTCTGTTTCTAGAACAACTTGTGCTTATGTCTTTAGGTCATCTCACCAATATCTCAGTAATGCCATGTATTTTCTAAACATCATCACACTGCTGAGAACAAGGAAAATCCTCCTGAAGATCTCCATCCCTTTTCATGAAGCACACTAATGAGCACATTACAAACCTGATAAAACACAAGTAAAATTCCTATTTGAAGTGTACTTAAAAAGAAACAATCAAGATAAGCATTTATTGCTTTATGATTTATTTAACAGAAAAAAACTATTTTGTGTGGAAGATAACTGGCATATTAGCAATAATCACTTAATGATTGGTCTGACAATTTCATATCAACTTAATGGTAAAAACAAACATCTCATTCAAACTACAATAGTGATATCACATTTTCCTGTTATCCAAGGTACTTAGAAAAAAATATTCCCCAGCAAAATATAACCATCAAGATTAGAAAGCAGAGATTTTATTCCTCATTTTACTGCAGAAAGTGTGCTGTCATTGCTCTAGCTCACTGATTTTTTCTATTCACTTCCTTTTCTAGAGGCAAAATCAAGAGAGTTAATCAAGGGTCATTAGATCAGACATCTCCTAGAATCATAAAATAATGTGAGTTGGAAGGGACCCACAAGTCCATTGAGTCCAACACCTGAGTTCACACAGGACCACATAAAAATCAGACCACAGATCTGTACTTTGCTTTTCTCCCTCTGCCCTTAAGTGCTGTAGGTGGTTTTGTTAATTTTAAATTACTAGGTCAGTATTCAAAACAGAAGATATTTATAAAGTGGAACAACCTTCTCCGCCAAATTGTAATCTAATGCAGCCAGCATACACACTATTCTCTCCTGTCCCCCTTCCCAAGCTGAAGGGGCATGTGACTACCACTTAGAGCAAGCCACAAGTAAGCAAAAGTTTCCTTTTTTGTTTGTTTGTTTGTTTGTTTGTTTGTTTCTCTTCCAATACAGAAGCCATAACAGAGAAGCATTGCTAAAATTATGACAGAATATCAAATAGCCTTTTGCCAAGGTAGATGTGCACAGGACATGACATAAATAGCACTGACTCCCTTAGGGAAATGGAAAGGCTATCCTCTAATTGAAATACCTGGCAATTTCTGATTATGTTCCCCTGCTTATTGGATCTTTCAGGATTTCAGTTTTTGATATAATTTCTCACAGTATACTTCCGGACTAAGTATACAGCATACAAGTAGACAAGTACATAATAATGATGGGTGAACAATTGGCTGACAGGTTGCACTCAAAGGGTTATAGTAAAAGAGGTTATATCTGATTCTGCTTTTTTTGAAAATAATAATAATAATAATAAAAAGTTAATTTCATCTAGCCTGCCTAACAGGGCAACACTGCCCTGCTTTTTCTGCACAAGTTTCAATTATCAGGGGAAAACTGAGTATCTGAAATGAAGATGGAGTTCAGTTCATTTGCTGTTATAGACCTCACTCTACCACTGTTTTGTAAAATAGACTAATTAGCAACACATCAAAAATATTTTTGAAAAGTTAATACATTTTTTTTTTAATTATTACATGCAAAGGACAGTTCCAGCAACTAGAATACCTTAACTTTGGCACCTTCTAAAATATTAACATGTAAAGCATTTAAGTAGAGGAAAAACATTTATTAAATTAGCAGTTCCACCTGTTTAAATAAGGATAAAAATCTGTTTTTCTGTGTTGTTCGCACATGGAAATGTTGGAACAAGAGGGAGTTCTGGTCATTACAGATCAAGTCCAAAACAAGCCATGTACTAGTTGGCAGTATCTGTAAAGCAGCCTGCGGCTGCAGATCTATGGTGAATGAGAAACCTTACTTCAGCAAAAGGCAACCTTAGGTTAAGGTCATTTGCAAAGCTTTATAAAGAGTTGCATATATAAAAAACTGCCTGTGGGTTTAAAAACAAACAATCAAGAAACCATGCAAATAGACATGTATCATATTCTGTGTACTAGAAATACTAAATATATATATATATATATATGTCCCCATTTACTATCCCACAGGCTAAAGCCTGATTTCAGGTTGGCCCTGATTGAATTAATTATTTCAAAAAATGGCAATAGTTGAAGGCTAGTACATATTAGGCTCAACAGGGAGCACATTCTATTGTCAAAGCAAATGGGGAACAAATACAGACAGAAGCAAAACCAAACAAAAAATCTGTCCACATCTTTCCTTCTTTACTGTGGGCTTTGAAATTCTCTCTTCTTTCTTCCCTGCTTTCTCATCGATTGAGCTTTGAGGCTGTGAACAAATCTTAACCTTAAGATGTAAATGTAGTTTTCTTCTTTAATTAAATAAGACTTCCTTCAGTTACCAAGCAACAATGCAAACTTCTACAAAGAACAAATGTTGCAACAAAACCTTTCAGTTGTACTAAAAGCAAACAAAAACCCCACACTAGTAAAACACTTACGCATCTTTCAGTAAGGTTTTTAAACGCTGCTAAACTAATCTCATTACCAACCTTCCAATGAAAACACTGTTCATTTGTTAGAATATCATCTCCTGGGGGAGATATCATCTCCTGGGGAAGAATATCATCTCCTGGGAGAGATAGGAAAACAGAAAAGTTTTAATGAATCACAAAAACAAAAAGATAACAAAACCATGATCACACAAAGCACTGGCTGTGAAAGAAGCTCCAAAATGATCTGTCTGATCATGAAATGAAATCTCTTTGAAATTCATTAAGTCAGACACTATCAGCCCAATATGGCAAATCTGACTCAGGCAAAACTGTCACTGACGTCAGTGAAAGCTTTGCCCTCATGAAAAAGTGAGAATGGATTTCACGACTGGAACCTAGTTGTGTTTCATTTCATTACCATCTTATTTCACAAGTAAAAAAAAAAAAAAAAAAAAGCCATTAAAATCAAAATGATATTCTGTTCCTAAAGGAAAACTGCACATCCACAGAACAAGCAGGGTATGAACCTCAGTAGAATTTTATTGTGGCCTTTATTTTAACTTTCCATTAGATGTCAGAATGGTGCAGAAATCAACATATATTTTCTTTATGAGTGTTGGCTTCTCTCAAACTGATTTATAAAAACAAATCTGCTACTAGAAGTGCTGTAGGATAGACAGAATGTTTCAGGGAAAACACCAATGCACTAAAAAGGCTAAGAAAAATAGGAGAGAACAACAAGAAACAAAACAGTGTAGGAGTGCTCAAACATTCAATAATTTCTAAAAATCTTACAAACACAGAAGAAGCTATTCCATTCACACTTGGGGTGGGTGTAGAATAAATACATGTATTCCGGAAAGAAGTCTTTTTGGTTCAACTAATAGTTGGCATTAAAGTCCTTCATCTGTCTCTTGATTTTCAGGAATTACATTTTCCCTTAACTAGCAGTTAAGCTTAATTATTTCAAAATTAACAGCTCTACAGGGATGCAATAGCACACTGTATGATAGTTTATAAGACCTTTTTATTAAAAATAAGATTTGCAAACCCGTTTTTGGTGAAAAATAGATATTAATATCTTTATTTTTGGAACTTAAGAGTTTCTGAAAGTTTTATCTTAGAATTTGAAACTGCCAACAATTTAACTTGAAGCTATTTAATTTTCTCTGTTTTCATTTACCAAAACCTGTATCTTGATAAGAGCTCATAATGCAAGAATATTCACATGGAAGTTCAGAAGTAGATCAGATTTGAGTCTAGAATTAGAAATTCCTCAAATCATGAGCAAAGAAATCATAGTCATGCAACATTAATGAAAACAAGTTTAGAAAAAAGATCTTGAAAGTATTTTGATCTGTTTTCCTCGTGGGGGTGGAGACAAACCTCCAAACCTGGTACCTCAGTAGTAGCTAGTTGCTCCTTAAAGAAATTTTCTGTACTTCAGCTGAAAGAATTGAATTGTTCAGTTGGAAGGGACCTTCAAAGATCATCCAATCCAACTGCCTGAGTACTTCAGGGCTAACCAAAAATTAAGCATGCTATTGACAGCATTTTCAGTTTCTTCAACTCTGACAGGCATGGGGCATTAACCATATCTCTAGGAAGCCTGTTGCAGTGTTTGACCACTCTTAAGGTAATGTTTCCTTATATGTAGTTTGAACCTCAACTGACACAGCTTTGTGCAATTCCCAACTGTCCTGTTATCACTTCCTAGGGAGAGGAGACTGGCATCTCTCTCTGCTTGCCCTCTTCAAGAAGAGGTAGGGAGCAGTGATGTTACCTCACAGCCTCCTTTTCTCCAAACTAGACAACCTGAATGTCCTCAGCATCACCTCTCCAGCCCTTTTACCAGCTTTGTTGCGCCCCTCTGGATGCATTTAAGGACCTTAATATCCTTTTTTTTTTTTTTTTTTTTTTTCTTTCTTTTACTGTTGAGAGCAGAACTACCTGCAAAACATGCATATATAAAAGCATACAGGTGTATATGAAGTTATATTTTCATTATTTTTCTGTTGCTTTTTCACACTAGCCAGAGAGTCTTTCTCCCATCCCAGATACAGTTATTCAGGGATTTCCAGGTGGAGGATCCATTCAATCCACCATAAGCTGTAATGCCATTACACCTCTGTGACCAACACGATCACTAATTCTTGAAGAAGTGGTCAGCCACACATTGCTATAAACTAGCTCAATTTTTCACTGCAGTCACTAAACTGTAATGAGTAGATCCTCTTCCAGTAATCCTGAACACAGCTAAATTGCTTTTATTATGATCCACATCTCTGGGAATTATATGGGTTTTACCCAAAACTGTACTTCAACTCTCCCATTCTGGATACAGGAAAGCAGAGGTTTCAGTTATCCAGCTCAGAACTTGGTTCATTTCTGTTACAATCTCAGAGTTGGAAACTGCCATAACACCTGCAATATGTGAAGATCTGTCAGTTTTGTTTATTTTACAAGTCTGATCTCACTTGCCATTCTGGTGGGAAGTGGTGTCTTCATCCACACACATTACAAAAAGATTGTTTCTGCTTACCATAAATGATGTTTAGCCACCACCCTTCTGATCAGACATCCTGCTGAAAACATTGGAAAAGTCATGTCAGATAACATCCCATCCATGTAAAGAGATTTTACAAATTCATAGCAGATTAACAGCTTTCCCTGTTACAGTACTACTTCAAAATTGGCAGTTAGGCAACATGGTGTCAGCAATCTCAAGTGCGACACCATATGTCAGGACTCTGTTGGAATTAACAATAACAACAGATAAACGCTTGCAATCTCTAACATGCACAGGCTCCTGAGTGCACATGGAGTCACTATGCATGAATTCTTATAGGTTTTGAAGAATTCTCTCCAAGGACTTTGTGAAACTTCGCATTAAAAAACATTTACACCAACCTGGAGGAAAACAAAACAAAACGATACAAAACAAACAACAACAACAACAAAACAGTGAAGGCATTTGAAGGCATTTGGGTGTTTGCTTGCTTTTTTTTTTTGCCCTCACATTTCAGTTGAGAAGTTAATGTAATTGTACTGGGAATTATCTTCAGAAATATCATAAGCCATTAAAAACCGTTTTCTTCTTTGTTTAAGGATGTTTTGTGAAGATGTTTTGGTACAGTCGAGTCTTATCTGATAAAAATATAAGATCTTATCAAAAACAAACTCAGTCCATCAAAAAGCTGTTTTCATGGTTTAAATATTTTAAAAGTGCATTCAGCAGCTTTCCATTGCTCTTTATCTTTTCCATTAGATTTTTCCTACCCACCATCCAGAAGACAACTGTGCTAAGATGAGAATTAGCCTATGATTATACAAAGTCTTCCTTCTAAATTTTAATTAGAAACATGTAAGTTTCCAACAGGCTGTCTTTATGTTTAACAGAAATAAAATATATGTTCACCAACACAAAAAGCTGAAAGGAACAGTCATTATTTGGCTGCTTTCTATTGGAGGAAGTGTAACATCTTTGGGGGGGTGGGGAGGAGGGGAGGTGGTGAGGAAATATAGAAGAAACTATTATCCTGGTCTGTACACTTTGACAAAAGCAGGTACACATGCTTCATGATAATTTAGTGTCCTCAGTAGTTTGGTGCTAAAACACAGTTCAAATTAACTTCCATAAATCAAGAGTTACAATATCGTCTGGAAATTTATCTGGCATTATTTGTAGGCTGGACAGTCTAGTTTTAAGCTTAGTGTTAAATATCAGTGTTTAATACAATGCTCATATTAAATCTTTCACAATCTTACATTTGTAAAATCAGATGATTTTAGAGATCTTGCTGACGTCCTCTTTTTTATATTGTGTTTTTTAAATAGAACTCAAGATAGAGACAAAGCAGTTTGGCAGGACCACTGGGTCTGGAGCAACTGACATCTGTTTCAGGAAAAGATTTTTACCCCCGGAACTAACAAATTTTGGTTTTTGAAGGAAAAAAAATCCTAGTTCATGCTATGTTGAAAACTTACAATATTTGTTTAAAAAGTTCATGTTAAGAAAGCTTTTAATATTTTAATTATTATGCAAGAGAAAAAAAATCAGAAGAAACATATTGGAAGAGAACGAATTCAACAGCCTCTTTATTATATTTGTACAACAAAGAATAATGCTTTAATCTTCATAAAGTTAATACACCAAAAATTGTTGACAACTTTTTACTAGATTGAGGGAATTTAAAATATGTAAAGTGACCTCTGTGACTGCTCTTATTTGTCTGTTGCTGAAAATTCATGTAGTTTATACAGATATAAAAAACCTCAAGTAAGATTTTGAGGGTATTGAATTATCAATTCTAATTATTGAATTATGAGTATTATACTATGTAATTGAGAGACAACTGGCAATTTGTAGTTTGTTTCACTGTCTTGGAAGTGAGTAATCTCATGTGAGGTATTTTAATCACTACTGGTCATAAATTAGAGTTGACTTTGACAAGTAGCCATGAAAACAAAACAAAACAAAAGTGTTCAAAACTATTATCCTAAGACAAAGTCCTTTAGCCTCAGCTGCATTCCAATAAACACAAATCATTCAGAATTCACTGACAAGAAGTATCATCATCTGAAAATGGTTAGCATGAGTCTTAGCACAACAAAATTATTGAAAAGACTATACATTTTATACTAGGATATTCACAATATGCTGAAATTCCTCTAACTTGCCTTTTTTTAGTACAATTAAAACAATTACAATAGAATAGTTATTTATAATAAATTAAAATAATTTAAAAAGACATTTACACAGCTTGATACATTTGCATACAATACCTAGATCTTAAAAATTTGAACACAGCTAAAAAAGTGAGGGATGACACAGCCATCTTATTGACTGCAGTCTCACTTATCACTGCTCCTGGAGAATAACTTATTTTTAGATAAATATTCCAAAGATATGACTTCTGCCTGACTTATGGCTGGAAAAATCTGGTTCATTGCAATGAATCCCAGGAAATGTTTACAGATTTTGTAAGGATTAAAATATCTCATAGAGTTTATTCTCCCCTCCCCCCCCTCCCCGCTCCAGCTTCACAAGATGTCCACAACAGATTTAACTTCAGATGTCATTTACATGTGTACCATTTCCATACAAGGATTTTATTGCCAATCAAATAGCTTTGCTATCAGTTCTAATAAGCCCAATACTTCACTGTTTTATACTTGTTTCACTTAAAGGCCTTTGCTTATTCAAAGCAGGCTCCCAGAGGTATATAGGAATGCATAATAATTAGAAAACATTTTTTTTTCTGCAGTAATAAGCCAAAATGAATATGCTTTTAAGAAAGAGCACTGTAAAGCAAAGGTCACATGCTAGTTATTTTGAATTAAAGGTCTTTTCAAAGCACACTACATGATCTCCCCTTTCATCAGTTTTAAATACAATAATTTAAGTAGTACATAATAGGAAAATCATAAATACCAGGCTAAGTCTAAATATATTTCTGAAGTCTTTGTCCTTTCTCTGCACCAGTTACAGCATAACAACAGAAAAATCTTTGCATGATGTTTTAACATTGAAAGAAAAATACTGGTTATATTTGAAGACTGTGTTCTTCACAGGTATTTATTTAGATGCTTTGAACAGTGGAAACACTTTGTATCTAATTTTTAAGCACTGTTTGAGGTATACATGCTTTAATAGTAGAGTTTACTCCAGTCATTGCTAATACTTGTGAGATACTGAAATAAACTGTAAAATAAAGAAACAATTTCATAATGCCTGAGGAATTATAAAAGTGTGATGCTTTTAAGAAGACATGGAAAGTAGCTTTGGATATTATTTTATACATAATATGTATTAACATTCTTTATTAATACAACACTTATCCTTGTTTTCTCCAATTGTTTAAGCAGTGCTCTTGAACAGTGTGAAAAATTTGTCTTTTGTAACTGCTGCTGAACACTGCGCAAACTTAGCAGAGGTAGCAGCTATCTACTCAAATGAATTTTGTTACTGTATCTTCCAACAAGGTTTCCTTAATGGATTTTGTAATTTATTTATTTTTTTCTAAATGGAATTTTTCTAAATGGATTTTGTAACTTTTGCTAGAAGATTTCAATACAGCAAAAGTATTTTAGACCTTTCTCTAGCAAAAGAATCTTGTTATTAAAGAAAAATAAGTAATATTTCCAGCTTGTGTCTAGCAGGGAGTCCTATATATTACAAATGTGATTTCTTCTCTATATCCATTATCATGGCTCTCATATAACAAATTTATTCAAATACCATATAACAAATTTTGAAAATAGAATATACATTTTCCAAAATAGATAGCATTGCTATATCCAAAGGATTTGTAAACACTTTCAAGGAAAACTGTCCTTTTCCAGCTCATTTGCTGACTTCTGTATTCCATCTATTTCCTTAAAAGTGGCAGGCAGCACTGCCAAAGAGCTTGAGACAAGAACTGCTGACTCTATTGGTTGCAATCTGCATTCCTGAATAGATCCTCTATTCTAACCCTACTGAGACCAAGGAAATGCACAGCAGTTTAATTTATTTTTGCTATTACTGCCTCTCTCTTCCATTGGTAATAGGTCTTATATTGCTAGTAATCCTAATTGGTGAACTGACATGCTACATTTGTAATGCAAGGTTACTGACACTGCAATTTTTCATCCAACTCCTCTTATTCCAAGGAACAGGTCACAAAGAGTATTTAGCTCTGTGTATTCACACCTCCAGATTGAAAATATGAATCACTCTTCAACATCACTTCTGCATATAGACAAAAATATTAAGAGATTTGAACTTCCTCCATCTGGATCTCATTGGTTCTAAGACCTTACACCCAGAAGAACTACAGGCATCTTTCTCATTTGCCTCTCTCATCTGCAGAGCACAGGAGTTTTTGATGAAAACAGCAGCAAGAAATAGCTTTACTGAGAAAGAAGAGTGGAAATAGCAAAAATGTACTTTTGTCTTCAACCATAATTACATTTTTCTTGCTCTAATGCGCATCCACTTGGTCCTTTCCATCTTTCACGTTAGTGTCTTGTGACCTCCTCTCACAGACTGCTAGCATGTGAAGAATCATAGAATCATAGAATATCCTGAGTTGGAAGGGACCCTTAAGGATCATCAAGTCCAACTCTTGACACCGCACAGGTCTACCCAGAAAGAAGGAACAGTAGGATTTGTAGCTACTTGCACCACTTCTTTTGCAAAAACCATAAATAGTTGAAGTAGTCATAATAAGTTGATCTTATTAATTCTGATACTTGTAGAGTTGTGCAAGGTAATTAAGTATTCAAAAGAGCTTCCCCTAAGAATCACCTGGGGAGACAGTTTTCTCACAGAAAAGTAGTGACTGAAGTGACGCTGACTACATAAAAAGTAAATTAAATGATAAAATGCACTTTTAAAACTCCTACAGAAAAAGCATGAAAGATTTGAACATCCCAGATTGGAAACAATCAAATACAACTTCATTAGAATCAAGACTTGGGAATTCTTAAGTGCTGCAACCCTTTATTTCAAAATTAAATGCCTGAGGAGTAGATATATAGAATATGCATCCTTCCCGTTTGTAATGAAATCAAATAGTGTTTTACACACCAAAAATTTAGAACTGGTATATGTTAGCCAGCTGGAGATTACATATTTAGTTTTCCTTATTGATGCAAATACTCTATTCTATAATCAGCTTTATAGCAGCAAAATATGACAATCAATTTAACCTTTTTTGGTGCCTTTTTTTTTAAAAAACAACAACAACAACAACAAAAAAAACTCACAGTAAACTCCATTTGCAGTAAAATACATTCCCTTCTACAACATAGCTCCTAAATAGAAACTAACTGTCGGAATGGGAGTGACCCAGAGTAACGATGCAACCTCGATGCGAGTATAATCGTTCGCCGTTTAATGAGTGTTCTAGCAAGGTATATATAGGCTACCGTTACAGCATGCGCAGACAATAACTTATAATTGGTCTAACTTCTATGCACACATCTCTAGCACTAATATAATTGGTACAATGGTGCCGTCGCTCCTCCCGAACATAGTTCCGCATATTTTAGTTGTAACATCACTCAAGGTTATCAGCCCTGGGCCTACACTATCTTCACAGTACTTCAAGGCCTGAGTTGCGCACTTTAATTAAATCATGCCCCTTCTCATTTAAACATACTTCCACAATTCCCCCTTTTTGTTTTTGAGCAACTCAGGCCTGGTCTACTACCTTTAACACTGCAAACATTGTAATAAGCAGGGCACTACAGGTAACAGGGTAACGATAGAATAGTGCTTCGCAGCGATGCTGCTCCTCACTCACACAGCACAATCACACAATCACACAAAGAGGCCTCTTCCACCTTTCATTCATACCACAAGAAAATATCACTTAAAATATCTTGTCTGCGGCTTCAGGAGGTCCTTGTCTACTCCCGTGGTGAGTGACTGAGAGCGGACACCCCTCCGAGGAAAATGCTCGGGGTGCACCTAAGGGCGTCCATTCCACAGTCGATCCCACAGCCGAGCAGAGCGGCTCCTGGTGCAAGAAATAATGCTATTCTAGTTTTGCATAACTACACCAAAGAGATGCATTGGGATAAGGAGCGAGTGTAACATTGACAATTTGTTTCATGGTTTGGTTTTTGCTCATGTAATTGAACCTTACACATGGTGTGGCTGTTACACTTCCCAGAGTATCTAATTCCTGTGGCTCTAAGAGCAATCATAGCAAGTAAACAGTCCAGTCTTTGTTACCTGCTGGGAGCCCCACCAGACATGTCTTAAATTGAGTCGTCAGCACTAGCCAGGGACAGGCACATCGCTTCTTGTCCTGTCATGTTGGTGAGGGTGACCCAGATGTTGCAGCATGGTTGGATGGAGACCCAGGTCTGACAATAACCGATGACAGCGGTGATTGTGAGGAGGAGGCCAACCATGGCCTTACCCTCCTTGCTGGTACCCATCTTGATCCGTGACCTGTAAAGACACAAGCATACCCTCGACCCCAAGTTATTAGAGGCTGGGGTCTCTCCCAAAGACCCGTATTTAAATTTTTTTACCATCACTAAGACCTGCTCTGATTGTGGCACCCGTGACAGTGCGGAATTCATACTTTTGTAATGTTTTACTATGGGTGGTACCTCTTTGTGAGGAAAGGGTAATGCTAGCTGATTCATTACGTAAAGTGCCTTTCCCAATCTGCTCTGTGGTGTTTCCCAGGTGTCTCCCCCCCCCCC
>CM021734.1:36237634-36313075 GCA_011075105.1 Heteronetta atricapilla | reverse complement strand
CTTTTTTTTTTTTTTTCTTCTTCTGGTTCGCACTTGTTGCAAAATTTTCCAGACATGCGGCTCCCACTTTGCCGCACCGTTCTCATGTATCACAGGACAAGCAATGCTAGCGGCTGCACTCCATTGTCCTTCCAGGATAGCATGCTTTATGACCCCACTCCGTCGCATGGGTCTCACTGGAGCCGGTGGGGCAGCAGGGGGAAATGATGGGGTGGGCTCCTCTCCGCTCAACGGGGAACGATCCGCTACTGATACCTTGTCTTTTAACCGCAGGTCCAGATCCGCAAGGCGCTGCTGGACAATTTCTAACAAGTTTTCCGAATTTTCTAGGGGTGGTTTTACACAGTCGCAGCGAGGTGAAGTTGCCGGAGCAGAGGAGTCAGCAGGGAGCGGCAGGGGCGCGTGAAGAGGCGGAGCCGAGGGCGGGGGTTGGCGCGCCTCCCCTCCCTCGCCTGCGGCCGGTGCAGGACATCCCCCCTGGGTGTGCTGGGGTGTTACTTCCGCAAGCGGCTCAGATCTCGGCTCTGGCCTGGCCCCGTCAACTTCCGCTTTCATTGCGGTCGATAGTGGGTCCGGCGGGACTGCTGCGTAGTGTGGGGGCGGCCCGTTACCCGGCCCATCACCGTCAATGCACGATAGGACTTCGAAGACCGCCGAGCATGGAACCCCGGTCATTCCTTTAACCGCAAAGAGCCCAAAAATACGTGCAAGAGTCCCAGCTTTTCTTTCCGAATCCCCAGATTTTTTAGGGACCGTCCTCGGGATTAACATTTGTGCAGCAGCACAGGCTACGTCCTTTTCTGCTTTCATGGTTTTTAACGTCTCTATTACTGTACGCCACAACTCGCAGACAGTTTTCACTTTCTTTCTATCTTTTGAATCTCCCGTTATAGTCTTTTCCCACATGGTATTCCCAAATTCTTGCCATTCCATAATGGAGAACAGCAGGGTCGTCTCTCTAAAGTGTCCCCATCGCTGTCCCAACTTGATCAATTTGATCAGTGTCTTTCCCGTTGTCTCGAAACCTCTCTTTGAGAGTATTCCAGCAAGCAACACTGCTGCAGCTTCCACCTCCAAAGCTGCGCCTTCCACTGGGAGGGGAGGTCCATGTCTGCCCCCAGTTTGCACACAGGCAGCACTCCTCCCAGACGTCTTGTTTCCCATTCCCCCCCTGTTGCTGCTTACCGCAGTCTCGGAGACTCAATCGAGTTTGACCATCTGGCGAGTAACCATCCTCTGCTACCAGATGTCGGAATGGGAGTGACCCAGAGTAACGATGCAACCTCGATGCGAGTATAATCGTTCGCCGTTTAATGAGTGTTCTAGCAAGGTATATATAGGCTACCGTTACAGCATGCGCAGACAATAACTTATAATTGGTCTAACTTCTATGCACACATCTCTAGCACTAATATAATTGGTACAATGGTGCCATCGCTCCTCCCAAACATAGTTCCGCATATTTTAGCTATAACATCACTCAAGGTTATCAGCCCTGGGCCTACACTATCTTCACAGTACTTCAAGGCCTGAGTTGCGCACTTTAATTAAATCATGCCCCTTCTCATTTAAACATACCTCCACAACTAACTATTTCTTCTCCCCTTTAACTGCAAAAATGGAGCTAATAATCAAGAGATATTTCCATATATTTGGAGTGCATCTGTGAAGGTGTAGTGGGTTTATGGGGCAAGGTTTTGGTAGGGGGAGCTGCATGGGGTGTCCTCTGTGGGGACCATGGGGGAACAGGTGACCTGGTAGGAGCTGCCTACAGTGGGGGACCCATATTGGAGCAGTTTGCTCCTGACAGATGGACCCTGTGGTACAGACACATGTTTGGAACAGTTCTTGAAGAGCTGCTGCCTATGGACAGCCCCCACAGGATCAGTTCAGGAAGGACAGCATCCTGTGGGAGGAAACCCCTGTTGGAGCAGGGGAAGAGAGTGACTGAGAAGTGGCGGAGGCAAAGTACTATAGACTGACTGCAACCCCCATTCCCCTGTGACACCCAAGGGGAGGAAGTAGAAGAGAGTGGATGGGGGGAAGGTGGTTTTGATTTCTTTCCTTCGTTTCTCACTTCTCTACCCTGTTAGTAATAGGCAATAAATTTTACTAATCTGCCTACACTGAATCCATTTTGCCTGTAACAATAATTGTTGAGTGATGTCCCTGCCCTTATCTCAACCCATGAGCCCTTTGCTTAGTATTTTCACTGAACCATTTGGGTGGTCCAACTCATACAACCCTCAAGCATGGGGTATGATTTTTGGGTGGTCCTAGGTAGGACAGAAGTTGGACCCGATGACCATTGTGGGTCCCTTCCAACTCAGGACATTCTATAATTCTTTTGGGGTAGTTGTATTTCTTCATCTACAGCACCTTTTTTAAAAAAAAAAAAAAAAAATCATTTTTTCCTCCCTGAAGAGACAAGAAAGAACAACTACCTAGGTCCAGATTTTTATAGGTATCTTGTTAAGTTTAATTGATGCTTAACTGATTAATTTAGTTCACTTGCTGAATGACTGATACTACCTGTAGTTGCAGCAGCCTTAGCCTGGAATTTGAATTAAAGCAGTGTTGGGGAATTCTTGTTGGAGAGAGCTAATTTAGAGGTTTCCCTACCCCCATAAGGGGTTATACTTGCATATATTTTATTATCAGATGTATTTCTCAAAATTCTTGCTTCATAGGAAATTGTTTTTACTTTAGGGATCTTCTGAATGTTTTATTTAAACTTTCTAACCTTTGTTTTTACTTTGTCATGATTTTTAATAAAGTTTTAAAAAATAGTATTTATCTTCAATATATTGTGTCTATGTATATTGTCTGTATGGATACAGCATTCAAAACATATCAGCATTCAAAACAAGATGTACATAAACTCATATTTTTGTACTATATATATCTGCATTAATAAATATTAGCTTTGAAAAAAAAAATCAGGCATATCAAGTTCATAAATTTAGTTCTGAAAACTAGACACAATTCTGTATCATTAAATATGACAAAAAAAAAGAAAAAAGTTGACAGCAAGTATATTCTCTGAAAATAACACCACCACTTTTTTTTTTTTTTTTTTAATCATCAAAGCAAGGGTACAGCATGCTGCATAGAGAGGTGCTGAGTCTTCACAACCTAGCCTTTTTGTAGGGTTAAAGTAAGTGTAAAGTGCTACTATGTGAGAACTGGTACACCTACCAGTTCTCAGGCTGGGATTTGAGGCACAGTCCAGAGCTTAAATGGGGCTGCATTGGGGTCATTAATGGCCATCAGTGCAGGTACGGGCATCACATGAGTTTACAATTAGGACACTCATTGATATTTAACTCTTTGCCTATTCAGAGTTTTCAATCATTTGAAATGAAACATAAAGTAAGATCAGTTCATGAATCTTTAAGTAACTAGAATATTAAAGTTGGAAGGTTGTTACGTAGCAACTGCCTTCACTGCAATTTGAAAAGTCATTTAAAGAAACAGAATCCATCTTTTTTTGCTTACTGACTCCACTGTCACTCTGCCAACAACTTTATCGAACCATAGCTGCATTGCTGTATCTGCTCATGCTTGGGCTGTTTTCAGTAGTGTAGACCAGAACAGCATAGTCTAAAGCAATGTAAGAGTGCATCTGCCAGTTCTACATTAAGCATGTTTTTCCTGCTATGATTGCAGGTAGATCAGGGATAGGCAAAACAGTCTTGGCTGTCTTGTTTTAGAAAAGCCTACATTCTGAAACTTGGTAGAGGAGTTATATTTGACACTAAAACTGGCATTAAAGTGAATAGGATAGCTACACCACACTAAGAAATCTAGCCCTAGAGTTTTATGCATGAACCAGAGGCATCATCATTTACTGATCACAACAGAACATAAATTGTTTTAAAAGCCATTGAACCAGGTAGATTTAATGTGCTCTAAAGGACATAAATGAAGGACCAAGACAAGCATGACATGTAAAGTAAAATCTAACAATATGGTCCAAAACCTAGGAACAGGGGTATTTATTTCTTTTACTTGGTAAATGCATTTCCTGAGGTAAACACAAAGCAGAACAACAATTTTCTTAAGAAAGTACAAAAACCAATCAAATGGAAAAGCATGTGAATTTAAACTTGCCAAGAATAAATCAGAGTTGGAAACTAGAAAAAAAATTATTGTCAAAGCAATGAGATACTACCCCCTCTTAGAGCAGCAACAGAATAAGGGTTAGATAATTTTACAACAGAATTTATATTTGTCTAACTGTGGATCACTTCATATGGTGTGACTGCTCAAAACAGCTGTGCACTAAGCATAATGTCTCAGAATGCAACTTCCAGACCTACACTGAGATTCACAGTACACACAGGATCGCATTAAGTAGAGGAATTAACACTGTACAAGCAGGTGTATATCCTGCCCCCTTCCCACTACCTTCCACATGGTTAATTAGGTCGAGGCAGAGCACTGCAATGGTATGTTGTTCTTTCCAAATTATTTGAAGCCGGCTCAAGTAACAATGAGTCATGTAGAATCATAAGTTATATCAAAATCTTTTGGTATATTTCTGCTTAGACCATTTTGACTGCAAACTTTGTAGGGAAATTCTCCTCTCTTTCCCAGTGGCTTCCCATTCAAAGTCCCATCCAAATTCAAAAGCCCATTTCCCATTCAGAGAAAGTATTCTGTGTGAAAATAAAGTGGAAGCTAGGATAAACACAAAGATAAAATAGAATAAGATACCCATGGCTTATCATTGACATTTCAATGCTGTGTTACTTTTCCAGCACTTTGAATGCATTTATCACATTAATTAATATTAAAATTAATAAATAATAATAACAATATATATCAAAAATTCCAACAGTGAATTATGCTACTATAAGACTATATATACTAAAACCACAGCTAAAAGGTAAGTTGCCAAGTGTAAAACATTTATTTTAAAACATAATGAAAAAAAAATTAATCTTTTGTTAATACTGTTACAATCCTTTATCTTCAAGACCCAAGGCTTGATGAGAATGTTTTATGCAAAGTTACCAGTTATTACTTTTGTAGTTTTGAAATATAATGCACAGTTGACTTTGATTCTTTAAATCTTTCTCCTTGACAACTGCAGATTCACATCAAGTACACCCATTGCCTTTCTATGAACAATAGAGTTTGCTGACATACAACTATTGCTTTTCTATAAAAACTAGATTTTGCTGACTTGTACTGATTTTGTTCCTTCTGAGTTGCACCTTTTCCTCTGAACATTGTTCAACTGCACTTTCATCTCTGAATCATTCCATCAGCCAACTGGAACAAGTCCCAGCATAAGTCACTATTAAGTATTGTTTTAAAAATAGTAGAATGCATCTTGTTTGTTTGTTTGTTTTTCTCTGACACTGAGTAACATTGGAAACACAAATCTTTGTACAATAATGGAGATTATGAAGTTTAAAGTCCAGCTGATAGTTTACTTTAGGAAAAAAAAAAAAAGGAAAAAAATTATTAAGGATCACTAAACTGAAAACACTTATCTCTCTCTTAGAACTTGAACATACTCAAAATCCTGTCAGCTATGACGTATTTTATCATTTATAACAATCTAATGAATTATGGGATTAAGGACTAGCTTTACAAAGGCTGAGGAACTTTCAAGGTGAAACTGAGTCTTAAGCCCAGTTTTCTTTCAGGTTCTTTTTTCCATGCTCATTCTACAGCAAGTTTGAGGGATATGCATTGATGAGATGCATGCCTTGAAAAAGTTCTCACTGGTACTCCAAAGTTCCTTTTTAAAAACATAACAGAAACATAACAGTAATTTTAATGAAGATACAGTTCACAATTTACCTCAAAAGGATGAACATATTTTCCAAAGTCCTAAGGTATTATGGCACTTACTGTAGAAGATGCCTTAGGATGTGTTGTAGCAATACATATAGCAATGTGTTAGTACATTAGGATGTTATAGCAATACATTCTCTGCATAAAGCATCACTTTATATACTAAGTCAATTTTTCCAAATTATTGGAAAATAATGGAAAATTGGAAAATCCTGGTAGGCTGGTTATTGAGCCTACCAGGGGTGGTGCCCTGCTAGACCTTCTCTTCACAAACAGAGAAGGACTGGTGAAGGATGTGATTGTCGGGAGCTGTCTTGGGCAGAGTGACCACGAAATGGTATTCTCTATTCTTGGCGAGGCCAGGAAGGGGACCAGTAAAACCGCTGTATTGGACTTCCAGAGGGCTGACTTTGTTCTGCTGAGAACACTGGTTGGTAGAGTCCCTTGGGAAGTGGTTCTGAAGGGCAGAGGAGTCCAGGAAGGCTGGGCGCTCTTCAAGAGGGAAATCTTAATGGTGCACGAATGGTCTGTCCCCACGTGCCCAAAGACGAGCTGGCGGGGAAGAAGACCAGCCTGGCTGAACACAGAATTGTGGCTTGAGCTTAGGAGAAAAAAGAGGGTTTATAATCTTTGGAAAAGTGGGCAGGCCACTAGGGAGGACTATAAGGATGTTGCGAGGCTGTGCAGGGACAAAATTAGAAAAACCAAAGCTCATCTGGAGCTCAATCTGGCTACTGCCGTTAAAGATAACAAAAAAAATGTTTTTATAAATACATCAACACAAAAAGGAGGACTAAGGAGAATCTCCATCCTTTACCGGATGTGGGGGGAAACTTAGTTACAAGAGATGAGGAAAAGGTGGAGGTGCTTAATGCCTTCTTCGCCTCAGTCTTTAGCGGCAATACTGGTTGTTCTCTGGATACTCAGTACCCTGAACTGGTGGAAGAGGATGGGGAGCAGGATGTGGCCCTCACTATCCACGAAGAAATGGCTGGTGACCTGGTACGGCACTTGGATGTGCACAAGTCGATGGGGCCAGATGGGATCCACCCAAGGGTACTGAGAGAACTGGCAGAGGAGCTGGCCAAGCTGCTTACCATCATTTATCAGCAGTCCTGGCTACTGGGGGAGATCTCAGGTGACTGGTGGCTAGCAAACGTGACGCCCATCTACAAGAAGGGCCAGAGGACTGACCCGGGAAACTACAGGCCTATCAGTTTGACCTCAGTGCCAGGGAAGCTCATGGAGCAGATTATCTTGAGAGTCATCACGCAGCACTTGCAGGGCAAGCAGGCAATCAGTCCCAGTCAGCATGGGTTTATGAAAGGCAGGTCCTGCTTGACGAACCTGATCCCTATGACAAAGTGACGCGCTGGGTGGTTGAGGGAAAGGCTGTGGATGTGGTCTACCTTGACTTCAGCAAGGCTTTTGACACCGTTTCCCGCAGCATTCTCCTCAAGAAACTGGCTGCTCTTGGCTTGGACTGGCGCACGCTTCGTTGGGTTAGAAACTGGCTGGATAGCCGGGCCCAAAGAGTTGTGGTAAATGGAGTCAAATCCAGTTGGAGGCCGGTCACTAGTGGCGTTCCCCAGGGCTCAGTGCTGGGGCCGGTCCTCTTTAATATCTTCATCGATCATCTGGACAAGGTCATTGAGTGCACCCTCAGTAAGTTTGCAGATGACACCAAGTTAGGTGTGTGTGTTGATGTGCTCGAGGGTAGGAAGGCTCTGCAGGAGGATCTGGATAGGCTGCACCGATGGGCTGAGGTCAACTGCATGAAGTTCAACAAGGCCAAGTGCTGGGTCCTCCACCTGGGGTGCAATAACCCCGAGCAGAGCTACAGGCTGGGAGATGAGTGGTTGGAGAGCTGCCAGGCAGAGAAGGACCTGGGAGTGATGGTTGATAGTCGGCTGAGTATGAGCCAGCAGTGTGCTCAGGTGGACAAGAAGGCCAACAGCATCCTGGCTTGTATAAGAAACAGTGTGACCAGCAGGGCTAGGGAGGTGATCGTCCCCCTGTACTCGGCTCTGGTGAGGCCACACCTCGAATACTGTGTTCAGTTTTGGGCCCCTCACTACAAGAAGGACATCGAGGTGCTTGAGCGAGTCCAGAGAAGGGCGACGAAGCTGGTGAGGGGTCTGGAGAACAAGTCCTACGAGGAGCGGCTGAGGGAGCTGGGCTTGTTCAGCCTGGAGAAAAGGAGGCTCAGGGGTGACCTTATCACTCTCTACAGGTACCTCAAAGGAGGCTGTAGCGAAGTGGGGGTTGGTCTGTTCTCCCACATGCCTGCTGACAGGACGAGGGGGAATGGGCTTAAGTTGCGCCAGGGGAGTTTTAGGTTGGATGTTAGGAAGAACTTCTTTACCGAAAGGGTTGTTAGGCATTGGAATGGGCTGCCCAGGGAAGTGGTGGAGTCACCATCCCTGGAAGTCTTTAAAAGACATTTAAATGTAGAGCTTAGGGATATGGTTTAGTGGGGACTGTTAGTGTTAGGTCAGAGGTTGGACTCGATGATCTTGAGGTCTCTTCTAACCTAGAAATTCTGTGATTCTGTGATTATCTCACATTCTGTCCAAGTGGAAATGGCTAATAGATCAGTTATTGTAGAGTACCATAAGGTACGATTCCATTTACTTCTGTTGTTCTGTTTCTTTAGGTTCAGTAATTATTTTTATTTTTTGTAATTCTTGAATGATATTCCAAGTCCAGGATTCTTGGGTAGGTTGGATAGAGGTATGGTCAGAGAGGTGGAAAATTACACTTCAGTGCAAATGATCCGGTGGTCCAAGTCAATATAAACAAGTCAAAACATATTGTCAACAACTCATTCCATACAAAAAATAATATAAATACAAATAATATTATATTCAATAATATGACATTACTTATGTCAATAAAAATATATTTTTCAGCAAATCAATTAGCAGAAATAGTTCAGTAGGTGTTAAAACGTGTTTGGGACTAGCTAGTCAGGAACAACTGGACAAAAGTAGTTTTCAGTTAAAACTGAAAAAATTTTGAATAGCAGTGTTTATAAAATAACATCTTACTACCAAACTAAGCTATCTGTGGTCTTATATGTTGGAATCACTTCATAGATCATCATAATTAATCCACAAATTATTTAAGTCATACAGGAATTAAATGAGTTGTTGACAGTCATTCATAATGACAGTCATTCATGTTGACAGTAATTCATAATTTTCTTAATAGATTTATGAAATTTCTCTGTCCTTCTGCTAGGTGTTGCAGATACAGTCAGGAGAAAAAACTGGAGCTAAGCACAGCACAGATCCAAGAGAGAGCGAACAGCTAGTGAGAGATTTTCCCCTTTGGACTATGTCTTTAGTATACACTATCTCCCTAACTGTGTTTGTTAGTTTCCAGAACATGCTGCAAAGTCTGCATGCTATCCAAGATGAATGAGAAAACTGTTATAAAGTATGGCAGATGAGAAAATCTGGGGTCCCAAGTTTGATTCCTGTAATTTCACATATGCCTGCTGTCACCATGACTTTGCTGTGTTTATCTGTGGGCACTGAGGCATGCTTATTTGGAGAGGTTTTTCACAAACTTCAATTTAAAATACTCCAATAGAGACAAAGATAGTCTGAGACCAGCAGATTTTGAAAATGTCATATCTAATCCATGCTTTTAAGCACAAAAATCAATACAGCCTCAGTTATAAAACGCTAACATGTTGTGGTGATAGTTTGGCTCATTCTGAGACCCACAGACATTTTCAGTTGTATTATTAAGATGCACTCAAGACACACTGTTTTGTCCATGCAAACAATCATATATGTAGCATTAAAATTAATTCAAGTTAATTTATACAGTGCAATTTGCTTCTCAAAGGCTTTTTTTTTTTTTTTTTGTATGCAAAACAAAAAAAAATTACAGGGAAAAAAAAATTACAGAACTCAAAAAATGGAAGAAACTGGGAAACAATTCATTTTTCATTCCAGGAAAATGCCAGGCCCACATCCCTGGATTGTCCTGCTATGATCACAGGGAGTAAAATACCTAGAAAAAGAGGAGCACTTAATAGCTATCAGGAACTGTCTCCCCTGAGGCTTGAACCACCAAAATACTCATAAGGCCACTGATTATAGCAGAATAGCTCACTTGCTTTGAGCTAAACACTGTGTTTAATGGATTGAAGCCTTGATTAATAAATGGAGCTAATAACAGAGTATGAAATTAGTTTGAAAATCTTTCTGATTCACAGACATTTCTGCCTCTTTTCCAGGTCAATGTTTATTCTTTTTTGTTTGTTTGTTTGCTTGTTATTTGTTTTTGTTTGATTTTTAAATAAAGAGAAAATACTAAGTTTTGATTGACTCTCATTGTCTAACAGAAATCCAATGTTTATAAGCACATAAAGAAAAGAGCAGATTATACTCCAAGGCAGTCAAGACACTATGGCAAATATAGATATATCTGCTGCACCTCAGTATTTGTTTTCAGTGGTGCCTAGTAATGGAGTACAAATTCACATTCTATTTATATCTTTGCTTTGTTGTCTTCATATACAGTGAGTACATATGTACACGTTGTAATCATGACTAATATTTAATGGTAATGTTGTATTTAGATATTAGACAATTTCAGAGTAGCATTTTTATATATATGTTATTTATAACACAGGTTTTTGCTTGCAGCTCCCAATTTGTTCTCACCATGTTAATTTTCCAAATTCTGCTGTATATACACTTGATATATACATGTGATGCATTATTACCCTAAAATATACCACTTATTAATAGTGGATGAGCTCTATCAGTGAGATTAAAATAAAATTTATCTACATTTTGATTTCTGTTACTAATGTAATCCCCCTCAAGATTAGATTCTCATATATCTCTCTGTTTAGCACAGATCTGAAGAACATGATGGACAGAAGAATATCAGTTGCTACTGGAACCAGGGAACTCCACCTGCACCAGAGAATTAAGATTTAGACAGAAGGTGCTTAAGAAGAAAAAATATCTGAATTTAGATTTATTTATTTAGTTTACTTAATATAATTATTTAATTAACCATGATGTAACAACAATTACTTTGTACATATTCCAAAGTTAAATGCAACAGCCAACAGTTAGTCAAACTAGACTAAAAATCTATCTTGTGGTAACTAAAATTTTACCCCAAGACTGGCTTTTGAGCTAATACATTTTGAAGAATGCTATGTTACAGTCTTATGGTAAGTCTTACTGGCAAATGCACTTATACAGACTCCCTATTTCATTTTCAGATACTAGAATATGTTGCTAAGTCTTTTTTTGCTTATTGAGGTACACTGAACAACTACATTTTTTCTTCTTTTTTTTTAGTGACTACTACTCTAAAAGTTTAAAGCTGGCCTTTCTATTTTAGGGTTCTGCTAAGCAGAAAACAAACAAATAAATAGACAAACAAACAAACAAAAATATTCTATTTGTAGTTTTGTGTTTAATAATAGGTCAAAGCCTCTAGGGTTTCACACTTGAATGAGTTGCATCCTGGGGAATCCTGTGTACTAAGAAAGCCAGATTAATTAACATAATCAAACATGTCTCAGTAAAACCAGGATCTAAAACTACAGTGATGTCATATCCCATTATAACACCCTTTTAAAATGCTGGAATGTACAAACTGGCAATACAAATGGGGTAAAGACTACATACATGAGATTTACATACATGAGAGGAATAATCCTTACCATTATGATATGTGGTTTTCAATGTTGCCAGGTTGGAAGCTGATACGGTGTTTGTAAAGTCAGTGTATTGCTTTCATAAGAACTTAAATACCTATAAATTTGTAGTTGAATATATCATGACAAGACATTTTTATTTTATAAATTCATGTTTTAAAACTTGAACCATCATTTGGATTGAACTTCTGAATCACAAGACTCATCAAATATTATCCAGTGGCTTCTGGATTAAACCCAGAATTTATGGTTGACCTAGATTACAAGACTTTAAATGGTGACCAGTTCTGCTTTCTTTTTAGTTGTCTCAATCTTTTCGTTGCTCCAAGGTAGTATTAAAAAAAATAATAATGATCTGAATTCATCTTGTATCACGTTCCAGCCTTGCTAATTTTTTTCATTTAAAGAATTACCTTCACCTCACAATCTTTTTCCATCATGTAGGTGTATAAAGATGCTTCTAAATATTTCTGGTTTTAACAGAATCAGCTGCTTTAATCTTACTTGAGAAATATATTCCAAACTGTAATGTTCTTTTATCTCTTTTCAGAAAACTTTCAAATTTGTCAGCAACCTCCTTATAAAATAATTATTTAAATATATCAAATCTTAACATGTTCCAGGAATTGGCAAACTAAAATGATAATAATAACTTCTGATGACTAGTGCTACTATTATTTTGTCTTAATATTCCACAAGGACTCTGTCACACCAAAAAAAGTACATTCTGTAATCCTTCAATCTATATCTTTACATTGGCTTCTCTATATGATTACCGTTGAGTAGCTGCATGATCTTGTATTCCATTGAATAAATTGCATGTTATTAAAGCAAGAGATTCTACAAAGCTGACCTTTGTTTGTCTTGCTAACTCCAAATACACTATGTTTTTCAAGTATTCACATCTCTGGGGGAAAGAAAATAAATTAAAAAAATAAAAAATCAGCAACAACAACTCAAGCCTACTGGTATGATCCACATCAGGATCATTTCTGTCCAGCAGCCTTAAAGCATCTCTTACTTCCAGGCTATCCTTTCTCAAGTTTATAAGTATAATTGGTTATAAATGGTATAAATGTACTTAAATACAGAGAAAGAATAGTTATACATCTTGCTGTCTGTAAGGAGAATTAGAGATCATCATAAACTAACACATTTTGGTGAAAACTTTTCATTTTGACATACTAGTGTTTGCCATTTGTAAGAAACAAATGGCAACTAGAAGTTTGATCAACTTCTAGTACTACCAAACGTAAATCACACAACACATATAGTATATACATACATTCCAGCTATCATGTTGTGAATTAAGAGCAATGTCTTAACAATGTTTTTATCCAGGTATATAAGGTATATGATATATACCTAACAGAAGTATCAAGAGTTAAGTACACTTCTATGCTTCTAATCTCATTAAAGTCAATAGCATGTGCTTTGTTGAACTGAAACTCTCATGGAGAACTGTTTGAATTCATAGAGAGGAGAGTACTTTCATACTCAGCACTACTTATGTCATAATTTTTAAAAGCTTGAAAAAGCTTGAAGACAATATTTGTCTTCAAGAACAAAATGATCAGAACAAAATGATTCAAGAGAGTAATTGCTATGTAAAGCATAAGTCAGTGTATTTTTTTTTGTCCCCACAGAGATTTCAGGAAGTTTGAACTCAGCATAGCCAAAGTAGAGCCTATATTTATAACTAATAGGACTGTTCTGGTTGGTGAACTGGAGAATCCATGCTGGTGGTACTACTAGCATTGTAAGAAAATCTCTCTTGCTTTAGTGGAAATGATTGAAATGCAAGACCAATCATTGTTGAAGTACACAACACAAACGGTACCTTCAGAAACAGCCCCACTAAATGCTTATGTTAAGGAGAAAGATAAGAATCAACAGTTCTGAACATACAAAGGAAGTACTCTACACTAATTCAGTATAGCACCTCTATAGGACAGACCGTCCTTGAGCAAATAGAGGCATTCTTAGGTTTGTTCCCTACTGTGTTTTCAGTTAACAGCTTGAACGGGTTCTTTTCATGGTTACTGTTGTCATCCCAGGTGAGGGTAAGAACTAGAACAAAAAGATAAACATTTTTGCAAAATGGATAGAGAAACTTAAGAGTACTGAATGCAAAGAGTATGGAATCATTACTTAAAAAAGAAAAAAAGAAAAAAAAAAAAGAAAAAAAGCTCAGGGAACAGAGGAAATAGATTAGTGATGTTCTAGAATATTCTTTACCCAGACGCTTGGCAGGTATCAACAAAGAAAGCGAAACTGGATCTAAAAGTTATTATTTAGTGATGCCTGCTGGAACAACCTTGAAGAAGAGACTTAAAAAAAAATATATAGGGAAAATAGAAAACATAAATTAAGAACACAGACAAAAGCTACTTTTTTTTTGAAGGGAAAAAAAAAAAAAAAAGAAAAGAAAAGACAATATTGCAGGAGATGGAGCTTGCGATTCCCTATTTCTAACACACACTCTGTTCTTAGAAATAAAGAAAAAAAGTCAACCACCTGTTTCTTATTCTTTATTTCATCTCCTCTACATGGTGATCTTGTTTTTAGATATAAAAAATATATTATTTTTATAAAATATAAAATATTTTTTTAAATATATGTATTTATAAAAACTATTAAAAATATAAATTTATATGTATTTTTATATATTTATGACATTTTTCTGTGTTTAAAAGTTGTTCTACACTTCACCCTGTCTTTCCACCTTCTGAAATGAGTTTACTGTAGAAGCTTGTGCTTCTGTCAAATTTAAGTTTATTTAATTCTGCTTCTTCTTGATGAACTTTAGCTTTTGTTTGTTTTTCCCCACATTGTCTTCCTCATTCTTCAGCCCCTGAGCTTCCCGTGGCTTTTTAATAGTTTAAATAAGACTCTGGCCTGAGATAGTAATATGGTCACCCATGAACCTGTGCAAGTAGTGGGGCTGCAGAAGGACTTCAGCTGCTAATACCAATCAATGACTACAGGAAAAAGCAAGCCAGTGTATTATACTTAGGCAGACAGAGAGGAAGATATGCCCAGGCAAATACATTTCACACATGCAGAGAGCCGTTTCTAAACTGTTCCTTCCATTGATTCTCCCGGACAGGCTGTTCAAAGGCTCCTCATTAAAAAACATTGTATTTTAGGCTCAGACAGAGTGTTCCCACTCCAAAATCTCAGGCATATTTTCCTCATCTGTCCCCGTTCAGATATAACCCTTCTTCACACATCTTTCATCTTCTTTTCCGGACAGACAGATTTTCTCACACAGAATTTCTCAGTACCAGCTCATAAATCCTTACTCTTTTGTAACGCAAGCAACTCCTGACTTCAGTGAACTTTTCTTTTGGGTTTCTCTAACAACACCTGTAACCACCTCACTTTCCTCCTGTCACCTGTACGTGTAAACTTACTCATGCTATGGTCCTCCCCCTTTTTTTTCCCCATTATTATCTTTCCTGTCCCACTCTTGAAATGATCTTTCCCCCATTCCCTCCCACCTCCCTTCCACTCTCCTCCCCAGTGGGATGTTCAGACTTTCTCGGTTTGGGTGTCTGGATGGTCTGTTTTATGTTACCCTTTTCTAAAGTAACAAGCAGAACAGGAGGATACTCTTCTTGCAGGATGGAGGATATTCTTCCATGGGCACCGTACAATGCAAAAAAGACTGAAACAGAGATCCTTCGCACCCTCCCTTTCCTCAGAAGACGCACGCCAGCACCCAGCCCAACAGGTCACCCCCCGAACTCCCCGACCCCTCCAGAGCCTCCCATCCCTTTGGATTCCCCCCGGCTCCCCCTCCCGCGGCGGGGCCATCTCCCCTAGCGAGGCAGCACCCTGCCCGCCGCCATCCCCCCTGCACCCGCTGCGGGGAGCTGCGTTGCGCTGCGGGGAGGGGGCGAGGGCCGCCCCCCGCCCTGCCCTCCGCGCCCGCCCCCCCGCCGCCACCACCACCACCGCCTCCACCGCCGCCGCCGCAGGATCCCCGGCGCCCCCCGCGCCCGGGATGCGGCTGGCGGCGGGGTGCCGGCTGCTGGCAGGAGCAGGGGCAGGCAGGCGGGGAGTTGGGCTCCGGCCGCCGCCCGCCGCCGCGGCGGGGATTAGGCTCCGTCCCGCCCGGCTGCCATGGGGGGCGGCGGGGCCCGGCGGGCGGTAGGCGGGCTGCGGGCGCGGAGCCGCCGGAGCTCTCCAGATTTCTGAGCCGATGACGAGCGCCACCTCCGGCAGCATGGGGCGGGCGCGGTACCTCCGCGCGGCCGTCTCGGGGTTTTACCTGTGGGAAGCCGCGGTTCTCCTCAGGTGAGGTGGTTTTCCGAGGGCAGGGCGCCGTGCCTACCCGCCGTCCGTTCTCCTCGCGCGGGGAATGAGCCGCCGCGGTCGCTGCCGTACCTCGGCAGCAGGGCTCTGGGCACGAACACCACACGCGTGGGATCCGCGCCTCGTGAATGATTTTGTAATACTGCATCGCCTTGAATTTGGGGTTGCGTTCGGGGAATGGGGCGGCTAGGTGGTACCTGCTCACAGGTCCCTCTTTGATCTGGGAATATCACTGTTTTTAGCAGGAAACATAACATTAAGGATTCCAAAAATTCTTCATGTGCAAAATGGCCATGTGTAAAAGTTACAGAAGATAATCTGAGTTAACAATATATAAAATTTGGTATGTAGTGCTCCACAGTGATGGCATGCCTCACAGGTTCTCACTGGTTCAAAGCAAATCTTTTATTACTTTTTGAAGTTAGATTAATGATCTGTTTTGTATCAACATGTGTAATGTAAACAGTTTATAATGTGTTTTTATTGTAATTGTGCCAAAAGATAGAGATTTTAAGAAACTGGGTCACATGGTATGAGATTAATTGACTTCGGTAGGAAAGAGTAAATGGATGTATATGATAGTTTAAATTTTCTAATTGCACCAAATATTTTAAGATAAGTGAAGATGACCAAACCCTTGTGTACTGTAGGCAATATGAGCAATAATTTGATATTATAACTTTATTTTAATGTACATATGGCACATATTTATCTTTTGTATATTATTTAAATCCTATCCTACTGCTGAATGATTAATCCTTAATCCTTAATCCTAACAGTCCTTAATTGTTTGGTTAATAATAAAAGCATATTTTATGTGAAAGTGAAAAAGTAAGTCTTAGAAGGCATACAGGTATTTCATATCAGACAATTCAAGACTAACAATTAATTGTTTCAAAATATATACAAGAATCTTATGTTGCATAAATTCATTTTTTTTCAATGTTCATAAAACCTATTGTACTATGATAACCTGCTGCTCTTCAATTATCATTTTCTGATAATGACCACAGTTACTCTGAACAAAGATGTAGATCTATCTTGCATATAGTGTCTGAGAAAGACCTCAGAAAGCTGCTCAGAATATATCACAATATAGAGACTGATGGTGGTTTGAGATCTAGTGGTACAACCTAAGAAAGCTGAGTAAGTTCATCAAGACCCATAGGAGTCTCTTCCAAGCCCAAGACAGCTTGCTTTGAAATGGAAAAACAAAAACTAAACTAAACAAACAAACAAAACAAAACAAACAAACAAAACAATTTTAAACATTAAAACCTGCAGAATTCCCAAGTTTCTTGGAGCCATTAATTCTAGTTCTCTTCCAACATAAGCCTTGTGATTTACATCAGAGCAAAGGGGACAGGGACACTAAGTAGGACACTGATTCCACTCCCTGTAAGACACAAGCTCCCAGCCTTAGCTTAATATCCTCAGTGAAAAGATGGACATGCCAGGAATTTCTAGGAACAACTTGGTCTTAAGTTTTCAACTTGTTCAAACACTGTGGAAAAAAATAATATATATTCTCTTATACTGTGCAACATTGAAACTTCCCTGCTCTTCATTAACAAGCACTTAAAGCTGTGTGACAAGATGAAACCTTACAGGAAAAACTCAATTCTTATCCAACAGTCATGAGATTGACTAAAGTGATTGTCTAAATGCTTTGCTTGTGAGCATAAACAACTATAGTTGTTTAGTTTTATTATTTATTTTGGTATAGGTCAAATTAAAACAAAAAAGGTTTCTTATCAATATAGGTTATAAAATTAAGGACATTTTACTGTAAGTAAAGGTGTCTGGTTTTACATTCTTCAGAACAGAAAAATGCAACTGATTTTCCTTTTTTTTTTTTTTTTTTTTGAAATAATTAATTTTCACCGTATATTTAACAGCTTTTCAAATTGAAATGAGTGAAACAAAATGTATATTAGCCACTGTAGGATCTAGTTATTAATTTTATTTCTGAAAGACATTGAAGAAAAAATAAAACATCATTAATAGTATTTCATAATATTGTCTTAGATTACTAACATACTTATTGATAATACAATAGTATATTTTACACAGGAAAAACAAGTGTTTAAGCAGATAGTAGTTTAATATGTTTCCAGTGTTGTATTTGAGAAGTGGGAGAAAAGCTATCATCAGACCTCAAATTAAAAAATATTATATATTAATGGCTGCCACTCCAAGCACAGTGCTATGTTAAGAAGTGAGTAGAGATGTAAAAATTAGGGTAAAAGATTGGGGGGGGTGGGGGGCGGGGGCAGGGAAATGAGCCTGAAAAATAACTAATTCACTACCAAACAAGAAAAATAAACATTTCTAAGCTAGAGTTTGACATCATCATTATCTCTAAGACAGAATATTCCTCTGAGTTTTCATTAAAGCAATATAATGGTAACACAAATTTCTCTCTATTTGCTTGGATTCCAAGAGGTCATGCCAAAAGCAAGATCACGTTAGTAGTCACAGAAGGATAATATTTATGAATCATTTATGATGAAGTTCATATTTGTGAGTTAAACAGTTTTATGACAGCTCTCAAACTTGCATGGGCACCAGCACAGCTTTTAAAATTACTTTGTCAGGTATTTGCCAGGGACTTTGCTTTCTACTTAAAGAAAATAGTATATGCACTGTGTATGGGGAAAGCACATAGGAAAGATAGTTAGCACTATGGAAATGCAGAATAGATTGTCCTTTTAGTATATTTTTTTAGATAACTATGTTAGCAGAGACCAAGAATAATGCTATGATTATGCTATTGCCTCTTTCCTTGTTCTGTTCACTGCCCCATTGCCCTTATATTGGAAAAAACAGAGACAGCTAATTGCACTTAGAAGCCATATTCTTGTGGGGGTAAAAAAAATATAAAATAAAATCTCCATGCAACCTAACTTTGGGGCATGTCTGAGCTCACAGTTAACTGATTTTGAAATTATTCTTGCATAACTTTACCAATTGATTTCAGATGAGTAGCTTTAAGATGCAAAAGTCAATTTCTTTTAAGCCAGCATTACTCCCTCTGATACAAGTAATGAAAGAGAAGAAACAACAGCAAAAAAAATCATTAAATTTGTGTTGTCATCACAAACATCTTTGAAAATAACATCTTTGAAAATAAAGTTTTTTAGATGTTCTGATGATGTTCTGATTTCAGCAGCTTATTAAGATGTTAAGAATTATACCTACAATACTATTCAAGAAATAAAAGTCTTTGCTAAAATCAGGATGTCAATAAAATAGTGGGTGAACGAAAATGTAGTAATTCAAGCTGAGGGCACTGAGGCACAATATTTTCCTTCCCTGACTCAACTTGAAAAGTTTCTGCAGGATAAATCAGTAAACAGACTCCAGACCCTAATGAAAAAGAACTGATATGTGTCAGGGAGCAGCAAGAGAAAGGGAAGGTGATCTAGGAATTCAGACTCACAGGAAGGCAGGCAGGAGCAGAATTCTACTAACAAGGCTTGCAGTCCCACAGAACCTAAAAGTAGGACAGAGAAGATCCCCTCCACACAACAGTTAAGATTGCTGAGCCAAGTCCATAATAACGTGGTGGGTTTGAGGTCAAGGCAGAAAGTTAGGTCAGTAGATCAGGTTCAGGACCAGAATTAGGAAGGTACAAGGCTGGGTGCAGGTGCACTTGCACTGTAGCTCAAGCAGAGACAATAGCTACTCTCCAGCATTCCTGATGGGGAAAAAAAAAAAAAAAAAAAAAAAAAAAGAAAAAAAGAAAAGAAAAGGAAAAAGGAAAAGGAAAATGAAAAGGAAAAGGAAAAGGAAAAGGAAGAATAGGAGAAAGCAAAAGGAGAAAGAAAGGCGGAGAAGGAGAAGGAGAAGGAGAAGGAGAAGGAGAAGGAGAAGGAGAAGGAAAAGGAAAAGAGAAATAAATAGCTTCTGAGAGAAGGGGGTGAACCCCTGCTGAGATTTTGCACAGCTTTTGTCAAACAGCTCTGTTTATAAGCTGGGCTGCTGCACTATTAGAGCTGGCACTGAGCCTAGCCAGGCCCCTGGGATCAAGGAAATGTGCTCAGGGCCCTTATAAAATGTCAGGAGGAGAACACTGGGATTCCCTTGAAGGATGTACCCATAAGGAGGCACTGTACTTTCCAAAAAATTGGACACAAAAAAGGGCTTTTTGGGCAAGACTAGAAATCAAATTCTCTCATATTTCAAATATACCAGTGAAAACACAGAAATCTCTTTGAACCAAATATGAGTTTTATTACTAGTATGAATTTGATCAGCAGGTTTACTACCTATTCCTTATTTCTATAAGAAAACAATTATTTTCCTGAATGACTACCATTTATTTCTCTACATTGAGAAATAAATATGTGCAGAGTTTTGAGTTATAATACAGTAAGCTGTAAGAAAATAAAATTGAATAACAAATCAGTTGCAATTAAGAACACGAGTCTTTCAATTCTTGTTGTACTAGTGACATTTTCTTACTTTTCAGCCTTGCCTAGTTCATTGCTAGCCAAATGATGCTAACAACAACTGAAAGACAGAAATATTTTGAGATGAGTGTTGTGCTTCTGTATGATGAAAAATGTAATAGCTCCTCCATCAGATTAGTTTTGTCCAGCTATCCTAGTGTGACAATTAGATAAAATGAAAAAAAAATTTATAAGATTAGAGTTTCTTATTTTAACAAATTTAGAATACAAGCTTCAAATGACCTTACAGAGTATTATGTACTAATACCTATAGGGAATGATTCCAGTATATCAGCTTTTCTCAAGTAACAAGCAATGAAGAGCCCTTCTGTGTGGTATTGTATCTTCTTTTTTATTGCTTTTCCTACAGATCTTTATGATGTTTATTGGAAGAATCAGTAAAAACAGACAGAAACTAAAAAGAACTCATTTTACTCTCACTGACACATAGGCATTGTGTTCAGATTGAGTAAAAGGCACCTTCTTGAGGACAAGTATCAGCTAACAGCAGAAAGGAAACATTTCAAGAAGCATGAAAAGACACATCCAGAAACTGTGTAACAAGAATGCAGGACCAAAGCATGAGAATGAGAAGAGCATCAGGAAGCAGAGTCTGTCCAATAACATAAAGAGAAAAGAAGGAAAAAATATTTTACACTGTACTTTTTTTTTTTTTTTTTTTTTTTTTTTTTTTTTTTTTTCTTCCCAGCAGGGATTATTATATCCTATTACTCTTTGTGGCTTCTGAAGCAATAGAATTCTTCCTGACTGATGTCTTCAGGTGCTGTGTCAATATAAATGCTAAATAGTGACAGTAGAAAGAAGGAAGGAAAAAAGTACAAAAGTAGCATGCGGTTATAAAAGAATAAAAGGATATACTTTGTTGTTACTCTTCTAGTCAGCTCTCTCATAAGTTGCTCCAACATTATTCAAGAACAATACTTGGTCCACTTCAATGGACTTTCTATATAATAAACACTTCCTATATAATTTTCCTGCACCACATGGTATCCTGTTCTTCCTCTAGCTATACAATGGACGTACAAAATGAGCGGGGACAGAGAGGGTCCAAGAAGGAACTTCCCTAAAGAGGATCAGTCCATTTCACTATTGTCATTATTGAAGTCTGTATTTGGTGACATAAATTAACTAAATGTTACGAGAATGTAAGGAAAACAGTTTGAGATCACAGAAAATGTAGAAAAGGTTAAGACCCCAAAAACTGATTGGACACATTGTAAAATTAATTTAGTGAAACAATTAAGTGAGTACAAAGCAAACACAGAACTACAAAGCAAACACAGGAATACTAAATTTTCCTAAACTATGGGGCTGTTAGTTGGTATTAACTTGTTTTTTGGAGCTTAAACAGGTTTAGGAAGGGTATCATAAGCAAAAAGAATACATCTGTGACAATATGCGACATTTAGAAAAGCAAACTTTATTTATTTATTTTTTAAACTTCTCATGTTTAAAAATTAAAGCTGCAGGTTTAGGATTTTGCCCTTTGTTGCATCCCATCTCTGATATAAAAATTATACTGGAATATGCTACTCACCTCACTATTCTCCAAGCCTTCACATACTATGTGCAGTTTGCATAAGACTCTACCACATCTAGAACTTATTTCCAGTTTCTTATAAAATATAATTTTGTGTCTTCCAGAATTTTGAAAGGTAAAATATAAGATTAATATAAACCTAAATATCATCTCTGAGAATCCACAGGTACCAGAACATACAATTTCCAATATGACTTCCTAAGAAATACACAAATTACATTTTTTTTATAATTTTTAACCACAACTAACTTCAACTAACTTTAATTTCATGACTAACCACCAAATAACCATAGTTATACCAGCATGGTTCTTCAGAATGATTTTAGAAAATATTATTACTTTATATCTTAGTGGGAGACTGCAGAGCCTGCAGACTCTTTTGTAAAAAGTTAATTATATAATATAAATTAAAGTGGGATAAAGTGGGCCTTGATTATTAAAAACATCCTTGGATTATGTCCCATTAAGTCTTTTAATTTCATAGTTTTAAAAATGCACTTAGACATAAACAGATTTTAAAATCTGTTAGATTCAGAATGCAAAGAGAGTCTATGATCTGTGCTTTTGTAGGCTGAGACATATTCAGCTACATGGACCAACTAATCTTCCAGTTTGGTTAGCAACATATCTGCTGGCTAAGGATGTCCTACTGGATAAGTAAAAATAAATGTCACAAAGTGGTAACTTGCCGGTGATAGTATGTCGTTGTTTTTTTTTTTTTTTTAAAAAAAAAAAATGAGGGCAAAAATAAAAATTATGAAATTAATTGTGACTTACTGTGCTTCTTTGAAGCAAAATCTAGTTATATGAAGAGATACTTATAAAAAGCAAATCTCTATATAACTTATGCTATATACAACATATACAAAACATTAACATATAATATAATAGCTCTATAACTTCAGATCCTAGAAAGACTGCCCATAAAAAATCGCATCCTAATCCACCAGTATTGCATGAGAAGACACTGGCATCATGTAAAGCCACAGAATCAACATGAAAGCTCTCTGCCAACCTTTTAATCACTGAATACTAATTTAAGGAAGGTAGCTAGGACACAGTAATAGTGTCCCAAGTATTTCTACCATCAGTGTATTAGCCCAATGGTAGTCTTTGGACTGCATCGCTGTGTTAGCCCATTGCACAGTTTTTACAAGATCAGGGTGCGTAGTGGTTCACCTTAACAGTAGTCATGTAAAGTAATGCACAGACTTTGCACAGCTAAATTATTAGTAACTGCGGTACTCTAAGATATATGTTAATTCTGTGTTTAAGTATTTATATAATGCCTCCATGAAGAGATGTGGTTCTGAGCAATGTTTTCCCTGGTGCTAGGAGGTCAGGTCCATTACCTCTGTTTGGCAATATTAGAACTAAAATAAAAGTAAGTAAATTTCAGCCTCCCATCTGGATTACATCCCATAAAACATAAAAGACTTAAAAGATTTTTTTTTTTTTTTTGGGGGGGGGGGCAGTACCGCGGGGGGGGTGAAGTCTAAGTCTATAATGTTTTTTTTTGTTTGTTTGTTTGTTTGTTTTTTAGTGTATATTGATCAGAAGTTAGTGAAAAAAATGTAAGAGTTAAAATATACTATCTTCTGTTTTCTTTCAGCTCTTACACACTGAAGATAGGATTCTCAGTTGTTTTGAACATGATATTACATTATTTGCTACACATAATGAATAAGAAATTCATGCACTTGAGGCTAATCAATTACAAAAGGGACAGTACAACAGAGAACTGGAATTAAAGGAGCTATTTACACCCAGTATCTCAATATATGGGTTAAAAAATTACCTTTAAAACTTATCCCCAAAATTCTATCACTGTGCAAATGTACTCTAAAAACATACCTAGGTTTTCAGTTATTTTTGCTGTTCCTGCACTGAAGTGGATGCAAGGGTACTCAAATTTTCATCTATAATCAACATGAACACAAATGTATTTGTTTAGATTCTCTGAGTAATGGCCTTTTTAATCCTTTTCAACAGTGGTTATTCTTTCAAGAGATGAAGTGTCTTGCACATAATAAATACCAGAGCATATCTGGTCATTATTTTATCTTTATCGAGAATATTTCTTTTTTTTTTTTTACATGAAGCTTAGACAATTGACATGACAATAAAGGGGGTGCTGGATACATGGCTTAAACAATACTAGTATAGCAAAGAAAAATCATGTATGTAAGGGGAATTTAAAACACTACTTTCTGTGTAAGAGAATGTATGCATGTGTAGCAGACCAGGAAAATTTTGGTGAAAACATGAAAGGTTAGTAACTCTGTTTTTTAACCTTCACATTATTTTCTCTGACTTATTCAGTAAGGAATATGCTTCAGTACATCCATTAGAAACACTGGGTTCTGTCATTACATGGTATGAATGCTGCCACTCTCAGCATCACCCTGAAGCTCAGCTCTGTTGTTGCCTTAAATAAAGTCTTACATTTAGTCATTATAGCATTGATCTGGATAGAATTAACAAAAGGAAAAAAAAATTACTTAATTCATGTATCTCATGTAAATTAATACAGCTGGTTGAACTTTTCCATTCCCATCTCACAGAAATTTCCAAGATTCTGAAAAGATTTTATTGCTTTTTCAATATATAGAAGGAATTTTAAGCTGGAAAAATAATAAAAAAATAAAAAAATAAAAAAATCTCTGTCAGTTCCATGGGGGTCATATTCAGATACGTTTTCAAAAATTAAAATCTAAAACCCCACTTTCATTTCCTATTAACATTAGAAAATTCACAGTTGCTGAGAGAATAGACAAGACACTGGATCACATTCCACCAAACCTGTCAGCATTTCATTAAAACCACATTGAAACAGATATATTTCTGTAAAACCCTTTGTCAAGAAATCCGTATTTTTTTAGCTAGAAAAAAAAAAAAAAAAGTCTTATTTGGAAATTCTTAATCAATAGTAATAACAGAGTATCTACACCATAATTAACTCACAAATTAAAATTAAGAAAAAATATATAATGAGAAGTGTTTCAGGAAAGAACATTATACAGCGCTGAGTTCTATTTATTGATAAGTTTCATCTTGTCTGGGCTGTAGTCATGTCTGTTGAAATACTTTATGTTAAGACTAGTGGTAAGGTGAGTTTAGGCTCTGTTCAGCTTTTCTATAACAACTTATGTTATAGAAAATTTATGTTAACAACTTATCAAACTTATTTTTGAAAAAAAGTCTCATCTTTTAAACAGCCATCTGACATGCTTAGTGAAGATATAGGAAAACACTGTTGTACTGATGATACATGCAGAGCTTCCCTAAGGCAAGTGGAATATCATCTAATTGAATTGAGCTTTAGTCTTCAATGACCCTGGGGATTTAATTCAAACTATTTTTTTATCTAATTTTGAGAAAAAACAAACATTTTATTCTATTGTAAGAGTTTCTTTGAAGAATTTTGTAAAAAGTGAAATACAACAGTTTGAGAAGAAACATAAAAGAACCCCTGTTTTCAGCTTCAGATATGGTTATCAACTCAGAAAGATGAACTTTTAAAATGAAGCAAGGCAAAGGAGGAGCAGGGGCTTACAAAATTCTAAATAGTCATTATTTATGGTTATGATAAATACCTGTATGTTATACTGTTTATATCATGACAGTACAGCAACCCAGTGGTTAAATTGATGGGTCAGTACCCCAGTAATAGTCAAAAATCTAAGCAGTTTGTTAGAACTAGCAAACCAGGAATATGTAGCTGTACAATCTAAAGCACAGTTTGGGTGCATTCAAAATGCAGGTTGTACCAAGCAGCTGTAATCTGACAATTCTGATTTCAGTATTCATAGGTTGCTCCTTGATTTGGGCAGAGGTTACTATGGGAAAGAGTTTTAACCAGGCAAAAGTCTCATTTTACTAATTTTACTTCTCCTTTCAATTTACTGTTACCTCATTGACATCAGTTGAATTATTATTCATTATGTTGGTGAAAGCCACCAGTCAGTTCCTGCACATTTTCAGTTAGTTAGAGGAAACATTCATTAATCACAAAAATAAATTCATTTGTTCAGCTCTAGCATGCATTTATAAAAGAATATCTGGTGCTATATAAAATATAATATTGTGAAATTATTTTGCTTGGCACTTTTGGAAGCTATCCATTACTCCAATAACTTTTCTCCATTATTCAGTTAATATAAAAGTTAGTGAGATAGTAATGCAAGTTTAGACTACTTTATAGTGGGATAGTAATGCAAATTCAGACTACTATATATATATATGTACCATCTAAGTCAAAGGTAATTTATATCTATTGTATTCAACATGAAGTTAGGAAGACTCTGGAGACTACCGTCAGAATATCTTTGGTAAGTTAGAGGAATTCTCTAATTTGAATTTGGTAACTTTTATCTGTTAAGTTTCTAATGGAAGGTATCATTACAGCACACAATAGGTTTTATTCATCTTTGTCATCCACATAAGTGGGAAGATAATATATACATATTAAAATAAAGCATACATATAAGGCACTTTCATTTTTACATTCCTTTCCTTTACCTGTGGTTTAGCAAAAATATCCACAAATTTAGGGCAGATAGAAAAGAGAGGTCTTATGAATAGGAATACTTCAAAAAATTGTTCAAAAAATCAGAAAGCAATCTGAGTTTTATAGCTTTAGAAGCTTTAAAGTAGGAAACAATTTTGGAGATTGTGAAATTCCCTTTGAAGAGTTTTTCTCAGTCATTTTGTTTTGGAAGAAGGGAAGAGATGGTGAGATTTCCTCTAACAAAAATACTTTAAATAGAAATGTCAGGAGCCATGACCTGACCCATGACCCATGTTATGGGTCAGGAGCCATGTTATGTTAGGAGCCATGAATTCATGACCCATGTTACTCTTATGTGCTAAATTGTCAGCTGCTAGATGAGGTCTCCTATTTAAATTCTGTAGATGGTGGTGTCCTTGCTGCATAGCTATGCTACTTTTTTCTGAGTTCTGTAATACTAATTATTTTAATAATTTAAAAGAATCAATAATAATGCAAACATATCCTCAGCAGGGGAGTTAGAAAAGAACTGAATCCCATCACCTGCAATCACAGTCATACGTGTCATAACAACCCAATACCCTTATCAAGCTCATCTTAAAACACACAGTTTTTGTATCTCTGTCCAAAGTGCTAGACTATTTCTGAACTGAAGTGTTTCATTGGTTGAAAGAGTATTAATTTAAAATCTAAATTTATCCCTGGCCACTTTATATCTATTTGTTTTCATGACAATTATATTATCTACCTTAAAATTTCTTCCTTTTTGCAGGTACACAACACAAATAGAACATTTTGTCTTAGCGGTGGTCAATCTCTGATTTTTAAGATGGCTGTAGTTTATGAGCAGCTCAAGTCCATTTTCCATTCTGGGGCTTAATTCTAAACTGAGCAGGGAGGTGGTGTCATATAGCTGCTGGGTGGGTCAAATATCCAGCTGTGAAATTAAATTTAGAAAATGGGCCTGCATTACTCCATGTAACCTACACCCCAGATTACAGTACTAGCACCTGAAAGCCTGCAACCCTGCAACTCAGGGTAGAAGGACCCTGAGAAGACACTATTTTCTACTTTGAATTATTCCCATTGCTTGCTTTTTTAAACTCTTCAAGTCTATAATGTGTCTTTTGGCAATCTGAAGATTGCCTTTTCTGCATGAGACTTGTAATGCCAACTCTGAATTTAGCCTGCTCTTCTATATATTCCTTTTCATTCCTTTTCACTAACCTACCCATATATGAAAAGCAGTAATTTAAATTTAGCTAAAATGCTTCTTTCAGAAAGCCATACTGTACTTGTGTGTTACAGCTTCATCTACTATTGCCTTTATTATTCAAACTGTGTACCTAAATTCCCATTTGAATTTGCCTGTCTCTCATTGATTATTCTGCCTTTCCTCTTTAGATTAAATGACCAACATTTTTGCCGTTTGGAGGTATTTGAAAAAAACTTTAGTCATGTTACTTTTCAATCTTCTTTTTGATAAGTTAAACAGATTGAACTCCTAAGGTCTCTTACTGTAAGAAAATTTCCCTAACTCTCAGATCATGGTTTAGTGTCTTTGTTCAGTACCTTTCTTAATGCCTTAATATCCTCTTAAAACTTGGACACGGAATCTGGTGCAATGTCCCAGAACTGGTCTCATTAATATCTTATGAAATAATAATTGACCTTCATGCTCCTGCTCACTCTTTCAATCTTTCCATGCTGTTGAATAGCACAGTAGTACAGCAAGAACTTTACCAGGACAGTACTGAATTGTTCAACGTGAATTCTGAATCCTTCAGATGTACTGCTTTGTCCAACTCTTTCCACATTGCAAATTCATATACATGCAAATGTCCTCCTTTGCTATTTTAAACTGTTCTACTTAAATGGTCTGAACTTAAGAAATCATTTTATTTCACTGTACTCATCAGTATTTAACTCATTCATTTATTTGTGTGTGTGTGTGAGTCTTAGTTTTAAAGTATCGATGATTTTTTATTTCTAGATCATAGATGTCAGTGCTGAACATAATTCTTACTACAATTCCCTACAGTAGTTATTTGTCTAGTATTTAGGATGTGGATGCTGATACAGAGATGTCTTGGCTGAGCCAGAATGTTTCTTACTGAGTAACATTTTTGTCCCACGGTAAATGTACTCAGCTTGACCTAACAGTTTCTGGCCCAAATATGACTCATGTACTTGTCACAGACCTGTGAATTCTGGATGTTTTCCTATTTCTGTCTATGACTTTCCAACTCACCAATCTTCAACGCATGGTGCAAAGCTCATCTCTCTTCAGACTGTAGATGAACACTGATTTAATGGGCTGAAGAGACCACAGATGGGAGTAATTATAGTCCTGGTAGTTCTAATTTTCTGTTCATGCTTGGTTTTGTACAGCAGCTAATATTCTTACCCTAACTTTATATGTTCTCAATTCAGTTGGTCACAAATTATTTTTCAAATACATTGTTTGATAATATTTTCTATTTTTCTTCATATTGGTCCAATAGTTTAACTATCAATTTTCTTTGTAATTGTTTAGCCCAGTTTAGTTTACAAAGTAAAGGTGTTCAGGACACATTCAGTAAAGTGAAAAGTAGGAAGTAATAATCTTTCTCCAATAAAAGACTTTTGCAATGGTGAACATTCACTGTCTCTGCCTGTGAACAATAGTGTACAGCTTTCCTTCTCAGTAGTTTGAAGTGGCATAATAATTTTATGTTAACCATAAGTCTATTGGAGCTTAGTTCTGAATGAACCACATGATGAAAGTTTTGCTGATACTAAATTCTTATAATTCTGCCTCTTGGAAAACACACGCACAAAATTATTTTTAAAAATGCAACAGGTCAGTGTAAATTCCCTCTGGATATGCAACAAGACATTAATAGCTGAGTGTAGTGAAGAGAAAGGCTATGTGCATTACATAAGAATGTAAAAGAAGCTAAATTCATACTTCATGAAAAGAGTATAACTTTCTGTAGCCACTTAACCAGATGCTTATTTTTCACAGGCAGTGAAACAGAACTGAAGAATCTTTACCATGTAGAATCATTTTTATTATAATTTATATACAGACGACTGGTATTTTGACACAAAGACCTTCCTAAAAATCCACTGCCTTACCCAAGCTTCACTGTATTACTTGGTTCTTTTTAACTAGAAGAGTGTTCCACAACACAGCTCAGATAGACTAAAGTATTATCTTTCCAACAGCATTCTTGAAATACAGTTTTTCTATTAACAGGACTTTGAATAAGGCAGAATTCTACAGTGCTTGACCAGTTTTTAGTCAACACCACACTGGGCTGAGAAAAATGTAAAATATTTGAAGAATTATTTAATTAAAAATTACAGCTAATTTCTAAAATAAATCTTACTTCTACAGTATTTATTAATTATGCTGAATATATTGCTTTCAGAAGCAGGCAATAAAATTATTCCAGATACTATGAGGCTCTTAACTGACTAATTCTAACAAAAATTAGTGATGCTACCATATGACACCAAAGTAAATGCTACTTTGAAAAAATCTGCAGTCACAGCAATGACTATTTTTCCTATGCAGCATTAGTTACCTTAATTTCAAAGTACTGTTCCATGGTAGACTTTAAAAGCAACATCAGAATGATTTAGAGAAATTTCAGAGAAGAGGAAAAGAACAAAGAAACTGATCTCCAATCAGAGAAAGTGATCAATATTAAAGGCAACAACAGACCTTTCTACATTCATGTTCTGGAGAATTTATCTCCTGAATAGAAATATCACGTGCCCCTGACCATTCCAAGGCTGGAATTATGATCATTAAGGTTCTTTCCAACCCAAACCAATCTATGATTCTATGATTCTATCAAATAAATAGATATATAAGTGTGTGTTCATATATAGAAATATAGCTTTCTTATGCAAGAGCATAAGAAACAATTCCAGGTATCCATATGTATATATAATATATATATATATATGTATGCACACAGTTTCTTGATTCCCCACTGCCTTGTAAAAAGATACAATCCAGCTAAGTAGGTGTAATCAGGCTTCCATATTTTATTTGCTTTATAAACATGTATAAACTTTTAAAGAAATATGAATGACTACAAGTTGCCATACTGTGATAAACCAGATCCATTCAGAATATTTGTTAGTGAAAATTATGTCAGAGGCCAATAAGAACAGAATATGAAATAGTAATTTCAAATTGCACTACAATAGGAAAAGTTAAGTATTTCCTTGATAAGAAAAGGGATACATTCTTCATCTATGTGAAGAAATAAAGAACGAGGTTAGCTACTAGAGGAGACTACAGAAGCATTTTTACTGAAGGATAATACTGAAAGAGATAACAAAATACTTGGAACAATTTAGAAATGCATAACAAACTAGAAATTTACAAATAAATTTACACATATAGCAGATTACACACTAGCTTTAGAGTTCACTAGAAACAGAGAAACTTTTATTTTATTTTACTAATTTTAGTTAATATCACAATAAAAAGATTTAATTGCCATTTTCAATTAAATTATAAGTAAACCACAGCATTCTCGAGGTTTCTATGTGCATGTTCTGTGAGTATCCAGATTTGTCATACTTAATATGAAAGACTTTCAGATTTAGGATATTAAATGCAAGTATCTAATTTCAAGACAGATTTTTTTGGCAGTCCCTCTAAATGGTAGTTGCCATAAAAACTGTAACTTCCCATGTCTAAAATAACATAGATTTTGGAGGAAAAAGATGGCATTCCCAATCCGCCCTTACCATGCCATCTGCATACACAAATACCTGTATGGATTTTTTTCCATTTTGGAACTCCATACATTGTTAACAAGTAAAGATAAATTTTTCATGATTTAGAAAATTCCTTAAGGTTTTATATTATTTCCTGTGTCTATCTCTAAACAGAGGCATACTTAAGCACTTCTAAAATAATGAATTTACATTATAAGGAGACAACAAATGGAATAAGTAGAATAGATTCACATCCTTTTGCAACAGAGTTTTGACTGGAAATCAGCACAATGATCAGAATTTCTTCATCTTTTTTTCAGACTCCAAAGCCATCCTCCAAGGAATGATTTTAGTTGCACTGCGTATCACAATTTTACTCATAAATTTATTCATATATGAATATTTACTGACCATATTGTTTTTATAATGTGTTGCCCAGCAGTTGAGTAAGAGTTCCACAACAATAAAGACCATTTTTTCAGGTCCACATGGCTGATCACAGTGCTGATATTCTTCTCCCTTGACATGTGCAAAACACACTTTAGAATGCCAGTGGGAGTTCTGCATACATATGGAGAGGAAGCTATAGGAGATGACATTAGCCATGTGGCCCTGAGATGAAAATTTTCCCCTAACATAGTTCCTTCAGTAATTACTTTATTTTATTTTTTTCCACCACAGCAGTCGTTTTTGTTTTAATAGAACCTCCAAGACAATGTTAAAAAATACCATTTGCCAAGGGACCATTTGATATGTTGTGTTATGTACAAATACCAACATAAAACAAAAATTGATGGTGATAGCACTCTTTTGTGAAAGATCTTTACAATATATATATATTTTTTCTGATCTAGGCTCATATTACACTACTCCCAGTTAAATAGACCAATCTTAGCGTAGGCTCCAAACTATGACATTCCACATGCATAGCTATTTATCTATTATTTTTATAACTCTGTGATAATGTATCAATAACTGTTGACTAAAAGTGTTATTAATTCCCAGAAGTTCTGAGGAAGAGATAACAGTGTATGCAGTTTATGAAAATAAAATTTACATATGAAATAACAGATACAAAAAGAACTTAGTGTTTCCATTTCTTTGCTATTATGATTTTTGGAGCTTAAACTAGCATGAAAGAAAATCTTAGATTTGCTGTTTTCCTGTTCATACAATAATAAGCAAAGTGAATGACTCTGTAAAATGAAAGTTTTCTGAACAAAATCTCTTACTTAACTTTTTTTTTTTTTTTTTTTTTTTGTGTGTGTGTGTGTGTCTGTGTGTGTGTGTGTGTGTTTTCTTTGTTTTGTGTCTTTTTGCTGATTCTTAGCTTGGTAGCCACAAAGGAAACAGACAGTGCAAGATCTCGTAGCATGCCAATGTCGCCATCTGATTTCCTGGATAAGCTAATGGGTAGGATGTCGGGCTACGATGCAAGGATAAGACCAAATTTCAAAGGTAATTTCAAATTTCAAACCTACACATCTAAATAATTCAGTATTTCTTGTCACAAAACTGCAGCTTCTGGAATAAATATGAATCCGAGAAATATACTCTAATTGGAAAAAAAAAAAAAAAAAAGTGTATTTCTTTTCTTTTCTATGATGGTTTATTTCAGTATTAATATGTTCTATTAACATGCGAACTGCACTTCAACCCACAGTAACACTATGCAGAGCAAAAGAAGACTCCAGGCAAAGTCTATGCACAGCAGTTTTTTATCTTTCTTTGAGTCTCCTGAAGTCCTAAAAACAAATGCTTAAAAATGAGGAATTTACAGCTTAGTAGCCTTCAGCCTTACAGCCTTAGATTGCCTTCTTGACACCTCTTTTCTCCCTAATTTTTTCCCTTTGAGGTGGAAAAATGATTTGGGGATCAGATTTTGGAGTTTGTCATGGACACAATGCAGTCACAATCTTCGGATGGGGCTACAGTGAAGAACAGGCATAGAGAACAGAAAATTCAATGAAATATTCTTGAAAGTATAATTCAAAAGACTTAGAGCATTGTTTTATACCTACTGAAATTTAAAGAGTCAAAACCTAATTTGACGTTGTTCTTTTTCAAAAAGTTAACATTCTAAATATGTCTATTCTAAATATGTCTAGAAAGACAGCTATGCAGTTTGAACAAATATGACCACAATGATTCAGACATATCACTAAGAATAAGTATCTTCTTAAATGACTTTGCCACTTTCTAGTTAGTCTTATTAGTCCTAGAACAAATTATGGAACTTTTTGCTTTGTTAAGTTTTTAATTTGGCAATTGTTTTAAAGAAACAGACCTAATAAGAAATCTCAGACAATCATTTGTTCTGTCAGTAAAAGTTCTATGTAGACAAGATTTTTAACATCTTTTGTCATGATTAAACTTGGTCATTTTATATATATATTTTTTTTCAAAACAAAATTATACTTCTTGTCTGAGTGCTGTACAGAAGTCAGAAAGGAATTTTGCATATCTATTCTTGTTCAACAGAAAGAATAGAATAGAGAATAATATTTGCATTTGTTTAGGTATGAAATAAAGCAGAACTGAAAAACTCTCATAAAATTTTTGTTCCAGTTTCAAAATAGTTTTATTTCTAGTAAATCAAAACTATAGCAAGATGTTTATCCTACTTTGGGTTTTGTATTGGAAAGTGTAAGGTGTTCCTTGCCTTGATATTGCCAAACAGTATTCAGCAATCATTAGTTTAGAAACTGCTTAAGTCAGGACATACTTTTGGTCTTTTCCATATTTTATTGTAATAAAACTGTGATGTATTGCAATTGTGCAAATTAACCTTTTTTTTTTTTTTTTTTTTTTTTGCTTTGCTTTGAATTTGGTGACTATTTTATTTAGTTGGCATGTGACTTACTAAGAAATGGAGGAAATTTGCCTCCTTTTGATCTTTACAGATTTTTGATCTTTTACAGATATTCCTTTTCTAATGCTAGGCATGCTGTCTTGCTTATGCAGGTTTTGTGTGGCAGCAGCTCATAGAGCTTGACATCCTTGGTTGCCTTCTTGACACGTCTTTTCTCCCTATTTTTTTCCCTTTGAGGTGGAAAAACATTTTGAAATATTTAAGATGGAAGTTCATGATCTACTTATAAGGCAGCCCATTTTTTGACATATTTATTTACATTTTTGTATCTTTAATGATATCTGAAGATAATGCTTTCAGAGAACCATCCATACTGAATCTATACTCTCTTTCCTGCATGGAAATCATTAATTTGGATCCCATCAGTACAAATGCACAGTAAGGAGTGTTTTCCATTTGTGACCTTTCTGCAACTCCTTGCATTCAGCTTTACATGCAACTAACTACACAGAATACCAGAATTATAGTGCCTTTCTTTTCTAGGTCATTAGTACTGCACTACAATGATACAGTTCAGATCTATAGGGGAATTCATTAACAATCACCTCATAATTTTAAAAATAGCTTTCTACTCCTGCCATTAATTTTTTTAAAACAAAAGATGTATAAGAGGACCTCATTTCTCTCATTTTGCCAAGACTAATATCCTTAAAAAGCTTTGACAAAAGATCAAGTTAATAAGTACTCAAAAATCTGAATAAACTATTTCAATTAATTTAAGTTATAAATAAATATTTAATGAATTAGTTTTCTTTGGTCACACGCTTAACAGCTCTTTCTGAGATCTTCAATAGATCTGAGAGATGGTATTTCAGCTAAAATAATATTAATATTTTATTCTATTAATCAAAAGAATAATTCTAGTAATAGAATTACTAGAAATAATCCAGTAATCTATTAATTATAGCATTTCTCATAATTTCTACGCGTTTGGCTGGGATAGAGTTAAGGTTTACAGGGATAATGCTTATTGCTGATGTCATCCACCATCATCCTCAGAAACTTTTTTTCTTTAATTCAAATTATAGCCGGAAGTGATATACACTTCTTTCTATTGATAACAAAATTGACATGGGTGATAGCTGACTAACAGTAATTACGACTTCAACTTTCAACTTACAGTGTAGCAACAATTTTTATAAGGTCTGGCTTAATATCACCTCAGGCTGCCAGTTTGTTCTGGTTCCTTTGGTCTCCACTGTTGAAATAGAAAAATCATAGAATCATTGAATGGCTCAGATTCGAAGGGACTTTAAAGGCCATCGAGTTCCAACACCCTGCCATTGGCAGGGACACCACCCACTAAATCAGGATGCTCAGGGCTTCATCTAACCTGATCTTGAATACCTCCAGGGATGGGGCATCCACAGCCTCTCTGGACAACCTATACCAGTGCCTCACCACCCTCTATGTATTTCTTCCCAGTACCTAATCTAAATCTCCCCTCTTTTAGGTTAAAACCATTTCCTTGTTCTGTCGTTATCCAATTGAGCAAAGAGTTGCTCTGCATCTTTTTTGTAAGTCCCCTTTAAGTACTGAAAAGCCACAATGAGATCACTTTGGAGCCTTCTCCTTAGGCTCTCTCAAACCTGTCTTCATAGAAAATCCTACAGTCCTCATACAAAATCTTCCTTTGGAATGGCTCAGTATTTGACAATGCTAGCAATAATAAATGCTACTCCAAAGACTTAATTTAGCTTTTCTGGTCTGAACTTCCCTACTTTCATGGTTACCTGTGTATCCTAATCATCTCCTTGACTTCCAGTCTTGGCAGTATTCTATTTTAATGTCATAAAGATAGTTACCACTTTTAGCTTTTCTGTCTCTAATAAGCTTCAGCTCTACTTTTATTTTTTTGGCCTGCCTCTAATTTACATTTTACTTGCCTGGGTTCATATATTTGAATCTGACTTCCAGGTTTAACACCTTCATTTATGCTTCTATTTGACTGTGTTTTAGAAGGTTCATTTTTACTCTGAGCACAGTATCTTCACTTCCAAGCTGCTTATAGCTTCTTTTCATCCTCTTTTTAACTAGCTATTACCTGTCTTTTTGTGGGGCTGCTTTTGAAATTAAGCATCAGTGTTGTATCAATTTATTTATTTATTCTTTATAAAAGCAATTATGAATATTGATGAAGCAAATTTACACTACCCTTTACTCTATTAGTAAAGTGTAATATTAGTGTACTAGTAGTTCTATTGTACTACTTTAAAAAGATAATATCACATCAAATTTGAAATAAATGACAAATACTACAACATGGAAGTGTCAGAAAGAAAAGCTTTGCAAACAAATTATCTGATGCTACCAGGAAGTAATTTTCTCCCTGATAGTTTTTAGTGCCTCTCCCTTTGTTCATCTCTCCTGTTTTTTTTTTTTTTTTGTTTGTTTGTTTGTTTTTGTTTGTTTGTTTTTTTTTCCATTTCTTTTGATCCTTTTCAGGAGTTTTTTTCATATATTGTCCATAGCAAGCTTTTACTGAATTCTAAGTATTGGATTTGCTCAACTATTTTGAATAATTAACCAAGTATCAAAATGACTGTAGTGCCAAAGTGACTTCAGAGTGATACTTTTTTTATCTGAGAATTCTACTTTGTATATGTAGCCTTGTGTATTACAATGACTGAAGTACATGCAGTGATGTTTATATTGCATACAGTACTTCAAAACAATTACTACCTTGAGGAAAGAAAGCTGGACGTTCAAAGTTTTGTCCTGTTGGCAGAATTTTTAATGAATGTTCTTATTCTTCAAATATTTAATATCAAGTTCATTGGTCACATTAAATTTTGCTAGTTGTAAAGCACAAACAGTGGCAGAGCAGCCTATTACTTCAGTGACTCTCAGAAATAAATATTACATAAACGTTTGCAATGCCAGTCTTCAAATTCCAGGTATAGATCTTCTATTATTAATGCTTGCTTATAACTAGAAAGCAAAACTAACATCTCCAATGCCAAATTGGATTGTTGATGTAAGAATATCAAGGTGCAGGAGGGTGACAGAAGAACCATGTCATGGAAAACCTTGTTTCCATTGTACCTAGACTTAAACTGATAAGAAATAATGGAGAAATTAGCATGCTATAACACAATACCATTTTCACAGAGATTTGCAGGGAAGTAATTTAAAACCTTTTCCATGAAGAGACAGTTCATTGTTCAGTTATCATAATGACTACTCTGCCACTACTGATTCTTCACAAATGAAAGATAAGGCAGAACAACAGTTGGCTGAAGACTCATGGTAACAGAAAATTCAGCTTAAACGGATTCTTAACCATTCTGTGGATTTAAGAGAAATGGGAATAGAATCTAAGTCATTCTTTCTTATCCATATTTGTTCCTGCCAGCAGTAGAGATAAGAGCAGCAATAATGTATTTCTGTTTCCAGTGATGACAGATAATGTTAAAAGTAACAGCTGCCTTGAGTGGAAAAGGTCATTTTTCACTCTAATTGTTGTGAGAAGTAGCATACATTTTTCACTGAAAAACACAGAAAAATACTTTTGGTTATACATTTCAAATTAAATGTTCTTTTAAATATTCTCTTTCTCTCTCTCTCTCTTTTTTTTTTTTTTTTTTTGGTATAGAATCCTCTATGCAAATTCATAATGAATTGGCTAGTCAAGTAGTGTACCTTTTGAGAAGAACTGAAAGGGAAAATGTATTACTTAGTAGAAACCATTCAAATTTTTGCATTATATTGGTTTTGAATATAGCAATATTTCCTCCTAAGTCAACAAACATTGTTTCATAATAATTTAGTATGTTAATATATTTTATAGTCACTCAATAAGGATTGATGTTGAAACATTGTCTGGTGTTTTATTTTCCTTTTGTAGGTCCCCCAGTTAATGTCACATGCAACATATTTATAAACAGCTTTGGATCCATTGCAGAGACAACCATGGTAAGATATTTTACCTCAAACAATGTTTGAAGTTCAAGTTAAAGATATTTAATGAAGTTAAAAGCAAGCTAAGACTTATCTTCAAATGGAAATAAATAAAGAAGGAAATCTGCAAACAGAAAGTGAGAACATTTAATTTAGCAATTGTTGTTTTTTGTTGTTGTTGTTTTTGTTGTTGTTTTGTAACAGAAAATCCATCATCATACTATCAAACACACATTTAAAAATAAACCAATGTTTTTATTTTTAGTTTCCTATAAGTCTTATTTAATAGTTATAATGAATTTATTATTTTCAATTAGATAGATATTAGTTTCTATAGTGTTCCAGCTTTCTAACTTCAAAAGGTCCATTCATTATTTTTTTGTTGTTAATTATATTTTTACAATTCATTACATGAAGTGCATATGGGGATGTATATTTTATAAAAACAAGTTCTTTTATAGAACTAATGCACAGAGATAATATAATAACTAAAACAATGAACTGGTGTATAAAATTTCATTATGTGAGTGCGTTAAATATAAGTGGGCTGCAGACTTTTTGTAAATATACTTAAAATTTGTTTATTAAAGAAAGGCAGAAGATAAAGTATAAAAAGACTGGAGATTTGAAGAACATAAGGAGACTGAGAACTCAAAATCTAAAGACAGCAAAACTAAGTATTGAGCTATGAACTGAACAACTTGGACAAAAAGAGGATACTGAGAGAGGAAGACAATTTTTTCCAGGTAGAAATTTACTTTAATTTGTATTTCATCTTGGGTCCCTTGCCAGACTGCAAATCCCATATTGACATGGAGTCCAAGGTGTTTTATTCAGATTTGATCAGAGGATTAAGCAATGCCCTCGTGATTAGAATAGCATTTCACAGCTACTTTTTAATGAGCATGGGGTCAGCAAAGTAAAAAGATCCAGCAAAAAGATCACTCTAAAAAAGGATATTTTGAATATCGAAGTTGCTACCACTAAAAAAATTGTCCTGAATTTGAGATGAGAATATTTCAGTTCACATCTCAAGTGTATTTTCTCAAAATAACTAACTAAATAAATAATAATTTCTTTTCAGTACCACTTAGTATAAATAAATTAATAAATAGTATAGATAAATAAATAGTGCTAATAAATTAAAAACATCTTGCATTATTTTAAAAATTAGATGTCTGCATTCTTGAACAAATATCAATTCACTGCAGTTCAGTATTTTACCTATTCTATTTTGCCAATTGCTATTTACTGTAATACTTAAAACTCAGATACCTATATATTAACATTTATTCTAAATCTTTACACATTGAACAACTTATTAGAACAACTTATTAGTCTCAGAAAGGATTTTTATATTCTGGAGAAATATTTATATATATATTTTTTCCAAACAATAAACAAAAGAGCTTAAGTAAGAAGTGCAAAATATGACCTGGCCAGTAAGTGGTACCTTGAAGTCTCTATGGTATTTAAAACTAGCAGCAGGATAATGGGATATGCATATAGTGTTAGTTTTAAAGAAGTCAGAGTACATCAGCCCCTGCCCTTCACTGTTGACATAATTGTTATTTGCAGTGTAATTTCACTCTCTGTTTTGCTCACTGATGACCAAAATCTCTGAGCTCCCTCTGCTGCCTCAGTTATGCATAACCTAGATTTTTAAAATATTAAAAAAAAAAAGAGTTTGTCAATGTGCAATGCAATCTTACAGTGTGCAGCAGGAATCAGCTTTACTTCAAGAATTCTCTTGAACCCATCCACATCCATTTACTGAAGAAGCTTAATGTGATTTACTCCTAGTTAGTAATTTAAATTGGTTCTTTCTTTATTTCTTTTTGTTTCACAGTTATTTCAGCTTCTTAAAAGTCTAAGTTACTGTTATTACATTTTCTCTTTAAACAAACTTTCATAATCAACACCTCTCATAACTCTAGCATCTTAGAACCATCTAGGTTGGAAAAAATCTTCAAGATCACCAAGTCCAACTATCAACTGAATCCCATCATTAAACCACGTCCCTAAATGTCCCATTCATATCTCTTAAATACCTCCAGGGATGGTGTTTCTACCATTATCCTGTGCACCCTGTTCCAATGCTTGACCACCCTCTCAGTGAAGAAATAGTTCCTATCGTCCAATCTAACTTGAGGCCATTTCTTCTCTCCCTTTCACTCCTGCAATCTTCCTTCACAAAGCTGTAGAGAGCAATGAGGTCTCCCCTCAGCCTCCTCCAGACTAAACAACCCCAGTACCCTCAGCCACTCCTCATAACACTTGTTTTCTAGTCCCTTCACCAGCTTCATTGCCTTTCTGTTGAGCATACGCTCAACAACTCAATATCATTATAGTGAGCGGCCCAAAACTGAACATAGCATTTGAGTCACCAGTGCTACGTACTAGAGTCAACTGACAATTTTTCTGTTTTTGATCCAAATGATAGTATGTATATGTCTGTTTCAATGATATTCACAAAAGGAGAATTTCACACTCATTTTCTAGTCAAAATAATTTTTACTCTTTTGCACATATAAATGAATAGATCCAGTCCATTTTTCACTTGTTGGTACTATGGTTTTCTTCACCTACAGATTTAGAAATCTTAAAGGATAGCAGAATATTAACAATGTGAAAATATCTAAGCATACAACTTTAAAAATCTGAGAAACCTATCAGTTAGTTTGTTCATGTAAAATTAGATATATATTGGCAATATGGAAACCAAATCCTACAAGAAACCATATAATTCATATAATTAGTGCACTGGAATTTAAATTTCAGCTTTTATCACACCACCTTCAAAAATGCCTTACAGAGTTTCTCATTGTAGCTCGAGCTGTGCTCCATTTCACTTTGCACTGTATAGTCTAATGCAAACAGATTTCCTAATTGCTAAAACCAGTGTTAATGTATACTGCTAGCAGTTACCAATGGAAAATATTGTTCAGTCTTATAGGATGAGAATAATTTCAATGGCAACATTTTATGCTGCAAATGTTCAGAGACAAAGTACTGAATACGTGAAGCAATGACTACAGAACACTTACCTAAGCTTTATGACAGATAGTAGCACATAAAAAAGCCTGCTCTGATTCTATCAAATATGACTGAACAAATTCCTTAAGATTTTCTAAGGTTTAAAGTCAGCAACACATTGATCCTAATTCAGAAGCAATATTTACCAAGTATGTTTTAACATGTTTAGTATGGGGCATGTGCTAAAATTGAATTGAAAGGGACACAATGAGACACCTAATGGCAAATGACATCAGTGCAGACAATTAGTATGTTAAAAAGCTTATATCTGTTACATGTTCCTGCCACGTTTCTGCTGATGGGTATTCTTGACTCAGCCTGAAAAGACATGTTATCCTGAATGTTGTCAAGAAGCAGGTGACATATCTTTCTGTTCTCCCAGTAATAATGAAATTATCTTACATCTACAAATAAAGCATGCCTTCAACTAAAATTAACCCATGTTTAAGGCATTATGATCACTCTCCTTTCATGAGTCACAGCTCTTGAATTTCTTCATCTTTCATCAAGTGAAAATTTCTCTTTATATTCTATTGTACCTGTTCTAGGTCATCTTTAAACAGAGTACTTGAAACATGTTCACTTGGATACATTTCAAAGGTTAATGATGATGTTTTACCAAATACTTTTTCTAAAATAAATCAATTTATTATCTCAAATATGATTAAATATATGCCTTCCTTTGGTGAAAATACACTGAAAGTTTGTGTGTAATTGATATAGTAATGTGTTAATACTGAAGTGATTAGCAGAAGTATCTTCTTTGCACAATTTTTATTGCAGATGAGTGAATATGTAATAAAAACTACCTCAAAGTTTTGAAATTACAACAACAAAAACAAAAACTTATTTTTTACTATATTTGATGGTTAACTCCATTCTATCAAGGCAATGATTGTTGTCTTGATTCTATCAAATCAAGAGACTGTTCTTGTATGGACTGAAGGTGAGTTATTTAGCATCCTTCCTTTTATCATGAACTTGCTTCTAGGATTCTGATCCTAGGTCATGGAGTCAGCCGAACCTGACATCTTTCAAGTTCTGCCAGGTCTGCAGTTTGTTACATGACCAGACTAATGCATGCAAATCCCCTTTATGAACCTGTATTCTAACCAGATGACATCATATCTGCTGTCCCTTGATGCAACAAATATTTTCCATACTCTATGGAAATTCTATAAAATGCAGCTATGATAGTGTGCCTGAAAGGGGGGTGGAATTTGCTACTTATCCCACAGGCTTCTTGGCTACAAAACATTTGAAGTTCCAGGAACAAAACAAACAAACAAAAACCAACAACAGCAACAAAAAAAAGGCACATTTTGCAACCCTGGATATGCTTCCTAACTTGCAGTGTAGAGCAAAAGGTTGGGTTGAGTCTTATATATTAGATTAGGGTATCAAGGGTGCATGGTAATTGAAAATGTATGCAGTGGTACAGGACTAGTTTATTAACAAGACCAGTTAGAGCTATGCATACAGATATGAGGGTCCAGTATCTATAAACTGACATAGACAGTGCAGCAGTAGGATGGGTTGGATACGGCTACACAGAAGGGCCAGTGCAGATGATACTGCACACACAGGTTATCAGGTACCAATAGGTGAATTTCCAAATCTGGAAAAATCTGGTTCCCTACAAATACTGAAAATCATTCTTACCCAAACTTTTGAAAATGAGGAGAAATAGTTGTACTGTGTTTTATTTCCTGACCTCTGGGTCATATGAGAATGCTTGTTCTATTAACATAGCTTTTCATAATGTTTTCTTGCTGTGTTATGAAATAACCATACTCCTGTATATACACCTCTACTCCTGGCATCTATAGTTTATTTCTCAGAAAAAAACTCCAGCCTTTTCAGCTCCTTTTATGACTGAAAAAATAAAGGAAATGTCAATTTTTACTTTTTGCTTCCTTTGAAGGTTTATAAATGATTCAGTATAAAAATAATAGACAGAATTTGTGTTGGATCATTGCAGAACTAAATTCCAGGAATCTGAGCAGCAAATGGTCTTTTCTCTGAAGAAAATATGTTTGATTGTTTGGTTTGGTTTATGTTTGGACTAGCAAAAATGGTTGATCAAACTGATTTCTAAAAAGGGCCGGAAGATTTGCTTTTGCTGGAATTTATGGCCTTTGTAGAAGCTGTTGGCAGGCTTCTTTCCCTATCCCCTCAAGCCAATGGCTTTTAAACTGTTTTCAAAAGCAAATCTTCAAGGAGTTATTAGGCAGAAGTAGTGTTCATTCCTTGGCTAGTAGAGTGCAAACATTATTTGAAAAACAGGTTTAGTTACAGAGGTGATTTCCACATATTTCAAATTTTCTGAAAACCAGTCTATTCAACACGGATGTACAGGAAAACAGAATTTTAAACCATGAAGAGACATGTCAGTAAAAAATGAGCATATAATCTTGCCTTTATAGAGATAACTGTCAATTAAGTTGTTTGTCACCATACAACAGCAGCAAATCAACTCAAGTCCAAGTGCCGGGTTTATTTCAGATAACCTCCTGAGGCCACATTCTGCTGAATGTTCTGAAGATAAATTGCAATTGTACCTAATAGCAGAGTTCATTTTTCTTAGAAAATAGTGGAAAAGCAAGGCCTTGTTTTCAGATCTCAAAACCTGCCCTTTCTAAATAATCTTTCAGCAGTTTATGAGGAAGTGAAATTTCCTTATGAAAGTAATTTCATGAACTTAGCATCTCCATAGCGACTGTGAAGTTACAGTCTAGAATAAATGATACTGTAATGATGAAAAGTAGATTGAAAATACCATGCACATTTTTGATAGCTTTAGATAGTACTGTCATAGAGGACCCAGTTCAGTTGCTAATGTGCATCTTCAGTACTAATGGAAATTTACAAATGATGCAAAAACTGAAAACAATTATATTCCATGCATGAATAAGCCATAGCTGTGAAAATATCATAAAAAGTATCTACAATGAAGCATAAGTTCTAACAAGTATTTGCACTGACAGCTGTCATGTAATGGGCACAAGAAGAATAAAGTCATGATACTTTTGTGAAAACAGATAGCTTAGAAACAGAATTTAGAAGCATAATATATCAGAAGGTTTCCACAGTTAAATGCTAAGACTGCCATTTCAGTTGTTTTGATTTGATTAAGCTGGATTCATTTTTTATGGTTTTGACCCACATACAATTTGTTTCTAGATTTTTCTGGAAGAAGATGAATTGGAGTAGGTTATGTATTTATCCCAAGGATTGGTGGCTGAGAAACAGCCAAGTTCTGTAATATTTTGTGGAACTTGGAATTGAAATTCAGTGGGATCTTGGTGCAATACAGAGAATAAATCTGAGTCAGAAATAAATGGCTGCTGGTTTCATTTAACTTTACCTACTGATATAAACAAATCATATGAATCTTAATACCCATCACTAAGGGTGACTTATAACCAATTTCAGACTTGTGTCATACTGTCAAGGATTCCAGACAGAACTGTATTAATGCCAACAGAGAAGAGGTAATATTTCATGTTTCCCAACATGCAAGAACTGTGTTTCTACAGACTGATATATGTAGAAGACAGGCACTCTGAGCTCATGTACTGAAGTTGCAGGTGGAGACACAAAAGGGTTTCTCATTTCAAAGCAGAGTGCTCTTTGCTGATACTCTTTTTATGGTTCCTGAAGATGTATTTCCACACATGTAAGTGAAATTATTTGAAGAGAACTGCATCATAAAGATTTTTTAAAAGTAAGCACTGACAATCATTGTTTTCCTAAACTGTAGCAGGTTTTTGTCATTCAGTTTGACAGAAGACTAAAATATGGTACTTGAACATTGGCATACTTTGCCGATACATGTTTTCATTACCTAATAACAGCACCAGCAGAATGTTAAACACTGAATAAAATCCCCAAGATTCTTCATGAAAAACAATTGGTATTTTATAGTCCTAGTTGTCACACAAAACCTCAAAAATACTCTACTACCCCTAGCTAGTGCTGAAAAGCAAGCATCTCTATCCACTCATTCAAGCTCAGCATCCACAAAATTCACATCTCTCGTCAGCTACCACCAGATGCACACAGTATCTGCTGCTTTGACTTCTTAGTCCTTGAGTAAATTCAAATCGGGTGTACAACCATCTACACCAACTTCATGCCCAGATCTGTAAATGTGTTAGAACAAGTCAGCCAGAGTTTATTTCACATGTGTAGGGAATTGGCAGCAGTGATAGCTTTACACTTAGCTAGATATGTTTTCTTAAGTCCTTGTTTACAACAAGGAAAACTAACTTCACCTATTTTTATTTCACTTGCAGAAGTGACTAAATCTAGGCCTGCAGTGGCCTTAGTACTCCAAGCATAGGAAAATAATGTTCCAGCTCTCCAAATCTCTCCTGCAATTGATCTGTTTTATCTAAAATAAATATTTACCAAGATAGCTATTATGATCAGCTCTTCCAGACATACCACAGAGAATACATTGCTCATTCTCTCTGATCCATTTTAACAAATGTTCAATTTTACAGTTTTACAGAACACTTTGTATAACACAGAAAGATCACATTTTCTATTTTCCTATAGACACATACTGCAGTCAGTAGGAACAAAGGACTGGAAAGGACCACTTGGATCACCAGTGCATGACCTTGCTGCTGCAGACAATTTAGCTTTATAATCCCATTCATCTGTTCAAATGCTGTCTAAAACCCCAAAGTTTTTTTTTTTTTCACATGCCAACCCTCATGAAAGGTTCCTCCAGAATCTCTGTCTCCTCATGTCAAGGGAGATTTTACTTAGCTCTTAGCCTTTTTTTTTTTTTTTTTTTTTAGATCCCATGTTTACCTGCACCCATCTGATCTTGTTATAGAAATGCTGAAGAAAAGTTCACACCTCCTGTTACCTCTTAACCTATGGTTGCTTCCTTTGATTCTCTTTTCTCTGATTGCTCTTTTCACTTAAAGGAAAAGCTATGACTTTAGCAGCATTACTGCACTGTGATGGCATTACTCCATCCCCTCCAATATTTTCTTCCTTACTTTTATATTTCTATAATTGTCATTTCAATCTGTTTGAATAGTAGCTGTTAGGCTAGCTGCTGCTAAAAGTCCATATCCTGCATACAGTAATTACATTATCCAGACAAAGCTGTGAAGATAACTCATCTCAGTCAGTGCTGTGGAAAATCTCAGGACTTGTGAAAATATGATTAATGCATCCCAACATAGCTCCACTCACACTGTATGAGGTAGACTGTTTGTAAATTTTCTTATTTTGTTGCAATAGTACAAGACAATTCATTCCACCAAGGTTATGTTTGAGTAACACAACATTTGTTTGATTTGTAAGGACACATACCAATATAAAGACTAAATAATAATAATAATAATAATAATAATAATAATAATAATAATAATAAAGTAGTGAGAGACCTGGTCAAAATAAAACATTTTTCAAGCATCGTTGACTATAAATGCCTTGATGCCTCACAAAGTGTATTATCTTGGTAACAGAAATTAATCTTATCATGATATATGGGGACTTGGCCTTTACCTCTCATTAACTCTAATAGGAGTTAAGTCCATAAATCCCTGTGTATTACTATCCTTATACAAGCTTCTCCCTCATTTTTTTGCATGAGTCTGCAATTTACTAACACTTTGTTTACAGTAACAAAAGATATATTAACTTTAAAATTACTTTAAAATGAACTTGAATTAAGAAAATAAGGGATTTTCAGATTGCCATATTTTTTCCTAATTTCTATTCTTGAGTAGTATGTGTGTGCTGGAAAAGCTCTCCAGTGTAAACATTACACAAAGCATTATCTTTGAAATTCTTTTCCATGAATCAGTTTGAGTTATTCTGGCATTATTTAAAAAGTCAGTTCCACTCTCACATACTCATTTTATTTTGAATACTTGGCACTTCATGCACTCGGGGTGTGAATTTTTAATTACAATATCCAAAGTAATCACTCAGCATGAAAAAGCCGTGCACTTGGATTTTTTTAATATATATCTTACCCAGACTGCAAAGACATAGCCTAAATAATAGAATACACAGTGTGCTATCATGTCATTGTCATTAACAGTTGGCAGAACAAGAGGTGCTATAAAAATGTGATCCAGACCGATTTTCTCTAAGTGCCAATATGATCACAGCAAGGTTTGGGCTGATATGCAGATTTTACATATCTGACATGCTCCTCCATGTGTCATTATTGGCATTACAACTATGGTGCTAGATCTTATTTAAATAAATAATAGCTGACTGACTGTCTCCTCAGGGCAATTCCTGTCATAGACTGTGAGCCATTGTGAAAAGATATTGATAAAATATTTTATCACAACCATGAAGATAGTGAAGGTGAATTAAAAAAAAAAATGTACTGGATACACATCACTTGGAAAAAGTGTGTATTCACCATTATTTCTTTACCTTTTCTAATGACAGAACAGTAACTCTCAAAAATACTTCTAGCAAATCTCAATTTATTCCCTTGCTTAAGAAAATAAGCATTTACATTGTCTGATCTTCTAGTGAGCAGATTTCTTTTTGAGTTAATAGATTTTCAAAAGTAATCTTATAAGAACATATGAAAGCTAATTTACTGGCATAACAGGATTAGTTAAAGAAGAAGATTTCTAGACTGCTTTCAATTATAAACATTGCATGCTACAATATGTGGGATCTCTCACAATCTCCTTTTCAGTCACTCTATCTTCTTTTAGAGATTTAAATTGAATGAGGATTTAGCTACTTGACTTGTAGTAGGATTGAGGGGACAGAATACCAAAAATTTGAAATTTCTAGGCAGTCTTTATTAGTTCTTTATTTTACAATATTTTTCTTTATTTTTTGTGAACAATGTTATGAACTTGGCTACTCTGCAGCTTCATAAAACTGAATACATAAATTTAGGTTAGCAAAATAGGAGCAAAATGCTTCAGATTTTTGTCTGTGACTGTTCTGGTATGATTCTTCATATCTGAGGGTATTTGAGATCTATGAAAACATGATTAGGATTGGCTCATCAATGCTTCTCCTCCACTTCCTTCCCCTTCCATGGATCTAGTGGAAGCCTGTGAATTTGACATGTCCCATCAGCAGTCTACTCTTTCACTATCTTATCCTTCTCCCTTGCTACTCATCTAGACCCACACACACTTTTTTGCAAAGGTAATTTCTTCATGAAAGGAGCAGATTAGTAAATGGATACTGAATGCAGTTTGTGTCTTTTCACATTCTATTTAGTGGCCTAAGTGCATTTAGTGACTTTTGAAATGGTCTTAATAATCCCTGTAAGTCCCTAGACTGGTAGACATACCATAGGATTACAGAAGACATGCATCTTTCTGAACCAGAAGATAAAAGGGGTCTTAGGGGTTTTCAAAAGCTACTAGATGTCCTTGTGTAGACAGATTTTTCCCTTTCTCCCCAGTACTAGTACAACTAGTACAACTAGTTCAACTCCACATTAATGTGTTGCTATGACATCACAGTAGAACCTCTAAAACAACATGATTTTCCTGACAGAATTCTTGGTGCACATCATGCCTATCAATACATTTAAAGATGACACATGTCTAACAAATTTTGTTTAAAGTTAGAGATATGTATCTGTAGTTAAGCTTCTGGACTTAAGCTTTACCTTTTATTTTGCCTTACTCTAGACAATGCCATATTTAGCTCCCAACAGTTGGAAGACTGAGGGGAAATTTAGTATGGAATTCCCAAATTCCTCTTTGGTCCTTTATATTTTCCTGAGGAGGTTAAAACAAGGATGATTACAAATACATATTTTCAGTAAAGATTTCTACTGTTATTCATTCAGTCATGAAACCAGTCATATTCTAAGTGCTAATGTATAATATAAATTAATAACCACACAGAATATGTAGCACCAAAAAGTCATTGGCAAATGAATCATCTCAGAAAAATTCAACTTTTAACATGGAAAAAAAATACCTTCTGGTGTTGGAGCAAAAGCATCTTCAGGGACACATCATTTGTCTGCAAAAGGAATATATATATACATACATATTAACCAAGAACACGGCGAAGATCAACAGAGTTCTAGACCATGATGTTTGTTCATGTAATTCTCATGTCCGTTTTCATCTAACCACTTATAGAGCTGCTTGAAAGTGTAAACATTTTAAAAGCCTCTGAGCTGAAGCTTAAAACCCCAGTTACACTGAAAATTTGCAAAATGTGATTTTAGTGTAATGCATTAGGAGTTGGGAACATGCAACTTCCATTAAGAATTGAAGACACAATAGGAGCTGTGACCAAAATTATTACACAGAAGTTTAGTACTGTGTTTTTTTTTTTTTTTTAATAAAAAGTAAACAATCTAGATGTTTTGACTTTTGATATGACAATTATTTATGAGAACATAAATCTGCCCATTGCTACTGATAATAAACCAAAAAAAACAAGCAAACAATCAAACAAACAAAATTAACTAAACCTGTCCATTTTGTAAAGTTTCCATCCTAAAACCTATGGAAAATAAGTAGATTTTGTGGAACACTGTTGAATTCAACAGATCTTGAATGCTTTATAGTAAAGAGAAGGAAGTTAAATGCTAATAATCAAGGATTCCTTACAGAAACTACTGCCTATATTCTTCTTTTTAAGCTGCAGGTTGAATGACAAATATTGAAAGCTTTATTAATAAGAATGCTGTAAATGTAAAATACTTTCAGTAAGGGAAAGACTGAACTGATACTGACAGAACAGTTTGTATACTCCAAACCATGAGTCATGATGATGAATGAGATATTCAACCCAGCAGAAAAGCACTCAAGCTACATTCATCTGTCCCATGCATTAGCTGAACACTTATCACTTCAGAATCCAAGACTATGAAAGCAGGTGACAAACCTAAAAAGAGCACTTGGTGCACTAGTAGTGTGCATACATATTCACTGAAGTCTGAACTTTAATTTTGAAGGGGAATCTGAGAGCTCTGATAGTGTAGGTAGTAATTCCAAAGTCCTAGTTTCATTTAGTTCTTTAGCAAATGAGTTTTAGTTCTATTGACTTCATAAGAGTGCTGCTGGGCAGTTACTGGAGCCAAACTTTGCAAAGAATTTAGACAAAATTAACAAAACTTAAGAAAACTATTTTTTTTTGAGTGTAAGAAAAGAAGAAAACCCAGTAAGAGTATAACAGTTCTTTAAAAATTTTAAAGAACAGTTTAAAATCTGATTTTATACAGCCATGGATGGAGATAGAGATAGCTCTTCATCTAAAATCCATCAACAATCTTCTCTGAATAGCTCAAATAATTTCCTAAAGCTTCCTGAGATCAGAGGCAAGTTAGCCCTCACCCAAATCCCCAAACCATCTGGCCTGTCCTACTTAATGGAGGGGGTAAGAGCACCCACCATTTTCAAACAACCGTAGGATTAGAGTTTTTATCCAAGAACAGATAGGTCTTACTGCTCATCCTCAGCCTGCAAGGGCTCAAATTGCTAACAAATTGCTTAGCCACCTAGTTTGGGGGAGGAAACTAGACAGGAAAGCTCTGTATCTCTTTGTGTAAGGAACTGCATATTCCTTATATAGGAAAATCAGAAGCGTCATAGGCTTAGAAAGAAAACCTGCAAGAGGAAGGCTTCCTTCTAAGGCCCATTGATGACGACATTTCTTTCTGAGGGAGAAATCCTGAACTGCTGGAAATTTCACCAAGCTTCTTCTTATGAAGAAAGTGAGGAAGTACGCCAGTTACTCCCAGACTCACTGTGGGTTCTCTGTGTTAAAAGCAGTAACACCATCCTTTGTTTTATCAAATCCCAAATTCAGTTCTGGAAAGAGAGCTTCCACCATGGAATTATTCCAGGACCAGTCATCAAGAAGATTCAGTGAGTCAGACAAACACTTTATCATAATCAACAGCATATCTACATTACTTCTTGTAATGAATGCCCTGCAGCTATTCAGTACAGAAAAGCATGTTCTCAGGGATGTTTGGCATTAGTCAGATCTTGTTACTCTGACACAGATTTGACATGTCAATTAAAGTTAAGTACTCAGTGATCAATTTAAATCACAATTAATTTCTCTTTAGCCGCTATAGTAAATCTCTGACAGATTAATGGGTTACAGTTAGTGGTGGAGCATGGAGTCTGTTGCAATTTTTTTTCACTCACTAATTGAACTGCCATACAGGCATAGATTGCTAGTAGCCTTGCTGCAGTTCAGACCTGTAATAATGGAAAGACCTAAGAAAAATAGGGAAGGGTATTTGCAATAATAAATCATGTCAGTGAAAAGATCACCAATGTTTATTAGCATGATAAGATAAAGTGTGAGCCATTTCAGTCCATTCTAAATGTATTTATTGTAAAGGATGTTCTTGCCCTTATACCCAAAATTATTTCCCCCTCTAGTATTTACCTATATACCTTCAATATACTTATGGATGGCAAGTGAGTCCTCTGTTTGTCTTTACATTGTCAGTTTAAAGAAATCAAAATTTCCTGTCTCCTCTCAAAGAACTGGCTATCCAGTCCAGTCATATATCATTATTCTCTTAACATTCTCTTACTTATTCTTTTTTTTTTTTTTTTTTTTTTTTTCCAACATGACTACAGATGAGGCTGCACCATAAATAATCTTGGTAATAACGGAATTTCAGATATTAAGCAGGAGAAAAGACTGGGAGATCCTTAAGATTTAATGCATGCTATATTTATATTTCTCAGTTGTCAGTGAGAGGGGTCTTCTCTGATTTTTCAGTGAAAGTGGTAACTTACATGCAAAATGACCTCCTGATATGAGAGGTTTACTTAAATGTAAATATTTGAGTTTCTGTAATTGAGAAATTTCATCAAAGACACGTTGAAATGATTAGCTGAATAGGCTTTTGGTCCAGTCTGAAATTTTCAGGTATGCAAAGGAAAAATGAGGAAACTCTATCAATTTACCCAAAGTAATTAGGTTACCTAAGGTGCAACCACAGTGCTTGTGGCTGGTTAACAAATTTAAACTGAAAAGATGCTATTACCACATAGTCCTAATACACCACAGGGCACCCTGTCTAATTCTACTAATCAAAGCAGCAATAAAATGCATGACAAGTTGCATGCATTTCAGAGACTAAGATAGCAACTTTAGAAAATCTCACCAGTAAGAATTAAAACAGCTAATGCATTTTGTAATACACTGGTTTACTAGTTTAACATGTACCTCAGTAGGAAGGAGAAAACGAACTTAAGAGAGAAGACAACTGTAACAAACAACCATCAGATCTCCATATTGTACCACCTTTGTATCAGTATAACAAAAAGCAAAATTTTCCTTCAAGCCAGGTGACCACATGTTACACAGGAAAGACTCATATTAGAAACTGCAAAATAAAAAGGCAATATATTTTCACTCTCCCATGGTGGTAACAAGTTCAGTAGTGTACTGAAGAGTGTAGAAGAAAATTGCATTTTATATGCAAGTGGTGGAATTAATCTGGCCTTTTTTTTAATTATCATTTTAACCACAGTATTACATCAAGAACAGAATAATAAATGGCAAAATTGCTAAGGGCTTGTAATTAGCCTGTTGCAAACACACACACAACTGCTTGACCAAATAGTCTCATTCCTTATGGGGTGATCCACAAATTCAATAAAACAAATAGCATGCTGTAGTTACAAAATTATGCTTTCTTTGAGTTGCTTCTTCAAAATATTGGTTCTTTTTTAGGCAAAGATTCCACTGAGTCTTATTTTTCCTGATATTGATTCTTCTCCCTTGTAACATCTATTTAAACCATTCCTGCTCCCCCATGCCTTTAGCAGTTCTCTTGCGTTCTGCTCTCCTTTTAGTGCAGGTGAACAGCGCTGTCCGGTACATTTGTTATAACTTTGGTACTGAAGATCAAATTCAGCATTTAGTGTACAAAGTAAATTCCAAACCACTCCATCATGTGCAAAAAGCTCTTCCAGCATTATGTAAAATGGAACTGATAGCAACAGATGTAGAAACCTAGAAAGGGAGAAATCTAACCATTGGGGTCTATCACTCTGTGCATGTATATAACCTACAAATATGGGTCCTTGTTCATGGTTGATTTTCAAACACTTACAATATATGTAGTTAATAAAATTAGTACAAATAAGTTCCAAAAAGTCTTTATGTTTTCCCTGTAATTTGATAGAAACATAATGAGCATAAGTTTATATTTTAGACTTCAGCAAATACATCTACATTCTATGTGACTTTTATGATTTCACTAGAAACTCAGCAAATATTTTTCCAGGCATATTTTTATTGGACTTGAACTGAAGTTCACCATGCCCCAATGCTGATTTTATTGAATCCTGACCCCCTAAGAAAGTTCACCCTGTGACTAAGGGTTTTGAATGACAGTGGAACAAGTGTAGACCCATAAATCAACTTTATTCTGCAGAAGCAGAGCACAGTGGCTGTGTACGATAGCAGCTTGAGGTTATAGTAGTGGCTGTGGATGCTGTCACAGCTTAAACAATGATTTTGCTCTCCCTGCAGAGGAAATTTCCCAGCACATCTGAGTTAGTTGAGTCTGGGCAAGTAGCACACAGGTACAGTAATCCTCTTGTAGGAAAACAGATCAGTTCTGTCGGTTTAATTCTGTTCTCCATACTGGCATCAAAAGATCCTACCTGTTTAAAGCAGGTAAGCCTTGAGTTCACAAAGTGTAATTATAAGCTAAATCAATGAATGTGTATCTCTTTCCTTTTACAGATAGGATTTATTTATTTATGTATTTATTGTAATGAATATTGAGAGCCAATTTAAGTCAGACTTGTCAGGTGAGAGAATAATGAAAAATTGCTTCACTAGAATTTAACTGGGATATTTTTTTATTATTATTATTATTTTTTTTTTTTCATCCTAAGAGTTGGAAGCAATTTAAACCCATATGACTCAGTTTAGGCAAATTGACATATAGAATAACTTAAGGTGACTTAAAGGAAATTCATCCATTTGTCTTCCTCCATTTTCCCCTTTCATTTCAACTTCCTGCTATGCATTTACATTGATCTGTATTATGAGAGGCTCTTTACTGTATAATACCATTCATTAGTTAATCATGCTCAAGAAAGAAAAGTAAACTATTTCAGGTTGTATATACTAAAAAGTACATGCTGGGTTTGGCTGAAGTGCAGATGAACTCCTCCTAAAAGCTGCAGTGCTCACACCCAGTGCCCCAGGTTTAGAGCTAAGAGAGCAAAGAGAAGCTTAATTTTATATCTTTCTGTGTTTTCATCATGCCATAGCGCATATTAAAAAAAAAAAACAACAACAACTTATTTTAGGGATTTTTCATGGCTTTTGAGAAGCAAAATTTCTTGCAGTCCCTTTCTGAAAGGGTGATTAAAATGAATTAACAAAATAATAATAATAATGATTATAAATTGTTTAACAAATCTTTACCACATATGCTGAAAACAACAATCTGAATGAATTTCATTCTCCAGGTGTAGTTTTCTATTTACTGGCTTTGTCTTTATAAGAATATATGAATATAAAATTATCTACTGGGAATTTCTCTATATGATATGCAGTATTATCTCATTATCGAGCAAGAAATTCTTGGTAAACATGTTATTAGCATATTTGGCTACCTTTATTCAAGCTGAGTAATTAAACTGACCACAACAGCAGGATGCTGAAGATATAAAGAACAGTTCCCCAAGAGTAAATGCTGCATATTGAGGTACCTGTTGTCCTTCGTTATGTCTGTTGGCATAAATCTCACAGCTGTATGGCTACTTATTCCAAGTTTTAAAAGACAAAATCATTATACCATACTGGAATTTCAGCGATACCCTACTTACACAAACAGGGTTACTAGTTACTCTAACTAATAACTATTACCCATTGTTACTGGCCAATTGAATTGCTCAGCCCAGAATACTTATTTGTTTCTGATTCTGCCTCAAAATGTTATCTTTTTAAAGTTTTGTTTTGCTTTGTTTTGTTTTTGTCAAAATAGCTCTGAGAGCCAGCTCCCATTTCCCCTCTGTACCTAGCAAGGACTTAGTTTATATTTTAGTTTCATCTTATTTCACTAATGCAGTTGAGCAAATAAGGAGGAAAAGCATAGTATGATCAATAAAAGCATAGATGATCATATGCACAGCATCTCAATTCTGTCTGTTCTTGATGTAATTTAATTATATGCTAACATTCATTTTCTCCAAAACAAATATTTTATTCTTGGAATGGTAAATTTTTAATAATGTGTCCAGACAGAAATACGTCATCTCTGACAGAGACTGTATACAATTCCCTGTGATTTCCAGAAGTTTGAAGCACTCTGCTCATCTTTCTGATAAAACATCTGTAATTAAAATAGTATTGACTGTGGCAATAAAGGTGACTACACTTGTACCTAAGCTAACGTATCCTAAGCAGTTACAAAATCAGTACCACATTTGAACAGAGGAACAAGTGTGTCCTTCTCATACAGCTGTATGGCAAAATAATACAGAATTTTTCAATAGGGAACTGAAACACAGAAAGACTAAGTCTAAAATATGTAAGGATTAGAGAGAGAAGAAAGAAGTGAATTGAGGTTCCCTTACAGCAGGACAGACTTTTACTGCCTCAGAGAGGGAAGTTGCGCAGAAAAAGGTAACACCATAAAACTCGGTATGTTTCTCTGATTTCTGTCTCAAGACCATGCTACTGTGGGAATTGAGTTATATGGAGCTATATGGACTGTATGCAGAGGTTGGATTTCCTTATTTGGGGATTTTTTCAATTGCCCTGAAATTATTTTTATCCATTGTGTCCCCACTAATACAAATAGGTATCATGATGGCATTCACCTAAGTAATTCTTTTGTCATACGCAGATGGACAGGGGATTACATGGCTGAGAAATGAAATAAAAGCTAAATCCCTATGCTTGATAAAGCTTTGCGTGTTTTCTCTTTCATTCAGGATTACCGAGTGAACATCTTTCTCCGCCAGAATTGGAATGATCCACGACTTGCATACAGTGAATATCCAGATGACTCTTTAGACTTAGATCCATCCATGTTGGATTCAATTTGGAAACCTGATTTGTTCTTTGCTAATGAAAAAGGTGCCAACTTTCATGAAGTTACAACAGATAATAAGTTGCTGAGAATTTTCAAAAATGGAAATGTACTCTATTCCATCAGGTGAGTCTCTAATCAAGTGATTTGTTTATTTATTTATTTATTCAGGTAGAAGCTCAAAAGCGTATCTTAGAATTGTTAACAGATATTTTCAGTTTCTAGGCACACAAAACTATTACTAAAATAAACGTGAATTCTGAATACTGAATTTCATCATCATTACTTATTATTTTAAATGCCAAAGTGATCCCTCATTAGGTATGTACATAGTAAAATAAGAATAAAATAAGAAAAATTATCATATAAATAAGAAAATTGTCAATAAATAAGAAAATTATCATTCCCATTTTAAAGTACAGATACAGAGCTCGGACACTTGCACAGAGCAAATATACCTGGAGTATTATAATTGACCTGGCCTGTGTATGAGTTTCATATGCTGTACCCTCAAATGTCATAAGAATCCAATTTATTTTTTACATTTTTGGATATTGCAGTTGCACTCCAACATGGAAATATGACCTGTTTGAGGAAGCATGAGATTTAAAGAGCAGTTCACTTACTTCTGGAGGTGGAGAGAAAAGTGAAAAGTAAACTTTTGGAAAGTTTTAAGAAGCTGTAAGCAGCAATTACATCTAAGTATTGACAAAAAAAAAAAAAAAAAAAAAAAAAAAAAAAAAAAAACAAATGCTGTTGTAATCCTTTTCTCCCCACTTTCTTTTTATTAATACAGGTATCAGTAGGCTGTAACAGTTTTAACATCATTCTTACTAATGACTTCAAAAATATGATCTAATGAGAGATTCATTCAATATAGGTATACTAATGCCTATAGTCATGATACAGATTTTGCATTAATACAGTGACCGACTTGAACAAAATGTTACAATTTTTGAAATAAATATCTCTCTTTTCCACTTAGCATTTTGCTATGATTTATGATACTGCAGCAATGGGTAATTGAACTCTTTTTTTGAAGAGACGTCAGGAGTTTGCAAAACAATTTGTACAACAGGACAAAAAAATGTTTGTGACTTGCATAAATTTATCAGTGGCAAGGCTCTTCCTCCTTGTCCTACTCCCTCCAAATACATACACCACATAGAGTCCAGACACAAGCATTCAACTGAAGAAAGTTTGGATAGCAACTTCAATAGAATTCTGATCAAGTTCACAGTCTCATGAAATGGGGACAAAACTATTGTAATATTACAATTATAAAAGCAATCATTGACTATGAGGCTAGCAGATGCCAGATTCTTGTGGAGATAGAATAAACATGTTGCTATGATTTAATTAAGAACTATTGCAGTTCCTGAAGCAGGAATTATACAAAATTATTCCAAAATTATACAATCCACATCTAGTTGAAATGTCATGTGAATTTGAGTCAGTTAAACTTTTGAATAGGGGAGACATAATTTGTAAAGAGCTGATATTGAAAGAAAATAAAGCTAAAATTTCCTAAATCTGCTTTTTGTACAGAGCCCAGGTTCCTCTTCTCTGAAATGGCTTGCTGTGTCAGTAGCTTACCTGTCTGATTTTATATTTGGAACTAACAACATAGAAATAAGGCCAGGGTTTGAGTTCCCTCCTCTGACTCTCCCCCTCTAGCTCTGTCACTGGCTGAACAAAAGGATGAACAAAAGATGTAGCAACAAAGAAACAGAAAAAGCTTCAGAGAAGGAAAAAAATGCAGTGAGAGAGAAATGTACAGCTATACTTGCCACCTAATGCCCACTTCCATCTAGCTCTCAATGCCAAAACCAGGCCATTCAGGTTTAAGAGAAAAGAATTTAAACATTGCCATTTTAGGAAAGCCTCATATGTAAGGACCCAAAATCAAGTCCCCCAGGGAGTATACTACCTACTGTACTGATAAATGAATGTGGGGCAAAATTTTCCTGCAAGCAATTCTCTGGCAAGAAGAAAGGTACGGTCATGACCCTGAATGGGTCATACTTAGACATGCCCAGTGTGGGGAAATACATGACTTTACCTCACATGTTCTTCTTTCTTATTCCTCTGAGAATTACCACTCTAAAGTTATTTTGTTGATATAAAATGTGAAAATACATACTTTTTTTTTTCTATAGGTTGTAAAGCATTTCACAGAAAATATCTTGACTAACATGAAACAGATGTGTTTCAAAATTACAGGCATATTTCAGTCTACCACCAATATCATAAAATGTTATCTTAAGCCTTTGTGTTGACAATTTAAGCACCTTGTTTTGGGACAATAACATATAAATTATTTACCAGCATGATTTTCAGCTGACATCTGTTATAAAATTCTTGTAAATCTGTGTAAATTTTATGCAAAGGATGTGAAATACTGTAACCGTACAATAATTCTATGGTAGCGCCAAAAAAGCATGCTGTTGTTGCATTCCTCTAGACCTAAGTGAGGCAACCCTACTGGAAAGTGTTTTTCTGAATGCATGTAACAAGTCCTGTCTTTCTGCTTTTTCTGCTTTGTTGTCATTCTAGACTGAGTCAAATTTGTTCAGCTAATATAAAAGCCTTTTGAGAGCTTTCTAATGAAAAACTTTTTCCTTCTATTCCTAACAACTTTCCATGTTTTGATGCACTGATGTAGTCTTCCTGTGCAGTTCTATGGCATCTTTGTGGTATATTTTTAATATATTTTTGTGTTTTTCTTCAGATTGACTTTAATACTGTCCTGTCCAATGGATCTCAAAAATTTTCCAATGGATGTGCAAACATGTATAATGCAGCTGGAAAGCTGTAAGTTTGAGTAATGTATTATCCTATAAATGCTTTTTTAGAGTTTGCAACAGCTATGCAGAGGCTAGAAAGACTTCTTGTGGTGGTGAATGGAGAACAACCTTTCAAAACTGAGTAACCTGTTTTAATCTGTGATACATAGATAATTTTCAAGGAAAGAGATCCTTTCATCCTGACTTCTATTGACAATCATCAGCTTCATGTAAATTTAATGTTACTACTAAAATACCCAGTGCCAGAATTTACATTTATGTAACATTTATGCATATTGTGATTCACTGTGAAGTCTTCCTTGTGTTTACACACACAGTAATATGGGAGAGCATAAAGGAAACATGAGAGTAATTTAAGGAAGTATATTTTTGTGATTTACGTGAATATCCTGAAATTCATAACTTGGCGTAGTTAAAAAGTGGAAACAATAATTTACATTGAGTCCCTGCTCTTCAGATTCTTACCCCACTTCTTCAACATGTCTACATGCTATAGCTAGGTAATTTTTACCTGATCAACCTAGAAGGAATTAGGGAAAGAGTTTACTGCAAGGGAGAACTGTAGAAGGTTACACCACATGTACACTTTCTACAGTTATATATATATATATATCCATTCAATCATGATGCTGCATAGGGTGTGCCACTTACACAGCCTTCAACCCTTCAACTGGAGAAGCAACTTAGATCAGTGGAAGATCTTGAGAAGGGCTGCAGAGCCCTTGGGGTAAGAGGAAGAATAAGTCCATACAAAGTATCATCCACCTAGGGGTCTTAAGTGAGCATGGTATCACCACCAGCCATAACGCTGGAAAAACTTCTAGAATCTTCAGAAGACTTCTGGGACTTAAAGTGATATGTAGTATCACAGCTAGATTAGCATTGAATAAAACACAGAAGACCTGATGGTCTTCTAACACATGAAAGGACTGATGGTTTGTCTAAATCAGGTGTTACCAGAATTTAAATGGAAAAAAATAAATAAATTCTAACTCCATGTGTTCTGAACAATCTCATGAAGTCCTATTTTGTATTAGATACATATATTCTGAGGAGACCAAAGGGAAGGTAAAAAACAGATTAGAGAAGACAGGTTTTGCAGAATTATCTTACAATTAATAACAACACTTTCTTATGTGAAACAAAATTAGTATTTGATAATTCAATCCCTCATATATTTTACTTATCACTTACATTGATATTTCCCTTAGAAAACAGGATGAAAATTGTACAGCAGCTATGCCGTTTCAATTCACACATGTACAGACAAAAAGACAAAGTCAAATGTTCTGGCTGATGCTAGGATCTGAGCTAAAAGGAAGTATGAGAAGGAAGGCACAGATATGCATTAAATTTTTATTTTGCTTGTTATGTGAAATGTCTTTTCCCCTAAGATGACAGGAGTTTGGAAGAGGTTCCTAGTAGAAGGATCCTCCTAATGGTTTGAAGAACAAAAATAAAATAAAATAAAAAATAAATAAATAAAATAAAATAATAAAATAAAAAAAAAAAATCAAGCCTTCTTTGAAAGATTCTGTTAACCTGGAGTTTGTGAAAATAAATGACAGGAGGAAGAACAGGTAAATATTAAGCACCCATTGTAATGTGAGATCTACTTTTATAGTTTTAGGAACAATAAATAAAGTATTTCAGAAAAGAATTTTCTGCATATAGAAAGAACACACTGGATTATTTGGAATACATTATAACATTTATTGTTATGTATAGAGAGAACAAAAACACAACATACATAATTTGATTAATGTATGTCTTGTTTTTTTTTTTTCCTTTTTTTTTTAGTTGGAACACAGTAGTATCTAAGTGAAGTGGGAAGTAATTATTTATCAGTCAGTATGTCAGAACTGTTTGTTGTATGGGTAATTGTATGCTTTTACAAAAAATTGCAGGGTGGGCATGAAAGCCAGCTCTCTCTTTTCTCAATGGGCAGATGGTAATATTACAAAGCAAGCTTTCAATATGAAGACGATGGCTGAGCTGACAGCAGAAATTTTCTTGACAACAATAAATGGTTATTTGCTGCAAATGTCAAGGAACTTAGGGCAATATGATATATTTAGCATTTAAGCAAAACTCCACACTCTATCCAAGCTGCTAATTCTGCTAATAATGTGACTAAATAAGAGGTTAATATGAGGTGGTTGTATCAGTACATAGAAATGACAGGTATATTCACTCTATATAATTATGCTTCAAACAGCAGGTATCACAGTATTTGAAGAAGACACAAGTGTATATATATGTGTTTTTAATTGTGTTTTTAAAAAAATGTTACTCTAAAAGCATCATAAAACTCAGCTGTACTCTTTCAGTCCACATGAGGACAGGTTGTATAACAACTGAGCATTCTTGAAGAAACAGGCATGTTTTCCTTTATAGAAACATTGCAGGAGCTCATAATTCCCACAAACTGTACCACAGGGAAGCAATACTGATTAGTTGAATAGCACTGTAGTTGTTCTACAGTGTTTTCCAGCAGAACATTATTTTTTTTTTTTTTACCAAAGTCTTGTTTTTAATCATCTAGTTCAGTGGGAGTAAAATCCTTGCTGCACATTCAGATAGTACAGAGAGGCAATGTTTGCAAAAGAAGGGCTGAACAAAACACAGATATATGCTTCATTTTGAGGTATTCAAAATCTTCCAGTTTCAGAGAAAATGAAATCTGATATCAAAAGGAAGTTGTAAGTAATACAGCTTCCTTCATATTGCCTTGTCCTGTTACCTGTAACTCCAGACATTGAAAAATAGGGACTATGACCAAATTAACTAGCCTGTTGCAGAAACTTTTGCAGTATGTGGGAGCTCTGGCTATACCTACATGTCTCCTAGCAGAACAACCTGTTAGGATTGCAAGAACAAGACAACAGTTCCCTGAAACTGAGAAATAGCTTTGGGAGATATCCAAAGAAAGTAAACACAATGACACAACTTCCAAGCTCCAAGACCTTTAAGAACACGATGTCATCTATCTCAAAATGGTTTCCCTATACAGGAAGTACAGAAAGTGAACCAGATACCTTGGAGGAGTTATAATAATAATAATAATAATAATAATAATAATAATAATAATAATAATAATAATAATAAAAAATCTTTATGCTGGGCAGGAGAGTAGCTGATGCTAAACTTGAGTCTGAACTTTGACCAATTTCCAAAACTTAGAAAAGGATGAAAAGAACACCCACATTCCAGAGCAGTTGGCTAAGAACAGGCATCCAATCCTCTTAAAAGAGGAAGAAGAAATTAGGAAGATGGGTGCATTAGCAATTTCTCATGCTTCATATCAAATCTCCTGAGGAAAGAACTGAAATAACCCTGAGAGTGTAAAGCCATCCAAGAATCTCTCATTCTAGATTTACAGACTTCTCTTCTTTCTAGATTTCACAGTGTCATACTCTCCTGTGGCTCTATCCTACATTCTTTGCTTCAAAGTGAGACAACTTAAACAGGAATACTGAAGCAAATGCCCTGGCTAATGCCCTGTCCAGGGAAGTAGAAGATGTAGGTTTCAAAACTGAGAACACACTTCTCTTGTCTGGAGTAAATGATCATCAGGCTATTTTGCAAAAACTAAAATAGTAGCAGGAGCAAAACAGCAGCAGCCATGTTTTCAGATGTTTCTTTTGAAAGTGAACATCATTACTGTCCTTTCCAATGTGCACCACATTGGGCAGGATTTGGTAAAATTATGAATTTATAATGCCTAATTATTTCAGAGTTTTTTTAAACTGCCTGGTCTTACAAATCATCCTCCTGCATGTGACGTAAAGCAAATTGGGTTGTTTCTAACAAATCATTTGCCTTTTTCTTTGTCATCTTACTACCATTCATGGTTGCAAAGAAAGGCTGTCCACTACTTGTAAAGGACAAATCATAGGTTTTACCTCTGCTATAAAATAATAATTTTGTTCAGTACTAGATACTTTTCAACAGTACCGATACTGTTGCTCCAGCACAGAAAGTCCTAAGTGGAAAATTCATGTATAGCTTTTTTCCACAAATGATATTTTTAATTTTAACTAGCTCTCATAATGGTTTTTCCAAGGTCAATATTTGCAGCTGTATTTGCCCCTTCATTTACATCATGAAGTGGCTGAAAAGTATTTAAGTGGAAATGTCTTCTATTTCAAACAGATTTATTTTACTAAATGATTTCCGAGAAACTAGAATGAACTGCTTTTGTATCTTTGAAAAAAAGCAAATGAAAATGCAGATATGAAATAATCCATTCTACATTTCTACGGTTTATGCTGGGGTAGCCTATAGGCATGTGAGATAATTTTAGTTTTATTCTGCTTGAATAAGATACAAATAAATGTCAGCTAGATACATATTTATTTCTGTGACCTATCTCCCAGGAAAGAAATGTTTTTTTTTCATGTGCCAGAGCTTGTTGTCTTTCCATTTTTAGGTTTCGTTTTTATCTCATAGCATTCATTTATTCATATATTACAATAATATATATTTATAGTATAACATTTACAACTTTATCTGAAATTCAATATTCCTAAAATTTAAAACAATAGTACCATTAAAAGACTAAATCAATCAAAAAGGAAGAAAAATACTATGAAAATGAAAAGCAGCATATGTAAGGGAAAAAGCTCCTGATTACTTCATCATTTTGTTTTGATGCTTTGTCTCTTTTACTTTTAATATTAAAAAAAAGGGGGGGTTTCCCCCCCCCTTTTAGATTTATGGGAGCTTTTTAGTCTTTCTAAGCAATCATCTCCCAGTCTTTTGGATTTCAGAGGAAATTCACTCTATACTACATAATGCTATTACCTGAACAGTACAATTTCTTTCCTCCCAGTCTCTAAATTGGAGAGACAGAGATTTTTGAAATGAAAAGATCTGTGGGCAGGCCACTGGCAGATCTTCATCATGGGAAATAACGTGCACATTTTTCACTTCCCACAAGAGCACAGAAGATGGGTAACAGACCTGGACTGTATTTCTCATGCGCCAGGGAACCTGAGTGAGAGTAATTATGAACACACTAGGTCAATGCTTTCTTATACCTGAGTGCAAAAACCATATCACTTCTCTCTTTCCCATTTCATTAGCACAAAAGCTGTCAACAACTCATCCCATGGTTTCTACTCTACAGAAGGGTGACTCAAGCAATTGCATGTATCTAAATGGGACCTCACACACAGATACAAGGAACTGTACTCCTCAGTTCCCAACCAACATAGGATGAAAGGGCAGTAGCAACTCTACATCTGCTGCTGAACCCAGGGAAACTAATATAAAGTGACACCTGAAAATCTATAGGCATCAGCATATGTTAGATTTGAGAGAGGTGGGAGCAGTCTGGACCCAAAATGCTGCTCTTCTCCAAAAGTCTAAGAAGGATAAACCTGTCACTCTAAAAGGAGAGATCTGTCAGAGTGATTTAGAAACACAGAAACAGAAACACAAAGTTGGAAAGGACCTACAAGATCATTTATTCCAACCATCCTCCTATCACCAATACTAACCACTAAGCTACTAAATCATATCTTGTAGCACCTTGTCCAGGCATTTCTTGAACACAGTGAGGTATGGTGACTCCACCACCTCCCTGGTCAGGCCATTCCAGTGCCTTTTTGAGAGAAAGTCTTTCCTTATATCTAATCTAAATCTCCCCAGGCACAACTTGTGGCCATTTCCTTGAGTCCTATCATTAGTTATCTGAGAGAAGAGACCGACCCCCTCCTCATCACAACCTCTCTTAAGGAACTTGTAGAGTGCAAAGAGGTCTCCCTGAGCCTCCTCTTCTCCAGACTAAACAACCCCAGCTCCCTCAGTCACTCCTCAAAAGACTTGTGCTCCAGACCCTTCACTTAGAGGGCAATGCAAGGGGCAGTCCCTTTGGAAAGCAACTCTGTACTGTACTTCTGTACATAGAATAAAATCCTGCTTTCTTGGTGCTCCAGAATAAATTTAGTCAATAAATGTAGCAAAGCTGATTTCTGAAACTAATATTCTTAGTGTGTAATGCATTTTAGAAGAATTTATTCTAACCTGAAGCTGCAGCCAAATTCATTAGACGTGTCAAATCCTCCACATGATATGTTGCTTAGAATTTAGGCCACAATTCTCTGCCATGTTCTTTGCATAGCAATCCACAGGCAGCCTGTTCTGGAGAGACTCTGCTGGGATGTCTAATAGAATATCTTTGAAACTACTCCAGTCAACATGATTATATTTCTTAGCTGGATGCCTACATAACTGCTCTGTTTGCTGAATAAATCTAATGTTAGTCTTGGACTTGTACTTACTAAACATTAAAAAATGATAATGAAATTTAGACAAATCACTAGGATAAGAGAAACATAAAAACAAAACCTCGAGTCAAACCAAACTCTCTTGTACAAAAATGATAAACAGTTTGTCCATTTCATGCCATTTTTGTGTTTGTTTACTGAACAAGAGGAAAAGATCTAGGTTTTGATACAGCTGTAGGCATTTTAAAGAGCAGTAAGAGAAGCAAAGACTTTCTGGAGTAGAACAGAATGTGTAGGAAAAGTACAAAGTATATTGATATTCAGCTGGATTGGAGGTTTCCTCAAAAATTTTATTCTTCATGACTTAGAATGGTACTCTAAAGGTGGTTAAAATTAAAGAATTTAGCAAATACGAAAAATTGAATACAAGAATGAAAAAGGAGGTCTCTTGGGATTGCTAAGACAGTTCTGGTTCAAAGATGTAGAGTACTTGAGGACTCAGGGGACTTGTCTTGAATAACAAGCCTTATTTTTCTATACTGGAATAGTCCTTGAGTGACCTGGAGAACACATGTTAATGCTTTCAAGACACTTCAATAATTCTTTAAGACAAACTTGTTGGATATCCACTGTCTTGTTTATGAGACTATAGGCTTTTAATGCCATGATATTGAATTAGTTAAAATAAAATCTTCATACACTCAGCATACATGTATAAAGCTGACATAAATAGCTTGATTCTAAAAAGTTCTATAGAGCTGTATAGTTCTATTGATGAAGGTCGAATTGAATATTATTTAAGGTGGGGTTTGTTCCTATACATTCAAAATTGGATGGATGCAAAAGTTATATGCATTTTTAAGATTAATAATAGTGAGGAAAGAAGAAAAGAAGGAAGGAAGGAAGGAAGGAAGGAAGGAAGGAAGGAAGGAAGGAAGGGAGGAAGGAAGGAAGGAAGGAAGGAAGGAAGGAAGGAAGGAAGGAAGGAAGGAAGGAAGGAAGGGAGGAAGGAAGGGAGGGAGGAAGGAAGGAAGGAAGAAAGGACAGGTTCAAACTACATTTTCTTCCAAGGAATTCTTTATAGGTGTTGGTAATAATGTGTTAATATCTTTGAAAATATAAGGTTTTCTAGAAAAGATGACCAAGACCAAGAGAACAATTTGTTGTAGGGTGTTTTTTTGTTTGTTTGTTTTGTTTTTGTTTTTCCCCCAGATACTAAAATTGCCATTGCTACATAGAAATATTTCAGTAAGATCATTTTCTTTTTCCCTTGAAGACTTCCTGAAACATCTAATTGCACATACTGAAAATTTTCAAACTTGTTAGACAATTTTAGTGCTGTCTAAGGACTAGAGTTAGCATATCTGTCTTGTTGATCTTCTGCTGAAGTTTTGTATAGATTACATAGAAAGTAGTTTTATTTCGTTTGATGTCCAGGTATTCAAAGACCTGTATCAAACGTTCCAGGAAGAAGTCCTGACCACAGTCCTCATTTCCTGAATTCTTTTCCACCTCCTCCCTCCACAAGTGTGACCACACAGAATTTTACTTTTGTTTTTCACACTTATCACCAGCTTTGTGTCAGAACATTTTCCAAAGAAAATTTCTCCAAGCCAAATCCAACTTTCCTAATTGTTTCAGACCCTCTACAGTGCCAATTAATTCTAAGTTCTACTTAGTTTGCCAGCTCTTCATCCCAGGAGGAGGTCTCAGTCTGCCAGTACATGCTTTACTAGCTAATTACCTTGAATGACTTCAGGCACCTAAAAATGAGTTGCCTCTTTAAGAAGAGCTGTTTGCTGAGGGGCTACGGTGCCATGGATATACACAGTTCTCAACTTTTCCTGAAAACTTCTCTCTCTAGTAATCTTCTCCTTCTGGGATGGTAGAGTTGTCATACCAACAAATTACCATCTCCTTTTGCGTAAGAGATGTTTCATCTGACTGCGTCATCTCAATACAGAAGATGAATGAACATAGTCATAGCCTTTTTTTACATAATCTGCATCATAATATTTTAACACAGAAAAAAGTAATATGGGATTTTTTTTGTTCATTTTTTGATTAATTTGCTTTTAGAGGCTTTCTTGACTATTATTCTCCTCCTTTCCCTTATATACAAACTGGCACAACTGAAAAGTAAAATCTCACCTTCTCTCACAGCACAATTCTCTTCCACCCTTCCACACCTTTTAATCCTGACAAGTCAATGCACTATACTTATCCAGTCCCTCAGTCAACACTGTGGATCACTATATACTTTCCTATTTTTTTTGAATATTCTGTTTTCTAGTTGTAAGAGACAACTTTTAAGAGAAAAAAATCCACTGAGACTAGAAAGAGGTACTAGACTAGAGAGAAAATTGACTGAGAGCTAATGTAACAAGCTGTACACAAGTGCTGCCAAATGTAGAAGCTAACAGAGAACCTAGCATTCTCATAATGCCCTAGTTTTCACTCTTAAGATAAATACAAGATGTAGACAAAAAGCATTAATTAAGTTAATGGGTCCTTTCCTATGCTAGCAATGGTATCAAAGCAGAACTTAAGATCACACAGAGAAGATATCTGTATTGTTGAATCTTACTGCTTGGATATGACTGCATTGAGGTCAATTACTTTTAATTGCAGTTGAGTGTCAGAAACACTAAGCTCTAATTACAAGCTTTATCAGTGTCAATGGTGCTGCATAAACCTGGCACCAGGAGAGCACCATTACTCACTTCATTCATCCATCTTTTCTCATCTAAGCAGCTGCTAATCTTATACAAATGATGAACTACTTTACTCATTTTCTTTTTTATTCTGGTAAAAGTCATTTCAGCAGTCGATGGTTGAGTGTACATTTTTTTGCATAGATGAGTAAAGTAAATGCATTTTAAGTGGAGAACTGCTTTATTACAGCATCTAAACAGATATCCATTTTGCAAACGTATGCCTGTCTGGCAAATACAGATGCATGAATGATACACATAGCCCCACCAAACTCAGGTGGTGGCCTCAGGGCTTTAATATTATTTGCATAATTTCAATACTGTGAACATTTATGACTGACAGTTCTGGGATCCTAAACCCAAAATATAACACTCCAAAACTTTCATTACCAAAGCTTTCTACATTTCTGTGACTTGCCATGCATGCAGTCCCCCCACATTTGATGGCACTAAGCACTTTATTGCCTTACCTCCTCTACTTGTCTTGAGACTGGACCTTAAGGTAATTTCAAAATCTGCCATGATATCTTGTCACGGTGCTGGGAGTCCAGCTACTCCAATAAGAGACATTAATTGCATTAATCAGCAGAGCCCACAAAATTAAGATGCTGGAGATCTGTGGTTTTTTGTTTGTTTGTTTGTTTTTGATTGTTTATTTGTTTGTTGTTGTTGTTTTTGCTTGTTGCAAAATTGAATCATAGTATCTTTCAGGCTGCAAAAGACACCTAAGATCTAGACCAACATTAATATATGTATTATATATATATTTTATATAATATCATGGAATCAAACTGCAATAGCATATATACCCTAGTATAGTAAACACTGATTTTTTTAAACAGCCATTTTACAGCTTTTCCCACACTATACCACCAGTACCCTGAGCGCAAACTACTGTGCTATGTAGCAGGTCTTCATCACAAAAGTAACTAAGAAATAAAAATATTTTCCTTGTCTGAGATATTAAGAATGCTCAGTTAGCTGTATCAGTTCCTTATTCCCCCTGAAAATTTTGGGCCTAGGACATTAAATGCATTTTGGTCTTGCACTTCATTCTTACAAATTCTCTGATTCTGCTATATATCTGTGACAAGATATTTATGACTATAGTCTTTCTTCCTTTTTGCTGTGACAACATGAAAGAATGATGTGGTAGATGTAAAAAAGAAAGAGTTCATCATTTTTTTTTTTTTTTTTTGGAATTGTACCAGCTAGTAAATTATTTTCTTTTAGAAAATCAAGGACACCTTCACCTCTCACTAAAGAAAATTCAGAGACAAATCGGTGTTATCAAATAGTTTAATATGCTTAAATAATTTGTATTTTCTTATTTTACCAATTATAAGAGTGTTAGAAAACTTTGTATTTCCCTAATTCAATCGGTACATTTGGTTGGGCCATTTTTTTCACATTTAATAAAGGGAAAAAAATTTATATAGACTAAGTTGATTTAATTTAACATACTTAATAGAAATCAAATATACATTATACTCTCTTAAATTTCTTTGGAATCACATTAAGCTCTTCTATGTTATAATTCACATTTACTGGATCAATATGGTCTTGACTTAAAAAAAATGGAATTACACTATTGAATGCTAAAGATATATTTGGGTATTTAAAATGTAAGCATAAAATAGCTTACTGCATCAGCAGTTTGCATAAACTATTATTTTTAATATATTGAACTATAGAAGAATTAATGGGCAGGGTTGCTAATCAAGATTAGAAATACACATTAGAGATGAATAAATCTGATTTAGTGAAATACATCTTGACACAGCAGTTGTTTCTTGTCAGTTCCATGAGTTTTACTCAGGGGATATCACTTCTGGCCATACTCTACATGCTTCAAATGATAATCTTCACTACACACAACTGCTTGTTGTGTGAATACATGTGATGTTTGATAAGAGCTACATTTCTTGTTTTTCCTGGTTTCTGATATTTAATAGTGAATTTTAAGACTGTGTCTATATGATGTCATGTATTCAAGGGCACGGGAAAAAAAGTGCTTACTTGCATGTTTAATATACAATTGTAATTACTTGCATAATGACTGACCTCAATGAAATACTTACTTAAAAGGATATGTCTTGTTTTTAGCATATTCATTTAGCCCCAGCAAAATACCAAATAGAGTAAACCAACAGTCATCCTGAGTGCTTGTCAAACCTTGAATAAGAGTAGTCTCCAAAAGAAACGGAAATATCTAAAGGTATTGGAAACAGTTTTAAATTTAAATTAAACTGATTCTTAATTTATGGATACATTCAACATAGATCAGAAAGGATAAAGTGTTTTTCAGATGTGACGCCAGCATATCAGGGCATTATGACATTTATAGATGTATTCAAAAAGTAATGAAGCCACTGAATACAACAGGGGAAAGATTTATGTCTGCACACAGAAGACTTTATTTCCCTCACTGGAACTCAAAATTTCATTATTTGCTGGCAGACAACTTCTCTTAGAATGTTCTGAACACTGTATTTATACAGTGAATTGTTACTAAAAGGTTAAGATATTTCTAGTTATCTGTAGGTTATTCTTAACAGCTCATTAGCTTTGGACTAAAGCAGAAAAGACATGTTGCAAAGAAGCAAAATACATGGATGAAAGCTATATAATTTAGATATAAAAACGACACCATTCTTTTCCTTATGGTTCAAGTTATTATATGTGAGTCAAGTGTACCCTTGCGGTCCAAGCTATTTCAATAATAGAAGCCATTTAGTTTTAGATTTCAATCTTGCAATTGCAATTTGTGCAAAGCTATTAGATCCTGAGAAAATCTTAATGAAACCTGAATGAGAATAGGAAGTCATTATTTTTTTCAGTTGTCACAACCAGACAATTTATCCAGAAAAAGTTTGAAATAAAATGCTAGGGATATGCTGGAAAAAAATAATATATGACATAATATGACATAGTCACAGGAAGTAGAGCAGTTTTCGTCAGTGATATCCAAAGCACATGTTAGCTGAGAGATGGAGATAGAAGGAAAAACTACTTGCCCTTTAAAAATCCTGCCCCTTGATTAATATTCCAATTTTGCTGTTTTATTTAATCACACATACATGGGGTAAGGATAAGTGCAGGAATCTGAATATTAAAACTCAATACAATGTAATAACATACTTCTACACAGTCAGAGAGAAGATGCAATCTTCCTTGCAAGCTTTTCCTTGTTTTGTACCAGTTCCAGAGAAAACATTTTTTTTTTTTTTTCAGTTCAGTTAATATCTCACTCCTGGAGAAATTCTCTCATTCCCTTTCAAGAATCTGTATTTACTTTAAGTCAGATTGACATCAATCCCTACCTAAAAACTGACAAACCACCATTTCACCCTATATAATAGGAGAAGATGATCTGAGAGTGATGGGGCTATCCTTCATAGGCAAGGGAGGGTATGTTTAGGTAATTTTTATACTTTTGTTACCTCCATTAGAAGACTACCTAACTATTAAGATTTCACAAAATATCCATAAAACTGGCTTTTTTTCTAGTTCAGTATGATTTAGAATGGCAGAAAATGCTTTTTGGTTAACAGGTATAAGGAGATCTGTTGTATTTTCTCCTTTTATGGTTTTTACTGAAGACATCACTATTTGGTATGTCCCTTCTTTTCAAAGTTTGCAACTGACTTAGAGTTTATGTTTTTTTTTTTTCTTTTTTTTTTTTTTTAGTTGGATACACAATGAATGATCTCATTTTTGAATGGCAAGAAAAGGGAGCAGTTCAAGTAGCAGAAGGTCTCACTCTGCCACAGTTTCTCTTGAAAGAAGAAAAGGATTTATGTTACTGCACCAAGCATTATAATACAGGTAGGAAAGCATATCAGTGATTAAAACTGGAAAGCCATTTAACATTTACTGTTATTTTGGAGAGGTTATATATTTGTGTAATATTCTCACTGAACTCACAAGAAGATTGAAACATACATTTGGATTTTTCAAGACACGGTAGTCTTAAATAACTGACACAATGAAATGGAAATACCTGAAGGCTGAACAAACTTGTATTTCAATAAGCTTAAGAAAATATATATTTGAAGTAATTCAGAAGTAATTCAGTCAGGAGTTTAATTTTTTTTGGTGGGTGCCATGACAGCATCTACACACTGCGGGATCTGAAGCACTGCCAAGATCCAAAGTCCATATGCTGTGCACTAAGTATGGCCTGGCTCCATCAGGAAAAAAAAAAAAAAAAAAAAAAGACTCGATCAGTATTTCTAAGCCTTATCTGTGCCCTAGTTCTTAATGGAATCCTTAGTGTACAATGGCTAGGTGTCCAAACTTGACATGGCCTTCCTATAGCCAATGGCCAAATCTTCCTAAAAGATCCTTGCTATGGCCACAGCCTTCCTATAAAGCTTGAAATATTTATAGTACAATGTCTGTCTCATCAGGACTGGGATTATTTGGGAGAAAAAAAAAAATAACATTACTAACGTAGTCATTTTATTTCTAATTGTAAAAAGAGAGAGAGGGAGGGAGGGAGAGTTGTCATGATAACTGGAAAACCACAAGCATAACAATTCTTCTAAAGTATATAGCAAAAGTTACAAAAGTATAGCTTCCATCTTCTCAAGGAAAAAAAAATCCACAAAATTAAGATTCTTTCTATCATCCATATGTCTCTCAATTTCTGCTCTCCAATACAATTCTTAATAGGTTAAACATAATGTGAAATCTAACCATTTTAAATAAATGGTTTATTTGGATTCTGCTAAAATGGCAGAGGGGAGAAAATTCAACAGATGGCCTTCATAAAGAATTTCTTGGTTCAGTCTAAGTAAAGGAAAAGTGCTTATCAACACTGAGCATATCACAGATGCCATGGTACCCTAAGAGAGGAAAAAGTTTTCTAATGATTTCAGTTTAGAATGGGGAGATACTAATACAGATGTTTGAAGTATTCTCTAAAAGAAACAAGAAAAGAAATATGTAATGTGCAGCTTTACAATGCAAATCTGTCTCATCCTTAAAGAGCCTGCAGAAATGGAGAAACATATCCAATTGGAGGGTAATTCTTCCACTCAAACATGCTTTTATTGATAATATTCAATTTATTATTATTCCTTTATTCTTTTTAACATAATTTCTAAGATAGACAAGAAAACTGTATTTTTGTCTGTCTTCTTTTCTCTGTCTTCTAGATGGATAGGCAAAATGTGCTTCATTCTTACATCTCTCTTGCTTTTGTGCTATTTTAACATGTATTTATAACTGTATTTCTATAAACTGTATGATGATGTTTTCAAGCAGTAATGTATGGTAGAAAGTATTCTCTTCATTTTTCTAAAGTTCATTTGAACATCTTGTGTGATGCATCAAAAATACCTAACTCAGGAATTAAAACATTACTGTGAGACTTAATCTGATATTGTGTAGAAACTTGTTTTAAAATGTTGATGATCATTAAAATCATCATATTTTAAAACTTTAATTTTGATGAAAAATTCATTTATATATACATATTTGTGAGGTACTATCTTTTTCTTTATAGCCTTTGTTTCATTCCTGTCTGTTTAAAATGGGATTCATTTTCTTCCAAGCGGAAGCAGAAAAATATGTTTGGCCTAGGCATGCAATGCACTAGGTTGCATGGGATAGACTTGCACTTATTTTTTTTCACTGTGGCCCTAAATTGAACTGAGAAGTGGAAACAACAGATATTATTAACTGCACGTAAGGTCTCATGGTTCCCAAAATGTACCTCTAGCCAAGTTCATGCACTTATCCCTGTGAACTGCTGTCACATTTAGGTGGGAGAAAGGGTTTACTGGCATAACTCTAGAGGACAGTATGGCCAATCATCAGTCTGTTAGATTTCGATATTGCTTTGGCCAAACTGCATTTCTGCAGCTAAACAGGTGTTCTAAAATGCACATGCAGCCCACAGACCTGAAGAGTGCTGAAGTTCACAGAATCACAGAATGGCTGAGGTTGGAAAAGACTTCTGTAGATCATCTAGTCCAAGCTGAGCAAGATCACCTAGAGCATGTTGCACAGGATGGCATCCAGGCGGGTTTTGAATATCTCCAAAAAAAGAAGACTCCACAACCTCTCTGAGCAACCTGTCCCAGTGCTCTGCCACCCTCACAGTTAAGAAGTGCCCTCTCATATTAACATGCATTTCCTCTATTTAAAATATTTATGCCTCTACTAAAAATAATAAAAATAATTGGGCCATTGCATTTTTCTTTAAAAACTCAGTCCACTTCCAATGCCTTGGAGGTCTTGGTGCAGATATTTACTATGGAATTCTGGGAACAGACTTTAAAAGAAGATAATTGTATGGCTGTGGGACCTACCTATGTCTGGCACGTGGGGGAGATGCAATGCTGGGTGTCACTTGCTGTAGGCAGAAGGCTTTGTCTTCAGCAGGGGAAGCAGCCAACAGATCTGCTCTAGGTTGCAGCACCAAAATTACAGGTCCAAATCTGTAATAACTTTGGCAGAGCAAAATACAATACACTAAGTAAACACTCTTAGAAGAATGCTAAACAACTGCTGCTGATATGCAATGTGACAAAATATCAGTTTTCAGTTTAAATTTATATACAACACAGGATGGAAGTCTTTTTTGAGACATCCTGTAAAAATAGGAAAAAAAAGTCTCTGTGAAATTAATTAACATGAAGTTTCAGGACAGTATGTAGAAACTCATCACTGCATGCCTCATCAGTGTTTCTTGCTCAATTTAAAGTAGATTACCATAGCCATCCAAAGTCCTTCCAAACATAACAGGTTTGTTTGGAAGAAACCAAAGTTCTTCCAAACATAACAGGTTCAGCAACAGCACAGCATAATGGCTCATCAAATCTTGTGTTTTGAGTTGATGCAACAATGTTTGTGATCATTTTTATCTGCTTTTGCATCCAGTGGCATATCTGCAATGACAAACTTGGAAATGAAGTAGAAGCATAACAACTAGAAAAGTCACAACATGTGACTCTTCACATTACAAAGATGGTCTTGCTTTACTATGTCTTCTTTTACTTCCTGTGTCACATGCATTGCTCCCCTGGGCTTTTATGCAGCATCCAGTTTTAATTTCAATCACAGGTAAAGAGAAAAACAACAACAACAACAACAAATTCTCCAAAGCTGCTCATTCCTTCACTGAAAAGGGAGAAGTAATGTACATTTTGAAAAGCAAATATAGAGTTTGTGGCAGATTAAGGATGTGACCATCCCCAGACAAATAAAACAGCATTACTCACATCCAACAGCGCATTTTTCCCTGAGGGAAGAGACCTGGATTCTCACCCCTTCACTTAACAAAATTTAAACATTCTACCTTAAAGATACATTAAATAAAAATTCATCAGCTGCCCTGGAAATAGTGACATCTAGATGTCCTTGTTATTTAGGTTGCTATTAGATTCTCCTTAGTTTCTACTTCTCCCTTCTCTGCCATTGTTAATGCAGTGCAGCACACGACTAGTTTTCCACATCACACGAGTGCACCAGTGACCTGTGTTCTATTCGACACCTGTCAAGCTCACAGGCCTTTCCTGCAGAGCCCACCTTGTACATGGGATGCACCCTGCACCATGCACCCTGTGCATGGGATTATTCCATCCTTGTTGCAAGACTGTTCATTTGTCCTTGTTGAATTTCATGAGGTTGCTGTTCCTCCAGACTATGGGATTCTCTCCAAACGGCAGCTTGGCCCTCCATTTTGAGGGAATTGCAAGCGTATATTCATCAAGATGGGAAAAAAGAATGTCCTGGTTTCAGTTAGGACAGAGTTATTTTTTTCCTCCTAGTAG